>LR738709.1:704022044-704082740 GCA_902687465.1 Secale cereale | reverse complement strand
CCCCCCCCCCCCCCGGCGCGGACAGGAGGGGGGCCGCGCCCCCAGGGCGCCTGGAGCCCTGGTGGCCCCCCTCTGGCCCTACTTTGGCCGCACGGAAGCTTCTGGAGCGCTGATTTTTTATATATTTTTCCCGGAATTTTCTGGCAATTTAAGTAATGGGAAAACCTGAAATACAAAAACAGCAGAAAACAGAAACTGGCACTGAGGTGCACTGAGTTAATAGGTTAGTCCAAATATGATCAAAAGTGTATGGAAGTGCATAAATATCATAGCAATATCACACAAAAGAGGCATGGATCAAGCAGAAATTATAGATACGTTTTGGACTTATCAACATCCCCAAGCTTAATTCCTGCTCGTCCTCGAGTAGGTAAATGATAACAAGCAAAATTTCTGTGGTGACATGCTATTAACCATATAAGGACTTTTCACAGTCACATGACAAAAGCTTACTGAGACAATGAATCTGTAGTAATTAAGTTGCCTCATGAGAAAATCACAAAGAACTGAAAGTTTTACAATATGATACTGAAACATCAAATAGATTTGTAGTGAGCATGGTGTGCAAATATGACAAAGTGGTACCTCGCTTGCCCCCTTTAGTGAAGCAAAACATAAATGCAGGGGCACCTCCAAAGTTTAAGTGACGACTGGATACAATGACTTCAGAATAAACGATATCATAATCATGCAAAAGACAATGGTACTTTGGGACAATGCACATTACACTCAGAATGACAATCATGCTCTCAATAGTTGGTGCTTTAAAGAAGGTGGAGACTCTCGAACCGTTTCTTTTGATGGCAAGGTTGAAAACCCGTGGTCGGAAACAAAAACTAAACATGTACCAGAGCTCTTGGTTTTTAAAACAGAGGTAAAAATTATTTTTGGGGTATGCATATTTCGTCAACGAATGCTAGCAGATAACTCAATTACTTCTCGAGCTGGACAAGTTTCGAGGAACGGCTCCCGTACGAGGACGATCACATCCTCTTAATTTCCTTTGGTTATCACTGCCAAAGTTTTCTGATTTCTCATGAACAAAGCGTGAAGGAGGGTTTGTTTGTTGTATTATTTTTTCAATGAGTCGGGCGCACTCTATGCCAGTTCCTTCTCGTATTAGGAGCTTGCACATTAGACATGCAATCCCGGGGTGAAGCTTGTCCAACTTAAAAAGATCATGAATTAACTACTACTTGCTCATGAGCTAAAATAGAGGCACAAAAGAGAAATGTTTTTTTTTGATTAATTTCGAGATGGTACAAGATAGTCTTCGTTAGGAATGGCAGGTAAATACCATGTATAGGAAGGTATGGTGGACTCATATGGCATAACTGGTTTAAAGGATTTGGATGCACAAGCAGTCAGTCCACTTAGTACAGGCGAAGGTTAGCAAAAGACTGGGAGCGACCAACTAAGAGAGCAATGACGGTCATAATCATGCAGAGCGACAAAGCAACATTGAATCAGGCATGGAAGTTATATCGCTACTCAGAAATTAAAGATCATCAAGACTTGATAGTCTTTCTTTACAGTCTTAAATATGCGTGAGCATATGCCAAGTCAATCAAAATAAATTCTTGGAGGAAGATATCACTAAACCATACCACATCATAGGCAAACAAATCATGTTGGTACTCCAATAACACATTGAGAACCCCCCAGCTATTTGAGACTAACCATAAGAAAACATGAACTACTAAGCACCATTATGCACATAGCATTTTTATCATGGACATATCAACCAGTGCAACAGAAGCCAACTCTCTTAACAAGATAAGCATGATAACTCAAGAGAGTTCCAGCAACCAACTAAACAAAAGCTCTTTAAAAAGAAAAGCATGAAAACTAAGAGCTAAGCATGACAGTAGCTATTGAAAGACCAAGAACATACACAGCAAAGATAGACATGAAAATTCTATGTTGTGTTCTAGGTTGAAGTGGAGCGTGTTTCTCTCCCACACAAAGAAAGCTGAGTTCCAACTCATTATGAAAAGCAAGCAAAGCTAAAGAAAACTAAAAAGGAAACTAAAAGCAAGACGCTCCAAGCATAGCACATAACACATGAAGTGATTAAAATATAGTGGAACGAAAGACGAACTGATAATGTTGATGGAGAAGGGGATGCACGGGGGCATCCCCAAGCTTAGACGCTTGAGTCTTCTTGAATACTTCTTGGGAGTGCATGGGGGCATCCCCAAGCTTGAGCGTTTGACACTCCTGAATCTTTTTATCATCTTCCCTCGCGCACTTGAAAACTCCCTTCATACATAACTCATCATAATCTGATTAGCGAGGTTAGTACCCATAATAAAATAATTGTTCCTTGCTGGAAATAACGATATTCTTGAAGGTCTACTGTTTCTCAAGATTGCCAAAAGGTTTTTCCAAAGAAAAAGCAAGCTCAAGGTTTGCAAAACGAAGAAAAGGCAAAACAGGACAGAATCTGTGAAAAACAGACCAGCAGGTAGTAAATGATTTTTTCGGAGCACTTCTGCAACTCAAATAAAAAAACTCAGAACAGACGCCCGAAAGACAATTGTATAGAGCACGCTGTCGAAAAAATTTAGACCAAAAAGATGATCTGGTGATTTTATACGAATTTTTCTGTCCAAGGACAGAATCTGTTTCCTGGACAGCACGTCACAACTTTTGAACTTTCTTGCAATCAGAGGCTACACTTGGCACAAAGCTGAAAAGTAAAGATACAATGATGATGCTACTGTAGTAACAAACATCAAGACACAACAAAAGCAAAATAAAAATTTATTCATTGTGGGCTGCCTCCCAAAAGCGCTTTCTTTTATGCCTTTAAGCTAGGCATAATGCAAAAAGATCAAGTTGTATCAATTGAACCATCATCAAGATCATCAAAAAGCTCTTCAATAGTACAACTAGTCTTAAGAGGTCTTTCAAATAAAGGCCTAATAGAGATACTTCTAGGGAGAAGACCAAAAGGTAAAAAGTCAATGGAAGATTCATTTATAAATTTATCAAAGAGAGGTGTCTCTTCCAAAGTCTTCACAGTTTCAACCCCTTTGGCAATAGATGGATTACTTTTGGAACGAGGAGCCTTTGGAACGTAAACGAACTTAGGCTTCTTCTTTGCCGGAGTTTCTACCTTTTTGATTTTTATTGAGGAGAAAGTGGTTCCTAAAGTATCAAAGATTTCCTCAATCTTGTCTATCCTAGAAGAATCCAAGTCATGGGATTTGATGGTCTCCAAAGTTGTGAGAATTTTATGCATGGAGCTATCAAGCCTATTCAAATTCCCTTGGATCTTACGATCCAACTCATTTATCTTATTAATGTTTGGCATCTCTAGCTCTATCTTTTCAAGTTTTTTTTCATAATGTGAGCTAGGGTGATGTCCTCTTGAATGCTAACAACAGGGGGATTTCCAACAAGATTTTCAATAATACTAAGAGATTCCCAAACTGGGGCCTCTAGGAAATTTCCATTGATAGCAGAATCTAGAATAAACCTATTCCAAGAAGTAATTCCAACATAAAAATTTCTAAGCAGGATAGTAGTAGATTGCTTCTTGGTGGCTCTTTTTTGAGAATCATTAATTCTATACCAAGCATCTTTTAGACTTTCCCCACCTCTTTGTTTAAAGGTGAGAACTTCTGCCTCACCAAAGGCAAAAGGACCAAACATAATGCCAACTAAAAGCGAGATAACTATTTTTGTGATTTTTTATAGAAGACACTTAAGCAAAAACTGAAAGGTAAACTAACAAGACTAAAAAGCAAAGATAAAAGATAGCGTGCAACTCCCCTATCTTGAAGAGTGGAGTCCCCGGCGACGGCGCCAGAAAACTTTGCTTGATGGCTTCTCGCCCCTCGTTGGTTAGCCCAAGTGGAAGGTTTGAGATGCAGTGTAGCGGTAGTTTTCCCTTGGCAAAGATACCAAGGATCGAATTCCCCTGAGACTCCGAGGTTCAACAAGAAGGTGTCAACTGCTAACGGCGCCAGATACTTAGCGATTGACAGGACCTGCACACAGATACAAATAACTTTGCTCCCAACGAGTACAGAGAGGTTGTCAATCCCTCCGGCCTTGTCGTTTACAAAGGATCAAACTCAAGAGATAATAGTGATAGGTATGACTGCAACTAGTAAGTAAGAACAGAAAGTAAATAGCGGATGTGATCAGTGATGGTAATATGGACCGGGGTCCCATGATGTTCACTAGTGATGTCTCTCTCTCAAAAGACGATAAAACAGCTAAGCGAGGTAAACGAATTACAGCTGGGCAATTGACAGGATTATGTGCGCAAACCAATGCTAACTATGCTACAAAGAAAGGTAGAGGCTCAAAAGCATGGGCGGTACGCCAAGGCAAGTATACCGAAATCCATCTGCATCTACTACTAATCATCCACCTTCAGATATCTATCCAGAACATCTCGCTGGTATTAAGTTGCGAGTCCCACCCATAGTGTAAACTCAAAGCAACAGACAACTGCATTAAAAGAACTTTGCGTAAAGTAAACAATCCTTGCACCGGCAAGTACAAGCACCGTTGTTTTCCCCCTTGTGGCAACAGCACATCCCCTAGACTCATGTTTCTGTCACTCAAGCTAGTCATCGAGGGGCATGAACCCACAATCAAGCATAACGTTCCCTCTTGGAGTTACTACCTACTACTTGGCCAAAGCAATAAACAGCAACGGAGAACATGCAAAAATTACTCAAGAACATAAATATAAAAGAGGTGAATTAAATATATTACTCACACACAATCTGAACATAATCTCATAATCCATCGGATCCCAGCAAACTCATCATAGCAACAGCATAAGGATTACATATGTGCCTCGATCATGTAGGGCAGCTCACGAGGTCTAATCGGTGAAGAACAAAGAGGGGAGGAGAACATCACATAGCTACTGGTCATGGACCCATGGTCCAAGGGAGACTACTCACAACTCATCCGGGAGGCGTCCATGGTGGTGGAGAAGCTCCCGGTGGTGGTTCTCCCCTCCGGCAGGGTGCCGGGAAGAGTTCTCCTGGTGCTCCCGATCTTGGAAGCGCGGCGGTGGCGGAACAGAGATGAGATCGTGAAAAAGGGTTCCGTCCTCGAGGGTTTCGGGACGCGGTGTAAATATATGCCAAAGTGGGGCATCAGCGGAGGTCAGGGGGGCCCAGGCGCCCCCCCGGCGCGGCCAGGAGGGGGGCCGCGCCCCCAGGGCGCCTGGAGCCCTGGTGGCCCCCCTCTGGCCCTACTTTGGCCGCACGGAAGCTTCTGGAGCGCTGATTTTTTATATATTTTTCCCGGAATTTTTCTGGCAATTTAAGTAATGGGAAAACCTGAAATACAAAAACAGCAGAAAACAGAAACTGGCACTGAGGTGCACTGAGTTAATAGGTTAGTCCAAATATGATCAAAAGTGTATGGAAGTGCATAAATATCATAGCAATATCACACAAAAGAGGCATGGAGCAAGCAGAAATTATAGATACGTTTTGGACGTATCATGATCCTCCGTCAGTCATGAGATACCTAGGTACACCAAACCTAGGGAAAATCACATCTTTGAGCATTTTCAAAGATGTCTTGTGATCAGCACTTTCAGTGGGGATTGCTTCAACCCACTTGGTCACATAATCAACAGCTACTAAAATGTGAGTGTATTTGTGCGAAGAAGGAAAAGGACCCATAAAATCAAAACCCCAGCAATCAAAAGGTTCAATCACTAGTGATTAATTCATAGGCATCTCATTCCTTCTACTAATGTTACCAACTCTCTGACATTTATCACAGGCTAAAACATAATTTCTAGCATCCTTAAAGACAATAGGCCAATAAAAACCTGATTGAAGAACCTTATGTGCGGTCCTCTCACCGGCATGATGTCCTCCATAGGGACTATCATGACATTGTCTGAGAATGTCCTTCTGCTCATGTTCCGGTATGCATCTTCTCACGATCCTGTCGGGACCTTCTTTGAAAAGATGTGGGTCATCCCAAAAGTAGTGCCTCAAATCATGAAAGAACTTCTTCCTTTGCTGAAATGTTAAACCTGGAGGCAAATACTTCGCAACGATAAAATTAGCATAATCTGCAAACCAAGGATCGGAAAGAGATTGTACTTTTACAACGGCAAGTTGCTCGTCTGGAAAACTGTCATTGACCGGGATGGGATCATGCGGTATATCTTCCATCCTTGCAAGATTGTCCGCCACCGGATTGTCTTCTCCTTTCCTATCAACAATCTGCAAATCAAATTCTTGAAGAAGGAGTACCCATCTGATAAGCCTTGGCTTGGCATCCTTCTTTGTCATAAGGTACTTAATGGCAGCATGGTCAGTATGAATAATAACTTTGGAATCAACAATATACTGCCTAAACTTATCACAAGCAAACACTACAGCTAAGAATTCCTTCTCAGTAGTAGCATAATTCTTTTGAGCACTATCAAGGGTTTTACTAGCATAATGTATAACATTCAATTTCTTATCAACTCTTTGCCCTAAAACAGCTCCAACAGCAAAATCACTAGCATCACACATAATCTCAAAAGGTAAATTCCAGTCAGGTGGTTGTACTATAGGAGCGGTTATTAAAGCTTTCTTGAGAACTTCAAAAGCCTCCTTACAATCTTCATCAAATACAAAAGGAACATCCTTCTGGAGAAGATTAGTGAGGGGTCTCGAAGTCTTAGAAAAGTCTTTAATAAATCTTCTATAGAAACCAGCATGACCGAGAAAACTGCGAATACCTTTGATGTCCCTTGGATAGGGCATCCTCTCGATTGCTTCGATCTTGGCCTTGTCCACCTCAATTCCCCTTTCGGAAATCTTGTGACCAAGAACAATTCCTTCGTTAACCATGAAGTGGCACTTCTCCTAGTTGAGTACCAGATTTGTCTCCTCACATCTCTGCAAAACTTTATTAAGGTTGTGGAGACAATGGTCAAAGGAAGTTCCATAGACGGAAAAATCGTCCATGAAGACTTCCACAATCTCCTCACAGAAACCATGAAAGATAGCAGACATACACCTTTGAAAAGTAGCAGGGCCATTACATAAACCAAAAGGCATACGCCTGTAAGCATAAGTACCAAAGGGACAAGTAAAAGTGGTCTTCTCTTGATCAGCAGTGTTAACATGAATTTGAGAGAAGCCAGAATAACCATCGAGGTAACAAAAGTGGGTATTTTTCGATAACCATTCAAGCATTTGGTCGATGAACGGCAACGGGTAGTGATCCTTCCTGGTTGCCTTGTTCAGCTTCCTGTAATCAATACACATTCTATATCCAATAATAATTCTCTGAGGTATTAGTTCATTCTTATCATTAGGAACCACAGTTGTACCTCCTTTCTTAGGAACACAATGTACCGGGCTTACCCACTTACTATCTGCTATAGGGTAGATAATACCTGCGGCTAGAAGCTTGAGAATCTCAGTTCTTACAACATCCATCATCTTCGGGGTCAACCGTCGTTGATGATCAACAACTGGTTTAGCATCGGCCTCAAGGTTGATAGTATGTTGACAGATAGATGGACTAATCCCCTTAAGGTCATCAAGGGTATAGCCAATTGCACCTCGGTGTTTACGAAGTACTTCCAATAGTCGCTCTTCTTCATATCCTGAAAGGTTAGAGTTGATAATAACAGGATATACTTTCTTTTCATCTAAATAAGCATACTTGAGCGTATCGGGAAGAGGTTTAAGATCGAACACCGGGTCTTCTTTTGGTTTTGATAAAATTCCCAAAGGTTCAACCGGAAGGTTGTGCTTCAGGATAGCAGGTTGTCTCAAGAATAGTTCATCTAGTTCATTTCTTTCCTGCATATGCAAATCATTCTCATGGTCCTCCATATATTGCTGCAAAGGATCATTAGGGGGAATAGCAATAGAAGCAATACTTTCAATACTTTTATCATCACTAGGTAAATCAGTACCACGAGGCTGCTTAGAGAACTTAGAAAAATTAAATTCATATGGCTCACCATTGAATTCAACAGAAACTTTACCTTTCTTGCAATCTATTATAGCTCCACAAGTTCTAAGAAAAGGTCTACCAAAAATAATAGGACAAAAATTGTCCCTCACTGAACCAAGTACTAGAAAGTCGGTAGGGTATTTTACCTTTCCACATAGGACTTCAACGTCTCTCACAATTCCGATAGGAGAGATAGTTGCTCTGTTTGCAAGATGAATGGTAACATCAACTTCTTCAAGGTCACAAGGTGAAATCTCACCGATGATCTCTTGATAAAGTGAATAGGGGATAGCACTAGCACTCGATCCCAAATCGCATAGCCCATAATAATTGTGATCTCCTATTTTAACAGATACTACTGGAGTACCTGAAATTGGGCCTTTATTCTTGGCTGTGACAAGGTTAGTGGAAAGAGCACAAAAATTTACATTGGAATCCAAAACATCATTAGTAACAAGGTCTTTAACCAATGCAACTTGAGGATCGACCTTGATCTGGTCCTCAGGCTCATCAATTCTTCTCTCACTTTTATTTATTATGCCTGTCACAAGAGAGTGCTCCCTTATCCTTGCGGGAAAAGGAGGCTTTTCATATATAACTGCAGGCAAAATAGGGTCAGCAACATGAATATTAACAGGTAACTCTTTGAAAGGTTCATGATGCTGATCTCTCTTCTTTTTAAAAGAATCAACGTGAGAGGCAAAATCCTTACAAAAATCAATCACTAGATGGGAATCAAGACCAATCTTAGAGCAAAAGGTATTGAAGTAATCAGTTTTCACATAGCTCTCAATATAATCATGCTCATAATTTATAGCGGGTTCAATACCTTTATCGATTTCCCAATCTTCGGTATTCCTCTGGATCCTTTCAATGAGATCCCACCTTTCTTCAACACTCTTCGTCTGAAATACCCCACTAGAGGAGGCATCCAGCATCTCCTTATCCTGACGAGAAAGCCTGGCATAAAAATTTGTAAGTATAATTTCCTTGGGGAGCTCATGAATAGGACATTTGAGCATTAGGGACTTCAATCTCCCCCAAGCTTGAGCAATGCTTTCTCCGTCACGAGACCTAAAGTTATAGATATAGTTCCTGTCTCGATGAATTTCATGAAGAGGATAAAACTTGGTATAAAAGAGAGACATAAGCTCTTGCCAATCAAGCAAGTGTGAGTTATCGAGAAGCTTATACCAATCTGAAGCTTTATCTATAAGCGATACGGAGAACGATTTCCTCATGACAAACTCCATTGATACACCTGCAAGCTTAAATAATGAACAAAGTTGTGACAGATATAGCAAGTGTTCACCGGGACGTCTGTCTCCTGCATAACGATTAGCCAAAACATAATCGATGATACCAGCTGGTATTTTATAGGGCACAATTTCAGTAGGGGGAGGAGCAACCACCACAGATGTGGGGCGTCTTCCCTCAAGCAACGATTCAATAGCAAGGTTGTCCATAAGGACAAAGAGCAGCAACAGCAAAATAAAAACAGAAATATAAAAACTTCCTTACCAACTTCACTTACCAATAGCGCTACACTCCCCGGCAACGGCGCCAGAAAACGGTACTTGATGACCCACAACCGTAAGGGATCTATTGCAGCGTTTTCGATAAGTAAGAGTGTCGAACCCAACGAGGAGCAGAAGGTATTGACAAGTGATTCTGAGCAAGGAATAACTGCAAGCACTGAAAGATATCTTTTTAGGGGTTTTCTTGATATAAGCAATAGGAAAGTAAAAGCGAGCAAAGTAAAAGGCACTGGAGAGTAACAAGTGGCCCAAACCTTTCTGAGCAAAGGAGAGGCCTAGCAACTGAACTTATAAAGGCTAAAGTGTTCTTGAGGACACACGGGAGAGGTAGTCATGTGCTTTCGCCATATTCCGTATCGGTACTATGTGATGTGTTGATAAGTGTTGAGTGGGTGGATCTATGCTAGTACACCCTCTAGACTAAGATAAGTGCACTCTTATGATTAAACACCTTGCAAGCATCCGCAAATACAAGATAGTATTAAGGCAAAAGCCTAACCATAGCAATACGATCGATGATCCATTGTTCCCTTGTGCAAAAGCGTGCGAACTGGGGTTCAGGTTTCTGTCACTCCGGCAACCCACCGTAAGCATTCTTTGTGCACAATGTATTCCCCTAGGTCCTTAATAAGGCGAAGTGTTGAGTGTTCGACTCACACAACACCACTAGGAAAATAACAACACAACTTAAGTATCAAACAACATATATTACTTCAACATCATATGACTACTAACAACAAGACTTCTCCCATGTCCTCAAGAACTAAAGTAACTACTCACAAGACATAAAAGAGATCATGATCAGTGGAGATAAATGGGTGATAAACAATCTGGACATAATGATATTTCTCCAACAAAACTCAATAGCATTCACCACAAAGTAGTAATCAACACCGATAGAGTAGAGAGGATAGATAGTACGGATTACAGCACAAGTTGCAATTGTGAGATGAGATTGGATGAAGATGGTGATGGTGCTGATGTTGGGGATGATGTTGATGATGATCTCTATGATGCCCGTGACGATGGTGATGACGATGGCGATGATCTCCCCTTCCGGGAGGTGATATCCCCGGCGGAATCTGCCCGCCGGAGATAGCTTTTTCTTCTCTGTAGGTTTCCGCTACGGAGCGGCGGCGGAACTCCGTCAAAACTCTCCTTTTTAGGGTTTTTGGATGACGAGGAGTATATATGCCAAAGGGGGTCACCAGAAGCGGAGAGGGAGGCCCAGGCGCCCCCCTAGGGCGGCCAGGGGTGGGGCCGCCTGGGGTGGCCGCCTGGGCTGCCCCTGGCTCCCCTCTGGTTGCTCTTTTGCGTGTCTTCGTGATCCTTCTGGAAAATACCCTCCGTCGATTTTCAGGTAATTTGGAGGTATTCTTCTTCAGCAACTCAGCGTCCACTTTTTACCGCTGAATCATCCGTCTGCTGCTTCGGCACCGGAAAGTTGCAAACTGTGTAAAATAGGCCAAAACAACATAAGAACATCATCGTAATGTGAAATATATCAATGAATAAGGATGAATTACGATATAAAATAGTGATGCATTTTGGACGTATCAGATGTTCGGACACATCATTACGATGTGGTGTTCCAGGTGGCGTGAATTGGGAAACTATTCCACATTGTTTCAAATGAAGACCAAACTCATAACTCAAATATTCTCCTCCACGATCAGATCATAGAAACTTTATTTTCTTGTTACGATGATTCTCTACTTCACTTTGAAATTCTTTGAACTTTTCAAATGTTCCAGACTTATGTTTCATTAAGTAGATATACCCATATCTGCTCAAATCATCTGTGAGCTCAGAAAATAACGATACCCGCCGCGAGCCTCAACACTCATTGGACCGCATACATCAGTATGTATGATTTCCAATAAGTTAGTTGCTCGCTCCATTGAGTCTTAGTCATCTTGCCCATGAGGCATGGTTCGCAAGCACCAAGGGATTCATGATCAAGTGATTCCAAAAGCCCATCAGCATGGAGTTTCTTCATGCTCTTTTCACCAATATGACCTAAACGACAATGCCACGAATAAGTTGCACTATCATTATCAACTTCGCATCTTTTGGCTTCAATATTATGAATATGTGTATCACTACTATCGAGATTCAACAAAAATAGACCACTCATCTAGGGTGCATGACCATGAAAGATATTACTCATATAAATAGAACAACCATTATTATCTGATTTAAATGAATAACCGAATCGCAACAAACAAGATCCAGATATAATGTTCATGCGCAACGCTGCCACCAAATAACAATTATTTAGGTCTAAAACTAATCTCGAAGGTAGATGTAGAGGTAGCGTGCCGACGACGATCAAATCGACTTTGGAACCATTTCCCACGCGCATCGTCACCTCGTCCTTAGCCAATCTTCGTTTAATCTGTAGCCCCTGTTATGAGTTACAAATATGAGCAACCGAACCAGTATCAAATACTCAGGCGCTACTATGAGCATTAGTAAGGTACACATCAATAACATGTATATCAAATATACCTTTGTTCACTTTGCCATCCTTCTTATCCGTCAAATACTTGGGGCAGTTCCGCTTCTAGTGACCAGTCCCTTTGCGGTAGAAGCACTCAGTTTTAGGCTTGGCTCCAGACTTGGGTTTCTTCCCGGGAGTAGCAACTAGCTTGCTATTCTTCTTGAAGTTCCCCTACTTTCCCTTGCCCTTTTTCTTGAAACTAGTGGTCTTGTTAATCATCAACACTTGATGCTCCTTCTTGATTTCTACCTCCGCAGCTTTGAGCATAGCGAAGAGCTGAGGAATTATCTTTTGCATCCCTCGCATATTATAGTTCATCACGAAGCCTTTATAGCTTGGTGGCAGTGATTGAAGAACTATGTCAATAACACTATCATCATCAACATTGACTCCAAGTTGAGTCACGTGATTGTGGTACCTAGTCATTCTAAGTATGTGTTCACTGACTAAACTGTTCTCCTCCATCTTGCAGCTATAGAACTTGTTGGAGACTTCATATCTCTCAACTCGGTCATTTGCTTGAAATATTAGCTTCAACTCTTGGAACATCTCATATGCTCCATGACGTTCAAAACTTCTTTGATGTCCCGATTCTAAGTCGTAAAGTATGGCACACTGAGCTATCGAGTAGTCACCAGATCGCGTCTGCCAGATGTTCAAAGCGTCTATATTAGCGGGAGGGGGCTTGTCACCTAGCGGTCCTTCAAGGACATAATTCTTCTGTGCAGAAATGAGGATAATCCTCAAGTTACGGACCTAGTCCGTGTAGTTGCTACCATCATCTTTCAACTTAGCTTTCTCTAGGAACACATTAAAATTCAAGGGAACGGTAGCACGGGCCATTGATCTACAACAACATAGATATGCAAAAACTACGAGGACTAAGTTCATGATAAATTAAAGTTCAATTAATCATATTACTAAAGAACTCCCACTTAGATAGACATCCCTCAAGTCATCTAAATGATCACGTGATCCAAATCAACTAAACCATGTCCGATCATCACGTGAGATGGAGTAGTTTTCAATGGTGAACATCTTTTGTTGATCATATCTATTATATTATTCATGCTCGACCTTTCGGTCTCCAGTGTTCTGAGGCCATGTCTGTACATGCTAGGCTCGTCAAGTTTAATCCGAGTATTCTGCATGTGGAAAATTGTATTACACCCGTTGTATGTGAACGTAGAGCTTATCACACCCGATCATCACGTGGTGTCTCGGCACGGCGAACTATCGCAACAGTGCATACTGAGGGATAACACTTGTACCTTGAAATTTTGTAAGGGGTCATCTTATAATGCTACCTTCGTTCTAAGCAAAATAAGATGCATAATAAGATAAACATCACATGCAATCAAAATATGTGACATAATATGGCCATCATCATCTTGTGCTTTTGATCTCCATCTCCAAAGCATAGTCATGACATTGACACCATGCTCTTCATCGTAGCATCGTGGTTGTCTCGCCAACTATTGCTTCTACTACTATTGCTACCTCATAGTGATAAAGTAAAACAATTACATGGCTTTCGCAATTCATACAATAAAGATACAACCATAAGGCTCCCGAGGGTTGCCGATAATTTACAAAACATGATCATCTCATACAATAACGTATAACTCATCACGTCCTGACCATATCACATCACAACATGCCCTGAAAAAACAAGTTAGACGTCCTCTACTTTGTTGTTGCAAGTTTTACGTGGCTGATATGGGCTTCTAGTAAGAACCGTTCTTACCTACACATAAAAACCACAACGATTTTTCGTCAAGTGTGCTATTTTAACCTTCAACAAGGACCGACCATAGTCACACTTGATTCAACTAAATTTGGAGAAACTGACACCCGCCAGCCACCTATGTGCAAAGCACGTTGGTAGAACCAGACTCATGAATGCGATCATGTAATGTCGGTCCGGGCCGCTTCATCCAACAATATCGCCGAATCAAAGTATGACGTTGGTGGTAAGCAGTATGACTATTATCACCCACAACTCTTTGTCTTCTACTCATGCATATCATCTACGCATAGACCTGGTTGTGATACCACTGTAGGGGAACATAGTATTTCAAAAAAAATCCTACGATCATGCAAGATCTATCTAGGAGAAGCATAGCAACGAGTGGGGAGAGTGTGTCCACGTACCCTCGCAAACCAAAAGCGGAAGCATTTGGTAACACAGTTGATGTAGTCGACCGTCTTCGCGATCCAACCGATCCAAGTGCCGAACGTACGGCACCTCCGTGTTCAGCACACGTTCAGCACGATGACGTCCCTCGATCTCTTGATCCAGTTGAGAACGAGGGAGAGTTTCGTCAGCACGATGGCGTGGTGACGATGATGATGAAGTTACCGGCGCAGGGCTTCGCCTAAGCACTGTAATGATATAACCGAGGTGTGTAACCGTGGAGAGGGGCACCGCACACAGCTAAGAGATTGTCTGTTATGTCTTTGGGATGCCCCCTCCCATGTATATAAAGGAGGGAGGGAGGAGGAGGCCGGCCAAGGGGGGCGCACACGATTGGGGAGTTCAACTAGGATTCCCAATCCTAGTTGGAGTCCCCTTCCTTTCCAATAGAGGGACAGAGGGAAGGAGGAGGAAGGGGAGAAGGAAAGAGGGGGGCACCGCCCCTCCCTAGTCTAACTCGGAACCTGGATGCTCATATTGGCTCCTACATGTTCTACTTGTGGCCCTTATCTCCTTTCCACTAAAGCCCATTAAGGCCCAATACTTCCCCGGGGGGTTCCGGTAACCTCCCGGTACTCCGAAACTTATCTGATACTTCCCGAAACCATTCCGATGTCCGAATGTAACCTTCCAATATATGAATATTTATTTCTCGACCATTTCGAGACTACTCGTCATGTCCGTGATATCATCCGGGACTCTGAACAAACTTTGGTCATCAAAAACACATAACTCATAATACTAATCGTCATCAAACGTTAAGTGTGCGGACCCTACGTGTCAGGGATATGACTAGCAGGTATAAACCGGCTAGTGTAAACTGGCTTTGTTATATTAAACTTGTTTGTAATATTTAGTAAAGGCTACGGCCCATGAGATCTTAGGGCCCGTGTGTAGAGTTAAGATTTGTAAACCGCCAAGTGATGTAACTTGAGAGATAAGGAAGAAAAGACAGAGACCGAGGCGGACACAAGTATGAGCCAGCCTCGGGACTCTGTAAACCGGACAGGGCGTGCCCTCTATATAAAGGGACGACCCGGCGATGGTTCAGGGACAAGCAACAATCGACCCGTCGAGACACAGGCAAGCGAATCCGCTCCCTGTAATCCGACGCCCAAGCAATACCAAACCAACTAGACGTAGGCTTTTACCTTCATCGAAGGGGCTGAACTAGTATAAACCCTCTGTGTCCTTTGAGTACTATGAACCCCTTCAAGCTAACCCGTGCGATGGTTCCATCATCAAGTCCGCTAAACCGGACATCTGTCGTGTTATTTCCACGACAGTTGGCGCCCACCGTGGGGCCTCCGCACGATGGTTTCGAGTTCTTGAAGGGCGGCTTTGAAGGGCTCAAGGGTTACGCGGTCGGCCGGATGACCAAGAGTCGCCGCGGCCGGATCTACATCGATGACGCAGGTTGGGGACCGGAGGCCGATTCAATCGAATACGGGTACCGGGTTCCCTTCGGTGGCATCCAAGTCTTCATTGGCAAAATCGGCGAACCGGGGCCTGGGCCGGACATCTTCCCCAACATCGTCGAGCCGGCTCAGCGTGCGAGATCAGCCCGGATTCAGCCCGCCATGAGGCACGTGTTTGTTGGAGCAATCCACGGAGTTCGAGCCAAGGACGGATCGGAATCTGATGGTGCAACAGTTGTCTACTCAGACGACGAATCTTCATCCGGAGAAACTGAATCTCTGTATCAGTTGCAGGACGGCCGGTCTGAAGGCGAGTCCGATGGAAACAGTATTCCGGGCCCCTTTGGCCCGCCAAACCGGGTGGCTGTCTTTATGGCCGGTTCACAGCCCCCGGTGAACGGGACGACAGCTGAAGCTGGCGTAGGGGGGAGCGGCACGACCCTCTCACTTACTAATGTTCTATCCACCTTGATGGATGAATTCACAGCTAAAGCGGTGGAAACAGTAGCTCCAGCAGACAAGGCGCATCATGATGCAGAGCTTCTTCAGTTGAAAGGCCGGATTGATCAGTTAAAGGAAGATCTGAAGGCAGAGAGAGATGATAGCAGCGAGACAGGTGGAGCTGGATGATCAGGCTTTCTACCTAAGGATGGAGCAAGCTTCTATGGAAGGAGTAAGGGGACGAAAGTACCAGTCTCGTCTGCCACCGGTTTATGAGGCAACAAATCTGTTCAGGACACCTGGAGCTGGGACTAGTAATAATCCGGTTCCAAGCCGAAGGGCACCTCCCGCCAGGGAGGAGCCGGTTCAGCAGCCCGCCGCAGAGCGGGATCGTCGGATTACGTCGGCACCTTACGTTCCCGCCCCTCCAGGTCATTATTCAAACCCTTTGGATAACATCGCTGCAGCTGCTGCACGTTTGGCCGCTTTACCTGTGGAGGAGACGTCCCCGGTGGCAATGGAGGCGCGCAGGGTCAAGGAACTTCTTAATACGGCGTTGATACAGCAGCAAGCATATTCTCATAGCAGGGAAAGGCTACATTCAACACCACGTCCCAGCCGAAGTTATACTAGGCATTGGGAGGAGCCAGAAGTATCTAGCAGTGAACGCAGGAGGCATCAGCGTAGGCAGGATAATCCGACGGGTGCGGCGGTACCAGCTCCGGATATAAACCGGGTTAGATCAGGAGCTCAAGAGGAGGTTCGTCAAACAACACCGGTTCACACAGCCACTGCAGAAACAGGAGTTACGACGAGTTCTTTCGGGGTGCAGTGTCTTATCCCCGCTTTACGGGGTGTCAAGCTGCCTAAAGATTTTAAGGGGCCCCGCAAGGTACCTAATTACACAGCAGATTTCGCTCCAGAAGCTTGGGTTGAAAGTTATGAGATGGCCATGGAGATGTTGGACGTGGATGAATCGGCTTGTGCTAAGTATTTTACTATGATGCTCGAAGGTACGGCCGGGACCTGGCTGAAAGCTCTACCCCCGAACTCTATTGGATCATGGGGGGAACTACGCAGCCAGTTTATCAAAAACTTCAAAGATACATGCAAACAGCCGATGTCAGTGGTGGATCTAGCAGCTTGTGTGCAAGGAGAGCGGGAGTCTACAGCAGCTTGGGTACGGAGAGTAGCAGAGATTTTGCACTTTTCGAATAGTATTAATCCTAGTACGGCGATAGTGACTTTGGAGAACAATTGCCGGTTTGAGTCTTTAAAGTTAAAGCTCGGACGGCTTAAAAGGGACTGCAATGATATGGGAACTCTCATGAGTGCCCTGGTGAAATACGGAGACTCGGATAATACCAAATATCCAGAAGCGGAAGGAGACAAGGCTGGGAAGGTTAGCAAGTCTGGTAAACCGGCGCAAATTAATCCGGCCACCACAAGTTTTTTGGGCAAACGGAAGACAGAGGGTGGTTCTGACTTCGTGGCTAGCACTCAAGTTCAAGGGGATTTTCAGCATAGCCTAGGAGATCCACCTTCACAAACCAGTGGAGGAAAACTTAGCTAGGATCAAGAGTTAGATCAGCCTTGTCCAAAGCATAGCGCAAGAGGGAAAACGGCAAAGCATACCATGAGGGAGTGCATACCCCTTATGAAGGCAGTGGCGGGCCGTTTCAATCCTCATAATCGGCCTCCAAATGGCGGCTCAGGTCCTGGATTTTATGGTCCGGGTCATCAGGGGAACAGCTCCGGATCAGGATATAGGGGCAATAGCAATGGTTATCAAAACCGGACAGGTAATCAGAATAATCAAGGGAATTATAATGGCCAGGGCAATCAGTCGCATCATCAAGGTGGTTACAATAATCAGAGTAATCAGCAGCAGAGCCAAGGTAATTATAATAGTCAGGGAAGCCAGCAGCAATAGCGTCAGCAACAGCAGCCACAATCTGGATATCAGAGTAATCCGAAGGAATTGAGCAGTGGGCAATATCATGTCTTCACCACAAGTCTGTGTAAGAGAGACCAGAAGGTTTTGAAGCGGGCTGTTAATGCAGTTGAACCGGCGACACCGCAATTTCTTCGCTGGTCAGAGCAGCCCATTGTATGGAGCAGGGAAGACCACCCGATGAGGGTGGATAATCCGGGCCATTTAGCCTTGGTGGTAGCACCTCAGGTAGGAGGCTACAAATTCACTAAAGTTCTCATGGACGGTGGTAGCAGTACCAATATCTTGTACTATGAGACTTTCCGTCGTATGGGTCTAACGGATAAGAAGCTAAGGCAATCAAATACAGTGTTTCATGGAGTGGTCCCAGGTAAGTCAGCTTATCCGGTTGGAAAGATTGACTTGGAAGTTACCTTTGGGAATGAGTATGATTCCAGATCAGAGATGATCACTTTCGAAGTCGTCAAAATCAAAAGTCCTTATCACGCTCTGTTTGGAAGGACGGTTTATGCTAAGTTTATGGCTAGGCCGTGTTATGTTTATTTGCAGCTTAAAATGCCGGGTCATAAGGGCACGATCACGATTCATGGAAGTCGCAGGATAGCAGTGGAATGTGAAGAAGGAGATGCAGCCTATGCAGAAGCAGTATGTGCCACAGAAGAGTTGAAATTTTATAAAGATAATGTTGATCCGACAGATATGACTCCGCTGAAGAAGCCAACTACCGAGCATGATCCGGCGTTGAAGTTTAAATCAGCAGAAGAGACCAAGCAAGTTGATTTTGTGCCGGGAGATTCGTCTAAGCAGTTCACTATCAGCGCTAACCTTGATCCCAAATAGGAAAGCGCGCTCATCGAGTTCATCCGTGAGAACCGGGATATCTTTGCATGGAAACCTTCTGACATGCCAGGTATACCGAGGGAACTCGCTGAGCACAGTTTAAATATTGATCCGAAGTTTAAACCAGTCAAGCAGTATCTGCGCCGCTTCAATGAGGAGAGGCGCAAGGTTATATGAGAAGAAGTGGCCAGACTTTTGGCCGCAGGGTTCATAGTAGAAGTTTTTCATCCGGAGTGGTTGGCTAATCCGGTGCTGGTGTTGAAGAAGAATGGGAAGTGGAGGATGTGTGTGGACTACACAGACCTCAATAAGGCTTGCCCAACTGATCCTTTTGCTCTCCCTCGCATTAATCAGATCATCGATGCCACAGCGGGATGTGAGCGGCTAAGTTTTTTGGATGCATATTCAGGGTATCACCAGATCAAGATGGCAGTTGAAGACCAAGAAAAGACAGCTTTTATAACTCCTTTTGGTGCTTTTTGCTATGTGATTATGCCTTTTGGACTTAAATGTGCACAAGCAACTTATCAACGTTGCGTTCAGAATTGTCTAAAGGGGCAGATAGGGAGGAACGTTCATGCCTATGTGGATGACATTGTAGTCAAATCAAGGAAGGAAGGAACAATGATAGAGGATCTTAAGGAAACTTTTGATAATCTTCGAGCTTATAAGATGATGCTTAATCCGGAGAAGTGTGCTTTTGGTGTTTCGGCAGGTAAACTACTGGGATTCTTGGTCTCAAACAGAGGGATAGAAGCTAACCCAGAGAAAATCAAGGCCATCACATCTTTGACTAAACCGGCCTGCATCAACGATGTTCAGCGCATAGCTGGCCGGATCACAGCATTAAGCCGGTTCATCAGCCGTTTGGGAGAGAAGGCGATACCACTTTACCAGATGTTGAGGAAAACAGACCGGTTTATGTGGAGTGATGAGGCAAACGCAGCGTTTGAGGATCTGAAACGGCAATTGGCAAAACCACCGGTTTTAGCTGCTCCTATTGACAAGGAGCCGTTGCTGTTATACGTCGCTGCCAATCCAATGGTCAGGCTGAAAGGGCAAATCAGGAGATTTTGCGAGGTATCAAACCCCGGCTTATGACACCTTTGCAGAGAACCCCAGGGTGTTGGGTTGAGGAATTGCCATCTGTTCTTTGGAGTATCAACACTACACCAAACCGGTCTACAGGTTACACACCTTTCTTCATGGTTTATGGTGCTGAAGCAGTCCTTCCGAGCGATATACGTCATGATTCACCAAGGGTGACGGCTTATGTTGAAGCAATCAACGAGAGAGCCAGACAAGACAGTTTAGACCGGCTGGATGAAGAGCGTGATATAGCTGCAGCACGATCTGCGATTTATCAACAAGACTTACGCAGATATCATAGCCGCCGGATTAGAACAAGGACGTTCCAGGAGGGTGACTTGGTACTCCGGCTCATCCAAGATCAAACAGATATGCACAAGCTATCCCCGCCTTGGGAAGGGCCCTTTGTGGTCAGCAAGAATCTACACAACGGTTCATATTACTTGGTGGACGTTCGAGAACACAAGGACTCACGGACATCAGAAGAGGAGACGAAGAGGCCATGGAACATCGCCCATTTACGGCCATACTATACTTGAGCTACGTGCTCCAATGTATCCTATGTATATATTATGAGTAATGAATAAACCGGCGCCCTCGGTAAACCGGGGGCTTCGCCTTTTTTCATATACAAAAAATCCTGTGAGGACAACCATACAAGTTTATGATCAGATATTATATTTCAATATATTGGCCGGTTTAGAAATTGATTTTTTGCAGAGTATGCAAAGGAGCAATAAAACCCTCTAAAAAACATGAGATCATATCCGGTTCGAAGAGAGGAGGCTTCAAAATTTACCCACCGGTTCAGGAGGAACCCTGGAGACCCTCTGAAAAGTTGGATAATTCAACGTTCAGTGATTGGTTTAAATTTACCCACCGGTTCAGGAGGAACCCTGGAGACCCTCTGAAAAGTTGGATAATTCCACGTTCAGTGATTGGTTTAAATTTACCCACCGGTTCAGGAGGAACCCTGGAGACCCTCTGAAAAGTTGGATAATTCCATGTTCAGTGATTGGTTTAAATTTACCCACCGGTTCAGGAGGAACCCTGGAGGCCCTCTGGGAGTGGTAACGCCCACGTCCCATTGATTGGCTCAGTTTTTATAATTCTATCGGCCCTCTGAAAAGTTGGATAATGCCACGTTCAGTGATTGGCTAGGCCCTCTGGGAAGAGTTGGATAAACCACGTCCCATTGATTGGCTCAGTTTTTATTTGCGGTTCTATCGGCCCTCTGAAAAGTTGGATAATTCCACGTTCAGTGATTGGCTAGGCCCCCTGGGAAGAGATGGACAAACCACGTCCCATTGATTGGCTGAACCTTGCTTTGAGCCTGGCAGCTCTTAAAAAGCCTCGACTACATGGTCTTATTTGCAAAATTTGCATCTTTTTGCGTTTGTGTTTTATAACCCTTTAAACTGGAGCGGAGCAGTTACAGAAGCTGACCACATATCTATAAAGTGGAAAGTCTGGGTCATGAAAACCAGCATGAGTAACCCGGTGTTCATTAAAACCCGGATCATATATCAGGCAAAAAGCTACAAATTTCTGATAAAGTCTTGGAGAACAATATGAACCGGAATTTATCATCAAGATGAACCGGAGTTTTTCGGGTTTCTAATTGGATCCATGAAGGTCTTCATCAAGCGACTTTAAAGTCCTACCGGATTAAGAATGTTGGGCGTATATCATCTCAGGTATAAAGTTATTACTGCTATAAAGATATACTTATTTGTTGTTTTAAGAGAACAATTTAATCCGTCCAGTGGTAAACCACTAGGACATATTCTTAGTATTATTTCAGCAGAAGCAGAAGATATGCAAGACAAACAATATCAGACAACATTTCAATCGGCAAATATTTCACATAGAGAAAGACAGAAAATCCGGATTAAAGCAGATCAAGTTTTAGCTATCCTATTACAAGGCATAGCAAGCCTGACGGATTGGAAATATTGTTTGGCGAAACACAGACTGCGATTACAGCAATAAAATTTTAAAGTTATGCTCCTCCTTGTTGAGACGGCTGGCCATCACCTTGATCCGGAACCTCTTCATCTTCTTGAAGCGGTTGGAAATCCGGCACACGCCAGTCAATCTTCGTCAAAGCCCGGAAATACATCTCTTCGTTGATCAGTTCAAAAGGTTCGATATCTGGAGCGAAGGTATGAGGACGAACCGGCGGGATTAAATTGACGGTATCATAAACCGGCCGCTCCACCCGTTCGTTTTGCAAGTCATATCCAGGATGATACCTGGATAAATCGGACTCAGCTGCAAGCTTGCTGGCGAGGGGACGCATCTCTTTTGTCAAAGCGTAAAGATCTTTTGCAGTAAAAGTTGAGCCGTCATCTTTTGTATCAGGAAAACCGGTCATAGCTTCCTCCAGATCAAGATCCGGGACCCAAGCCTTAGCCCTGGTAAGGGCCAGAAGAGCGCCACCTCGGGCAGCGGATTTTTTGACTTCTTCAAGGCGAGCCGGCAAAACAGATAAATTGTTCAACGTATCTTGGATCGTCGTAGGGGCCGGTTTACCAAAAGAAGTGGCACTGATGATCCTCTGAGCGCCGGAATACAGCTGCTCGACCAAAGTGTAACATGCTTTAAGTTTCTTCCGTAAGTCATCCCCAAGATGGGAGACACGGCGACCTGCATACAGATATTATGGTTAAACCAGCTCAAATGGAGATTACAGGGATAAAAGCAGGAGTTCAGATTATACTTACCAAAGACTGCAGAGGTCATCAGTTCAATTTGCCGTTTTAAACCGGTTAATTCTTCTGTAACCGGATTAAGCGCCCCTTCAGCGTCCTGAACCCTTTTCTCCAGATCTTTCTTTTGGACCTCAAAAGCGGTCCGCTCTTCTTCAAAGTATTTCTTCAGATCTTCAGCAGTCTTTAAGCTCACCTGAAGATCTTTTTTAGCCTTTGAAGCGGCAGATTCTGTTTCAGCAAGACGGCTCCGAAGTTCATCAATTTCAGCAGTGTTCCGGGTTAACTCAGCCTGCAAGCACAATCAAAAGACAAGAGGTAAAAATCAGACAAGTCTCAAGCACACAAACAAGTTGTATACTTGACACTTGGGGGCTAATGGCAGTTGAAGCATTAAGTAACAGCAATTCAAAGATTACAAGTCTCAAGCACACAAACAAGTTGTCTACTTGACACTTGGGGGCTAATGGATGGTTGAAATATCATCAGAAATTTTTGCAAGTATCAAATACATAAACAAGTTATCCACTTGATACTTGGGGGCTAATGGATGGATCAGTTGTTCAAATTATGAAGTTCCGGTTCACCTTCAGGACACAGCTAAACCGGAACTTGGGGGCTGTTATAGGATAGAAGCATATCAAAAGTACAAAGTCAGAAGGAAAGGGTTACCTCATATTTCTCCCTCATTAAGTTAACCAAACTTGCTTCATAGTCTCGGCTGCTATGGAGCCGGTTTAGATACCCAGAATAAATTTCTTGGGCGCTCATATCGGCAAGATTGGATACTTCAGTACTCCATTTGCCCTTCTCTTTATATAACTTCTCCGTTTTAGCCGTATGCTTGGCTAAAACGGTGGGCTCAGCTGGAGCAACGAAGGCAGTCCCAGTCACCACAACATCTGGAGAAGTAGGTGCAGTTGGGGGAGTCGCAGTATGAGCCGGATTGGGAGACGCCGGATTAAACTGAGGAGAATTAACCCGGGCTGGACTTGGCGGATTATGGGCATCCTCAGCAGTAGGATTTTCAGGGACGGAGACATGATCCGTAGGCGCAGGATCTTCAAGAGGAGCTATAGGCTCGCCTTCGGGAGGAATGTTCGTTGCCGGATCATCAGCCGGATCATTTGCAGTGGTCTCAGCAGGAGGCTTGTTTGCCTTAGGTTTCTTGCTGGGCTTTGGCTTGCTGGAAAAGTTTGCAAAATAAGTTAAACGTTATAAAGCAAAGAGGAATCATAAACCGGAAAGGTTAAAAAGTTACCCTGGGACAGTTTTCAGGGGAGGAAGCTGCGTGGCAGTTGATTCACCAGAAGAAGAAAGCGGAGTTTCCTGATAATCAGGATCAGACGGTTTAAGAGGTTTTCGGATAAGCCCGGCCTTGGGATGAAGAAGAGTCGGAGAAAGTATCACCTCAGCACGGCGTTTTCGAGCCGGAGTTAAAGAAATCCCGGATGATTCCACGGCCAGGCCACTATGGCGAGTGGTCCGGCGAAGAGCTTCATGTTGTTGCTTCTTCAAAATAAAATTAGGATCCAACTGAGCATAAGGGTGAGAAAATTGGTATTTCCGGACGGTCCGACGATTTTTTTGTGGAAGAGGTTCTGAATCAGAAGAAAGAATGGTTACCTCAATTTCGGCCGGATCATCACCTTCAGCCAACTCCTGTGGAAAGGTTATCATTAGATACAGATATAAGTTTAAAAAGCGAAATTCAAACCGGATTAAATCATACATCGGAATCTGGATCATCATCTTCAGCGGGAGAACTGGCATCAACAGCTGCTTTTCTTTTCTTGTTGGCAAAGGTTTTCCGGCGTACTTGCTTGCCGGTTTTCTCCTGAGGCTTCCTCTTCCAGAAAGGATCATCAGACTATTCAAGAGAAAGAAAGACAATTGAAGAGACGGTTTAAAGGAATGGATTACAAATACAGGGCAAAATAAAAACTTACTGCAGGCAGCTTGTTCTTCTTATAATAAGGAGCTAGCCCGACTTTGCTGCATTCTGCCAAGGAGACATTGAGCATCTTTTTCGCCGATTCAATAACCTCCGATTCAGATAATTTTTCCTTGGAAAACCGTTGAGGATCGTCCGGTTTACCAGAATATTGGCACATCAGCTGTGATCGCTGACTTAAGGGAAGAATACTCCAAGACAGCCAGCAGCGCATAAAATCAGTTCCAATCAAGCCATTGGCTATGAAAGCCCTTAACCTGGAGAGCTGTGATGAAAACCGGGTCCGCTCGACTGAGCTGAGCCATTGTGGTAGAGGGTGATTTTCCGGAATACGGGTTTCACGATAGCCCGGCAAAGGGTTCTCCCTTTCAGGAGAAGTACCAACGCAATAAAACCATGACTTGTTCCAATCCTTGGGATGCGTGTGTAAAGCGGCGTGAGGAAAAACGACATCTCTCCTCTTCTGAATACTAACGCCACCGAGCTCTTGATGCGGTCCACTGGTGAATTCTGTGCGCCGGTTCAGGTGGAAGAAGTCCCGGAATAGATCGACAGACGGCTCTTCTTGCAGATATACCTCCGAAAACACTTGAAAGTCACAGATATTTGAAACAGAGTTGGGCCCAATGTCCTGAGGGTGGAGTTGGAAGGCAGCAAGAACATCCCGGAAAATTTTTGAGCCAGGGGGAGAGAAGCCTCGAGTTATGTGATCAAAGAACACAATGACTTCCCCGGACCTGGGAGTGGGAGGGCATTCATTACCCGGAGCTCGCCACTTCAAAACAGACCGAGGGCCTAAGGTACCAATTTCAGAAATTTTGACCAAGTCTTCTTCTATAATAATAGAAGGGACCCAGTCGCAGGAGACATACTGTTTGGCCATTGCAATGGAAGGACAAGTACTGGAAAGGATAAAATGCAGAAAACGGATTATGCGGGTACAGCGGTATAAACCGGAAATTTATGAAAAGGTACGCGACGGTTTGAACTGAGGACTAATGGCATGGTTAAACCGGCAATTACAGCAAGCTACATCATTTCCGGTTCATGACAGTTGAAGAGGAACAGCTAAACCATCGCGTTCAACTTCAAAAATGGTGCAAGAACAGGGCATAACAGTTTAAACCGGAGTATATTTAATGGATCTACAAAGGAGAAGAAACAGTTTCCTTGTAAACAGCTAAAGTGGAACAGATCTGGGCGTGCGAAGGAAAGAAAGATAAAGTACAAGAAAATATGAGAAGAAACGCCAGGGATCTTATACGGAGCAGATGAATCTATGGGATTAAATATATGTGGCGAGATCTAAAGCTAGTACTAGCGGAAGATCTGTTGACTGGGTCTAAAGGTTACAAATTTTCTACGAAGTTTTGTATCTACGAGGAACAAGACGAAGCTTTCATGGAAAACTCTAATGGCGGAAGAACAAGGAAAGAACCCTAGAAGATGCAGATCGGTAATGAGGAAGAAAGGAAATACCTGGACAATGGAGGACAGCGGCGGAGTTCTCTGGTCGAAACAGGTTGATGCAGCGGCCAGGGAGGTCTTGACTCGGCGGGGTGACGGCGGCGCTTCAAGCTCGGGCGTCAATGGAGTTTCTTGAGGCTCGGGCGGCGGACGAAGGAAGAAGAGGCGAGAAGAAGGAAGAGTGAAGGGGGACGGTGATATTTATAAGCGAAAGGACATATGCGAAGCGACAGGTCCGGGATTCGAGGGGGTAAAGATCGGATAAAGATCCTTTTTTACGCCTCGATTTTCGGATAACCATTAAACAAAAGCTACAATACAGTTCGCAGCGTTAAATGCGGAGATGATGTCACGGTCAGATTTAGTGATTTTCGAAGATGACGTCAGAGCCGGTTTACAAGAATATGAAGACAAAGAAGAAAATTATACAAGACAAAGAAGACTGATATGAACAAGTTCAAATCATTCTGGGGCCTAATGTCAGGGATATGACTAGCAGGTATAAACCGGCTAGTGTAAACCGGCTTTGTTATATTAAACTTGTTTGTAATATTTAGTAAAGGCTACGGCCCATGAGATCTTAGGGCCCGTGTGTAGAGTTAAGATTTGTAAACCGCCAAGTGATGTAACTTGAGAGATAAGGAAGAAAAGACAGAGACCGAGGCGGACACAAGTATGAGCCGGCCTCGGGACTCTGTAAACCGGACAGGGCGTGCCCTCTATATAAAGGGACGACCCGGCGACGGTTCAGGGACAAGCAACAATCGACCCGTCGAGACACAGGCAAGCGAATCCGCTCCCTGTAATCCGACGCCCAAGCAATACCAAACCAACTAGACGTAGGCTTTTACCTTCATCGAAGGGGCCGAACTAGTATAAACCCTCTGTGTCCTTTGAGTGCTATGAACCCCTTCAAGCTAACCCGTGCGATGGTTCCATCATCAAGTCCGCTAAACCGGACATCTGCCGTGTTATTTCCACGACACTACGGGTTCGAGAACTATGTAGACATGATCGAGACACATCTTCGGTCAATAACCAATAGCGGAATCTGGATGCTCATATTGGCTCCTACATATTCTACGAAGATCGTTATCGGTCAAACCACATAACAACATACGTTGTCCCTTTGTCATTTGTATGTTACTTGCCCGAGATTCGATCGTCGGTATCATCATACCTAGTTCAATGTCGTCACCGATAAGTCTCTTTAATCGTTCCGCAGTACATCATCCCGTGACTAACTCATTAGTCATTTGCTTGCAAGTCTTATTATGATATGTATTACCGAGAGGGCCTAGAGATACCTCTCCGACACTAGGAGTGACAAATCCTAATATTGATCGATGCCAACACCACAAACACCTTCGGAAACGCCTGTAGAGCATCTTTATAATCACCCAGTTATGTTGTGACATTTGATAGCACATAAGGTGTTCCTCCGGTATTCGGGAGTTGCCTAATCTCATAGTCATATGAACATGTATAAGTCATGAAGAAAGCAATAGCAGTAAAACTAAAGGATCATAGTGCTAAGCTAACGGATGGGTCTTGTCCATCACATCATTATCATAATGATGTGATCTCGTTGATCAAATGACAACACATGTCTATGGTCAGGAAACATAACCATCTTTGATTAACGAGCTAGTCTAGTAGAGGCAATCTAGGGACACTCTATTTTGTCTATGTATTCACACATGTATCAAGTTTCCGGTTAATACAATTCTAGCATGAATAAAAGACATTTGTCATGATATATAAGGAAATATAAATGACAACTTTATTATTGCCTCTAGGGCCTATTTCCTTCAGAATCATCATCCCCGCCTCTGCTACTAACAAACAAACCACATGAGGAGGGAGAGGAGATTCAGTCCCCTACCAGCAGTCAGAGCAGCAAGCATGCGAAGGTGGATGGTCTCAGCGACAACAACACAATTTTAGTGGCGAACCCACTCGATGGATGCCGCCGGGAGTGATAACCCACAAGTATAGGGGATCAATTGTAGCCTCTTTTGATAAGTAAGAGTGTCTAACCCAACGAGGAGCTAAAGGTAGAACAAATATTCCCTCAAGTTCTATCGACCACCGATACAACTCTACGCACGCTTGACGTTCGCTTTACCTAGAACAAGTATAAAACTAGAAGTACTTTGTAGGTGTTGTGGGATAGGTTTGCAAGAATATAAAGAGCATGTAGATAAAAACTAGGGGCTTTTTTAGGTAAAGAAGCAATAAAGTTAGTATAGCGAGTGTGGAAAAGTGGTGGTAGGAGTTGCAAAATTGTCCCTAAGAAATTGACTATGTTACTAGACCGATAGCAAGTTTTATGTGGGAGAGGCCACTGCTAGCATGTCATCCCTGACTTGGAATTCTATGCACTTATGATTGGAACTATTAGCAAGCATCCGCAACTACTAACGTTCATTAAGGTAAAACCCAACCATAGCATTAAGATATTTTGGTCCCCCTTCAATCCCGTATGCATCAATTTCTATGCTAGGTTGAAGCTTCTGTCACTCTTGCCCTCCAATACATAGTCCTATCAACATACAACTAACCCTATGGTGTGATCCACGCACGCGCTCATATGATGGGCACCAAAGGATAGCAACATAACCACAAGCAAATTAAACCAATCATAGCAATTCACCAATTACCGATAGGACAACGAAAGTCTACTCAGACATCATAGGATGGCAACACATCATTGGATAATAATATGAAGCATAAAGCACCATGTTCAAGTAGAGGGTACAGCGGGTTGCGGGAGAGTGGACCTCTATAGATAGATGGGGGAAGGTGATGAAGATGTCGGTGAAGATGACGGAGGTGTTGGTGTAGATTGTCGTCGCACGATGATGGCCCCGGCGGTGTTCCGGCGCCATCGGGAGAGAGGGGGAGAGAGCCCCCCCTCCTTCTTCTTATTTCTTGACCTTCTCCCTAGATGGGAGTGTCTGTCGACGGAACCGGTCTCATGAACGCGGTCATGTAAGGTTGGTCCGGGCCGCTTCATCCCACAATACCGCCAAATCAAAATAAGACATTGGTGGTAAGCAGTATGACTATCACCGCCCACAACTCTTGTGTTCTACTCGTGCATATCATCTACGCATAGACCTGACTCATGATGCCACTTTTGGGGAACATAGCGTGCAATTTCAAAAAAATCCTACGCTCAGGCAATATCTATCTAGGAGATGCATAGCAATGAGAGGGGGAGAGTGTGTTTACGTACCCTTGTAGACCAAAAGCGGAAGCGTTTTACAATGTGGTTGATGTAGTCGAACTTCTTCTATCTCTGACCGATCAAGCACCGAACATACAACACCTCCGAGTTCTGCACACGTTCAGCTCGATGACATCCCTCGTTCTCTTGATCCAGCAAGATGTCGAGGAAGTAGATGAGTTCCGTCAGCACGACGGCATGGTGACGATGATGGTGAAGTGATTCACGCAGGGCTTCGCCTAAGCACCGCGGGAATATGACCGGGGATGTAAACTATGGACGGGGCGCCGCAGACAACTAACAATTGATGTTGTGTGTTCTAGGGCGCCCCCACACATATATATAGGTGGGAGGGAGAGAGGGGCAGCCAGGGTGCGCCCCAAGTAGGATCAGAATCCTACTTGGGGTTTCCCCAAGTGCCCCCTGCCTTATTTCACCAGAGAGAAAAGGGAAGGGGTGAGGGAAAGGAAGGGGGGCTGTACCCCCCTTGCCCCTTCTCCAATTCGGCCACATGCCAAAGGAGGGGGGCGCCACCCCTTGTGGGCCGGTGTGCTCCCATCTTATGGCCCATATATACCTCCCCCGGGGGTTCCAGTAACCCTCCGGTACTTCGGTAATTACCCGGTACACTTCAGAACACTTCCAGTGTACGAATACTATCTTCCTATATATCAATATTTACCTCTCTACCATTTAGAGACTCCTCGTCATGTCCGTGATATCATCCGGGACTCCGAACAACATTCAGTCACCAAATCAAATAACTCATATAATATAATATTGTCATCGAACGTTAAGCGTGCGGACCCTACGGGTTCGAGAACTATGTAGACATGACCGAGACACTTCTCCGGTCAATAACCAATAGCGGAACCTGGATGCTCATATTGGCTCCTACATATTCTACGAAGATCTTTACCGGTCGAACCGTTATGACAACATACATTATTCCCTTTGTCCATCGGTATGTTATTTGCCCGAGATTCGATCGTCGGTATCTTCATACCTAGTTCAATCTCATTACTGGCAAGTCTCTTTACTCGTTCTGTAATACATCATCCTGCAACTAACTCATTAGTCACTTTGCTTGCAGGGCTTCTTATGATGTGTATTACCGAGAGGGCCCAGAGATACCTCTCCGATACTCAGAGTGACAAATCCTAATATTGATCGATGCCAACTCAAAAAATACCTTCGAAGATACTTGTAGAGCAGCTTTATAATCACCCAGATATGTTGTGACATTTGATAGCACACAAGGCATTCCTCCGGTATTCGGGAGTTGCATAATCTCATAGTCGAAGGAATATGTATTTGACATGAAGAAAGCAATAGCAATAAAAACTGAACGATCATAATTCTAAGCTAATGGGTGGGTCTTGTCCATCACATCATTCTCCTAATAATGTGATCCTATTATCAAATGACAACTCATGTCTATGGTTAGGAAACCTTAACCATCTTTGATCAGCGAGCTAGTCTAGTAGAGGCTCACTAGGGACATAGTATTTATCTATGTATTCACACATGTATTAAGGCTTCCGATCAGTACAATTCTAGCATGAATAATAAACATTTATCATGAATAAGGAAATATAAAACAACAACTTTATTATTGCCTCCAGGGCATATTTCCTTCACGCACGGCCGCATTTCGGTCGCATCTCGTTCGTTCGCCCAACATAGTAGATAAAATGAAACTGATGCATATGAAATGGTTCAAATCAAACATAGCTCTCAAAATAGTCTTACAACCCAATCGAAATTTGTTTTGCATGATAAGAAAACAATATCAAATTGTCTTGCAACCCAATCGAAATTTGTTTGCATGACAGGAATTAAACTCATAGATCCACTGGTTGCCAATATGAGTCCACACGTGCTCAACCAAGTCATCCTGGAGCTGAACATGAGTATGCCAATCACGCAACTCCCGATGAAACTCGACAAACTGTTCAAAGGTTGCAGGAGGTGCATGCTCAGGCTCAACATTTTCACCCTGAAAATTAAACCCTTGGCGGTAGATGCTATCATCGCGCTCATCCTCCACGATCATGTTGTGCATGATCACACAAGCAGTCATCACCTCCCAAAGCTTCTTTGTGCTCCATGTCAATGCAGGGTTACGAACAATACCCCACCAAGACTGAAGTACATCCAAAGCATGGTCCACATCCTTCCTAGCACAATCTTGCATTTGGGAAAATCTCTGTCTCTTCTCTCCTTGCGGATTGGGTATGGTCTTCAGAAGAGTGGACCACTGAGGATAGATGCCATCAACTAGGTAATATCCCTTGTTGTAATGGTGTCCATTGACCTCAGGGTTCACCTCCGAGGAGTGCCCTTCCGCAAGCCTTGCAAACACCGGAGACCGCTAAAGAACACTAATATCATTCTGAGAACCAGCCATGCCGAAGAAAGAATGCCATATCTAGAGATCTTGTGAAGCCACAACTTCAAGTATAACAATGGCACCTTTCACATGCCCCTTGTACTGCCCTTGACAAGCAAATGGACAGTTCTTCCACTTCTAGTTCATACAATCTATACTACCAAACATGCCCGGAAAGCCCCTCTCGACATTGATCGCAACAACCTCTCTCTATCAGCGGCATTTGGCTCTCTAAGGTACTCCGGGCCGAACACTTCCACCACGCCCGTGCAAAAACTATACAATGAGAGGAGACATGTTGACTCACTCATACGAACATGCTCATCCACAAGATCACCAGGAATTCCATATGCAAGCATGTGAATAGCCGCATCGCATTTCTGGTATGAAGAGAAACCAAGCTTGCCTAGGGCATCCACTTTGCACTCAAAGTATGGGTCATGCGCGAACACTCCCTCGCGAATACGATTGAACACATGCCTTCTCATTCAGAATCGGCGACGAAATTGATGAGGCCTAAAGAGTGGACCATCCTTAAAGTAATCGGCATAGAGAAGGTTGTGGCCTTTCTCTCTATTGCGGTCCAAGGCCGGGGATTGATCCCCTGTACCGAGGCCGCTTCCTAGTGATGTGTTCATGTACGACCAACGTGTTGGGGAACGTAGTATTTCAAAAAAAATCCTATGATCACGCAAGATCTATCTACTAGAAGCATAGCAATGAGAGGGGAGAGTGTGTCTACGTACCCTCGTAGACCGAAAGCGGAAGCGTCTAGTGACGCGGTTGATGTAGTCGAACGTCTTTGCGATCCAACCGATCCAAGCACCGAACGTACGGCACCTCCACGTTCAACACACATTCAGCTCAATGACCTCCCACGAGCTCATGATCCAGTTGAGCTTCATGGGAGAGTTTCGTCAGCACGACGGCATGGTGACGGAGATGATGAAGCTACCAGCGAAGGGCTTCGCCTAAGCACTACAACGATATGACCGAGGTGTGTAACTGTGGGGAGGGGCACCGCACACGGCTAAAATCAACTTGTGTGTCTATGGGGTGCCCCCTCCCCACGTATATAAAGGAGTGGAGGAGGGGGAGGGCCGGACCTCTACTATGGCGCGCCATGGGGAGTCCTACTCCCACCGGGAGTAGGATTCCCCCCTTCCATGTAGTAGGAGTAGGAGAGAAGGAAGAGGAGGAGAGGGGGAAGGGAAGAGGGGGGCCGGACCCCACCCAATTCGGATTGGGCTAGGGGGGCGCGCCCTCCACCTTTTCCCTTCCTCTCCTCTATTTCACTAAGGCACAATAAGGCCCATATACTCCCCGGGGGGTTCCGGTAGCCCCCCGGTACTCCGGTAAATGCCCGAACTCATCCGGAACCATTCCGATGTCCAAATTGTTGGGGAACGTAGTATTTCAAAATTTTCCTACGATCACACAAGATCTATCTACCAGATGCAAAGCAACGAGAGGGGAGAGTGTGTCTACGTACCCTCGTAGACCGAAAGCGGGAGCGTCTAGTGATGCGGTTGATGTAGTCGAACTTCTTCGCGATCCAACCGATCAAGCACCGAACGTGCGGCACCTCCGCGTTAAGCACACGTTCAGCTTGATGACATCCCACGAGCTCTTGATCCAGTTGAGCTTCACGGGAGAGTTTCGTCAGCATGACGGCATGGTGACGGAGATGATGAAGCTACCGGCGCAGGGCTTCGCCTAAGCACTGCAACGGTATGACCGAGGTGTGTTTCTATGGAGGGGGGCACCGCACACGGCTAGAACAATGTTTCTTCTGTGTGTTTGGGTGCCCACTGCCCCCGTATATAAAGGAGCAAGGGGGGAGGTGCGGCTGGCCTTCTAGGGCACGCCAGGAGTAGGATTCCTACTCCTAGTAGGAATAGGAATCCCCTTTCCTATTCCTACTAGGAGTATGAAAGGAAGGGGGAGAGGAGAAGGAAAGGAGAGGTGGCGCCTCCCCCCTTTTCCTAGTCCAACTAGGAACCCTAGGGGGGTGTGGCCAGCCCTATGGGCTGCCCCTCTCTTTCCCTCATAGGCCCACTATGGCCCATACTCCCTCGAGGGGTTCCGGTAACCCCCTCTGGCACTCCGGTTAAATCCGAAACTTTTCCGGAACACTTCCGGTGTTCGAATATAGTCGTCCAATATATCAATCTTTATGTCTCGGACATTCCGAGACTCCTCGTCATGTCCGTGATCTCATCCGGGATTCCGAACTACCTTAGGTACATCAAAACTCATAAACTCATAATACCGATCGTCATCAAACATTAAGCATGCGGACCCTACGGGTTCGAGAACTATGTAGACATGACCGAGACTCATCTCCAGCAAATAACCAATAGCGGAACCTGGATGCTCATATTGGCTCCCACATATTCTACGAAGATCTTTATCAGTCAAACCGCATAACAACATACGTTGTTCCCTTTGTCATCGGTATGTTACTTGCCCGAGATTCGATCATCAGTATCTCAATACCTAGTTCAATCTCGTTACCGGCAAGTCTCTTTACTCGTTCCGTAATACATCATCTCGTGACTAACTCATTAGTCATTTGCTTGCAAGGCTTATTATGATGTGCATTACCGAGAGGGCCCAGAGATACCTCTCCGACACTCGGAGTGACAAATCCTATTCTTGATCTATGCCAACACCACGAACACCTTCGGATACACCTGTAGAGCATCTTTATAATCACCCAGTTACATTGTGACGTTTGCTAGCACACAAGGTGTTCCTCCGGTATACAAGAGTTGCATAACCTCATAGTCATAGGAACATGTATAAGTCATGAAGAAAGCAATAGCAGTAAAACTAAACGATCATAGTGCTAAGCTAACGGATGGGTCTTGTCCATCACATCATTCTCCTAATGATGTGACCCCGTTGATCAAATGACAACTCATGTCTATGGCTAGGAAACATAACCATCTTTGATCAATGAGCTAGTCTAGTAGAGGCATACTAGGGACACTCTGTTTTGTCTATGTATTCCCACATGTACTAAGTTTCCGGTTAATACAAAATTCTAGCATGAATAATAAACATTTATCATGGTATAAGGAAATAAATAATAACTTTATTATTGCCTCTAGGGCATATTTCCTTCACAAATATAGGCTTCCAATATATCGATCTTCATGTCTCGGACATTCCGAGACTCCTCGTCATGTCCGTGATCTCATCCGAGACTCCGAACTACCTTTGGTACATCGAAACTCATAAACTCATAATACCGATTGTCATCAAACATTAAGCGCGCGGACCCTACGTGTTCGAGAACTATGTAGACATGACCGAGACTCATCTCCGGTCAATAACCAATAGTGGAACCTGGATGCATATTGGTTCCTACATATTCTATGAAGATCTTTATCAGTCAAACCGCATAACAACATACGTTGTTCCCTTTGTCATCGGTATGTTACTTGCCCGAGATTCGATCGTCGGTATCATCATACTAGTTCAATCTCATTACCGGCAAGTCTCTTTACTCGTTCCGTAATACATCATCTCGTGACTAACTCATTAGTCGTTTGCTTGCAAGGCTTATTATGATGTGTATTACCGAGAGGGCCCAGAGATACCTCTCCGACACTCGGAGTGACAAATCCTATTCTCGATCAATGCCAACACCACAAACACCTTCGGAGACACCTGTAGAGCATCTTTATAATCACCCAATTACGTTCTGACGTTTGATAGCACACAAGGTGTTCCTTCGGTACTCGGGAGTTGCATAATCTCATGGTCATAGGAACATGTTGATGGCTTCTCGCCCCTCGTTGGTTACCCCAAGTGGAAGGTGTGAGATGCAGTGTAGCGGAAGTTTTCCCTTGGCAAAGATACCAAGGATCGATTTCCCTTGAGACTCCCAGTTTCAACAAGAAGGTGTCAACTGCTAACGGCGCCAGATATTAGAAATCAACGTGGACCTGCACACAGATACAAATAACTTTGCTCCCAACGAGTACAGAGAGGTTGTCAATCCCTCCGGCCTTGTCGTTTACAAAGGATCAAACACAAGTGATAGTAGTGATAGATATTGCTGCAATAGTAAATAAAAGCGGAAAGTAAATAGCGGATGTGATCAATGATAGTAATATGGACCGGAGTCCCATGATGTTCACTAGTGATGTCTCTCTCCCAAAAGACGATAAAACTGCTATGTGAGGTAAACGAATTACAGCTGGGCAATTGACAGGACCATGTGCGCAAACCAATGCTGACTAAGTTGCAAGAAAGGTAGAGGTTCAAAGCATGGGCGGTACGCCGAGGTAAGTAGACCGAAATCCATCTGCATCTACTACTAATCATCCACCTTGAGATATCTATCCAGAACATCTCGCTGGTATTAAGTTGCGAGTCCCACCCATAGTGTAAACTCAAAGCAACAGACAACTGCATTAAAAGAACTTTGCGTAAAGTAAACAATCCTTGCACCCGCGGGCACAAGCACCGTTGTTTTCCCCCTTCTGGCAACAGCACATCCCCTAGACTCATGTTTCTGTCACTCAAGCTAGTCATCGAGGGGCATGAACCCACAATCAAGCATAACGTTCCCTCTTGGAGTCACTACCTACTACTTGGCCAAAGCAATAAATAACAACGGAGAACATGCAAGAATTACTTACGAACATAAATATATAAGAGGTGAATCAAATATATTACTCAAACACAATCTGAACATAATCTCATAATCCATCGGATCCCAGCAAACTCATCATAGCAACAGCATAAGGATTACATATGTGCCTCGATCATGTAGGGCAGCTCACGAGGACTAATTAGTGAAGCACAAGAACGGGAGGAGAACATCACATAGCTACTGGTCATGGACTCATGGTCCAAGGGAGACTACTCACAACTCATCCGGGAGGCGTCCATGGTGGTGGAGAAGCTCCCGGTGGTGATCCTCCCCTCCGGTAAGGTGCCGGGAAGAGTTCTCCTGGTGCTCCCGATCTTGGAAGCGCGGCGGCGGCGGAATAGAGATGAGATCGCGAAAAAGAGTTCCCCTCTCGAGGGTTTCGGGAGACGGTATAAATATATGCCAAAGGGGGGCATCAGCGGAGCCTCGGGGGGCCCAGGCGCCCCCCCGGCGCGGCCCAGGGGGGGCGCCACCAGGGCGCCTGGGGCCCTGGTGGCCCCCCTCCGGCTGTGCTTCGGGTGCCTGGTAGCTTGTGGAACGCTGATTTTTTATATAATTTTCCCGGGATTTTTCTGGCAGTTCTCGTAATGGGAAAACCTGAAATACAAAAACAGCCGAAAACAGAAACTGGCACTGGGGTGCACTGAGTTAATAGGTTAGTCCAAATATGATCAAAAGTGTATGGAAGTGTATAAATATCATAGCAATATCACCCAAAAGAGGCATGGAGCAAGCAGAAATTATAGATACGTTTTGGACGTATCAACATCCCCGAGCTTAATTCCTGCTCGTCCTCGAGTAGGTAAATGATAACAAGAATAATGCAGGGGCACCTCCAAGGTTTAAGTGATGACTAGATACAATGATTTCAGAATAAACAATATCACAATCATTCAAAAGACAATGCTACTTTGGGACAATGCACATTACACTCAGAATGACAATCATGCTCTCAGTAGTTGGTGCTTTTAAAAGAAGGTGGAGACTCTCGAACCGTGGCTTTTGTTGGCAAGGTTGAAAACCCGTAGTCGGAAACAAAGACAAAACATGTACCAGAGCTCTTGGTTTTAAAACAGAGGTAATAATATATTTTTTAGATCATGCATGTTTTGTCAACGAATGCTAGCAGACAACTCAATCACTTCTTGAGATGGACAAGTTTCGAGGAACGGCTCCCGAATGAGGACGATCACATCCTCTTAATCTCCTTTGTTTATCACTGCCAAAGTTTTCTGATTTCTCATGAACAAAGCGTGAAGGAGGGTTTGTTTGTTATATTATCTTTTTGAGCCGGGCGCACTCAATGCCAGTTCCTTCTCGTATTATGGGTTTGCACATTATACATGCAATCCCGGGGTGAAGCTTGTCCAACTTAAAAAGATCATGAATCAACTACTACTTCCTCATGAACTTACAACAGAGGCACAAAATAAGAATGCTTTTTCTTTTTGAATAATTTCGAGATGGTACATGCAAGTCTCCGTTAGGAATGGCAGGTAAATACCATGTAGGAAGGTATGGTGGACTCATATGGCATAACTGGTATAAAGGAATTTGGATGCACAAGCAGTCAGTCCGCTTAGTACAGGTGGAGGTTAGCAAAAGACTGGGAGCGACCAACTAAGAGAGCAATGACGGTCATAATCATGCAGAGCGACAAAGCAACATTGAATCAGGCATGGAAGTTATATCGCTACTCAGAAACAAAAGATCATCAAGGCTTGACAGACTTTCTTTACAGTCTTAAATATGCGTGAGCATACGCCAAGTCAATCAAAATAAATTCTTGAAGGAAGATATTACTAAACCATACCACATCATAGGCAAACAAATCATGTTGGTATTCCAATAACACATTGGGAACCCCCCCAGCTATTTGAGACTAACCATAAGAAAACATGAACTACTAAGCGCCATTATGCACGTAGCATCTTTATCATAGACATATCAACCCATGCAACGGAAGCAAACTCTCTTAATAAGATAAGCATGATAACTAAAGAGAGTTCAAGCAACCAACTAAACAAAAGTTCTTTAGAAAGATAAGCATGAAAGTTAAGAGCTAAGCACGATAGTAGCTATTAAAAGACAAAGAACACACACAGCAAAGATAGACATGAAAATTCTATGTTATGTTCTAGGTAGAAGTGGAGCGTGTTTCTCTCCCACATAAAGAAAGCTAAGTTCCGACTCGTTATGTAAAGCTAAGGAAAACTAAAAAGGAAAACTAAAAGCAAGACGCTCCAAGCATAGCACATAACACATGAAGTGATTAAAATATAGTGGAACGAAAGACGAACTGATAATGTTGATGGAGAAGGGGATGCACGGGGGCATCCCCAAGCTTAGACGCTTGAGTCTCCTTGAATATTTCTTGGGGGTGCATGGGGGCATCCCCAAGCTTGAGCGTTTGACACTCCTGAATCTTTTTATCATCTTCCCTCGCACACTTGAAAACTCCCTTCATACATAACTCATCATAATCTGATTAGCGAGGCTAGTACCCATAATAAAATAATTGTTCCTTGCTGGAAATAAGGATATTCTTGAAGATCTACTGTTTCTCAAGATTGCCAAAAGGTTTTTGCAAAGAAAAAGCAAGCTCTAGGTTTGCAAAATGAAGGAAAGGCAAAACAGGACAGAATCTGTGAAAAACAGAACAACAGGTAGTAAATGATTTTTTTCGGGATACTTCTGCAACTCTAATCAAAAAACTCAAAACAGACGCACGAAAGACAATTATATAGAGCACGCTGTCAAACAAATTCAGACCAAAAAGATGATCTGGTGATTTTATACGAATTGTTCTATCCAAGGACAGAATCTGTTTCCTGGACAGCACGTCACAACTTTTGAACTTTCTTGCAATCAGAGGCTACACTTGGCACAAAATTGAAAAGCAAAGATACAATGATGATGCTACTGTAGTAAACAACATCAAGACACAACAAAAGCAAAATAAAATTTATTCATGTGGGCTGCCTCCCAAAAGCGCTTTCTTTTATGCCTTTAAGCTAGGCATAATGCATAGAGATCAAGTTGTATCAATTGAACCGTCATCAAGATCATCAAAAAGCTCTTCAATAATACAACTAGTCTTAAGAGGACTTCCAAATAAAGGCCTCATAGAGATACTTCTAGGGAGAAGACCAAAAGGATAAAAGTCAAGGGAAGATTCATTTATACATTCATCAAAGAGAGGTGTTTCTTCCAAAGTCTTTACAGTTTCAACCCCTTTGGCAATAGATGGATTACTTTTAGAAGGGGGAGCCTTTGGAACGTAAACGAACTTAGGCTCCCTCTTTGCCGGAGTTTCTACCTTTTTGGTTTTGATTGAGGAGAAAGTAGTTCCTAGAGTATCAAATATTTCCTCAATCTTGTCTATCCTAGAAGAGTCCAAGTCATGGAATTTGACGGTCTCCAAAGTTTTGAAAATTTTATGCATGGAGCTATCAAGCCTATTCAAATTCCCTTGGATCTTACGATCCAACTCGTTTATCTTATTAATGTTTGGCATCTCTAGCTCTATTTTTTCAAGTTTTTTTATAATGTGAGCTAGGGTGATGTCCTCTTGAATGCTAACAACAGGGGGACTCCCAACAAGATTTTCAATAATACTAAGAGACTCCCAAACTGGGGCCTCTAGGAAATTCCCATTGATAGCAGTATCTAGAATAAACCTATTCCAAGAAGTAATCCCAACATAAAAATTTCTAAGCAGGATAGTAGTAGGTTGCTTCTTGGTGGCTCTTTTTTGAGAATCATTAATTCTATACCAAGCATCTTTCAAACTTTCCCCACCTCTTTGTTTAAAGGTGAGAACTTCTGCCTCGTCAAAGACAAAAGGACCCGACATAATGACAACTAAAGAATGAGATAACTATTTTTGTGATTTTCGATAAAAGATACTAAAGCAAAAACTGAAAGGTAAACTAACAAGACTAAAAAGCAAAGGTAAAGATAGCATGCAACTCCCCTATCCTGAAGAGTGGAGTCCCCGGCAACGGCGCCAGAAAACTTTGCTTGATGGCTTCTCGCCCCTCGTTGGTTACCCCAAGTGGAAGGTGTGAGATGCAGTGTAGCGGAAGTTTTCCCTTGGCAAAGATACCAAGGATCGATTTCCCCTGAGACTCCCAGTTTCAACAAGAAGGTGTCAACTGCTAACGGCGCCAGATATTAGCAATCAACGTGGACCTGCACACAGATACAAATAACTTTGCTCCCAACGAGTACAGAGAGGTTGTCAATCCCTCCAGCCTTGTCGTTTACAAAGGATCAAACACAAGTGATAGTAGTGATAGATATTGCTGCAATAGTAAATAAAAGCGGAAAGTAAATAGCGGATGTGATCAATGATAGTAATATGGACCAGAGTCCCATGATGTTCACTAGTGATGTCTCTCTCCCAAAAGATGATAAAACTGCTATGTGAGGTAAACGAATTACAGCTGGGCAATTGACAGGACCATGTGCGCAAACCAATGCTGACTAAGTTGCAAGAAAGGTAGAGGTTCAAAGCATGGGCGGTACGCCGAGGTAAGTAGACCGAAATCCATCTGCATCTACTACTAATCATCCACCTTGAGATATCTATCCAGAACATCTCGCTGGTATTAAGTTGCGAGTCCCACCCATAGTGTAAACTCAAAGCAACAGACAACTGCATTAAAAGAACTTTGCGTAAAGTAAACAATCCTTGCACCCGCGGGCACAAGCACCGTTGTTTTCCCCCTTCTGGCAACAGCACATCCCCTAGACTCATGTTTCTGTCACTCAAGCTAGTCATCGAGGGGCATGAACCCACAATCAAGCATAACGTTCCCTCTTGGAGTCACTACCTACTACTTGGCCAAAGCAATAAATAACAACGGAGAACATGCAAGAATTACTTACGAACATAAATATAAAAGAGGTGAATCAAATATATTACTCAAACACAATCTGAACATAATCTCATAATCCATCGGATCCCAGCAAACTCATCATAGCAACAGCATAAGGATTACATATGTGCCTCGATCATGTAGGGCAGCTCACGAGGACTAATTAGTGAAGCACAAGAACGGGAGGAGAACATCACATAGCTACTGGTCATGGACTCATGGTCCAAGGGAGACTACTCACAACTCATCCGGGAGGCGTCCATGGTGGTGGAGAAGCTCCCGGTGGTGATCCTCCCCTCCGGCAGGGTGCCGGGAAGAGTTCTCCTGGTGCTCCCGATCTTGGAAGCGCGGCGGCGGCGGAACAGAGATGAGATCGCGAAAAAGAGTTCCCCTCTCGAGGGTTTCAGGAGACGGTATAAATATATGCCAAAGGGGGGCATCAGCGGAGCCTCGGGGGGCCCAGGCACCCCCCCCCCCCCCCGGCGCGGCCCAGGGGGGGCGCACCACCAGGGCGCCTGGGGCCCTGGTGGCCCCCCTCCGGCTGTGCTTCGGGTGCCTGGTAGCTTCTGGAACGCTGATTTCTTATATAATTTTTCCGGGATTTTTCTGGCAGTTCTCGTAATGGGAAAACCTGAAATACAAAAACAGCCGAAAACAGAAACTGGCACTGGGGTGCACTGAGTTAATAGGTTAGTCCAAATATGATCAAAAGTGTATGGAAGTGTATAAATATCATAGCAATATCACCCAAAAGAGGCATGGAGCAAGCAGAAATTATAGATACGTTTTGGACGTATCACATGTATAAGTCATGAAGAAAGCAATAGCAGTAAAACTAAACGATCAAGTTGCTAAGCTAACGGATGGGTCTTGTCCATCACATCATTAGATAGGAACATGTATAAGTCATGAAGAAAGCAATAGCAGTAAAACTAAATGATCAAGTTGCTAAGCTAACGGATGGGTCTTGATCGTTTAGTTTTACTGCTATTGCTTTCTTCATGACTTATACATGTTCCTATGACTATGGGTCTTGTCCATCACATCATTCTCCTAATGATGTGATCCCATTGATCAAATGACAACTCATGTCTATGGCTAGGAAACATAACCATCTTTGATCAATGAGCTAGTCTAGTAGAGGCATACTAGGGACACTCTGTTTGTCTATGTATTCACACATGTACTAAGTTTTCATTTAATACAATTCTAGCATGAATAATAAACATTTATCATGATATAAGGAAATAAATAATAACTTTATTATTGCCTCTAGGGCATATTTCGTTCAGTCTCCCACTTGCACTAGAGTTAATATTCCAGATTACATAGTAATGATGCTAACACCCATGGAGTCTTGGTGCTGATCATGTTTTGCTCGTGGAAGAGACTTAGTCAACGGGTCTGCGACATTCAGATCCTTATGTATCTTGCAAATTTCTATGTCTCCCTCCTTGACTTGATCGCGGATGGAATTGAAGCGTCTCTTGATGTGCTTGGTTCTCTTGTTAAACCTGGATTCCTTCGCCAAGGCTATTGCTCCAGTGTTGTCACAAAAGATTTTCATTGGACCCGATGCACTAGGTATTACACCTAGATCGGATATGAACTCCTTCTTCGAGACTCCTTCATTTGTTGCTTCCGAAGCAGCTATGTACTCCGCTTCACATGCAGATCCTGCCATGACGCTCTGCTTGGAACTGCACCAACCGACAGCTCCACCATTCAATAAAAATACATATCCGGTTTGTGACTTAGAGTCATCCGGATCAATGTCAAAGCTTGAATCGACGTAACCGTTTACGACGAGCTCTTTGTTGCCTCCATAAACGAGAAACATATCCTTTGTCCCTTTTAGGTACTTCATGATGTTCTTGACCGCTGTCCAGTGATCCACTCCTGGATTACTTTGGTACCTCCCTGCTAAACTTATAGCAAGGCACACATCAGGTCTGGTACACAACATTGCATACATGATAGATCCTATGGCTGAGGCATAGGGATGACTTCCATTTTCTCTCTATCTTCTACAGTGGTCAGACATTGAGTCTTACTCAACTTCATACCTTGTAACACAGGCAAGAACCCTTTCTTTGACTGATCCATTTAGAACTTCTTCAAAATTTATCAAGGTACGTGCTTTGTGAAAATCCAATTAAGCATCTTGATCTATCTCTATAGATCTTGATTCCTAATATATAAGCAGCTTCACCGAGGTCTTTCATTGAAAAATTCTTATTCAAGTATCCTTTTATGCCATCCAGAAATTCTATATCATTTCCAACCAACAATATGTCATCTACATATAATATTAGAAATGCTACACAGCTCCCACTCACTGTCTTGTAAATACAAGCTTCTCCAAAAGTCTGTATAAAACCATATGCTTTCATCACCTCATCAAAGCGTATATTCCAACTCCGAGATGCTTGCACCAGTCCATAGATGGATCGCTGGATCTTGCACACGTTGTTAGCACCTTTAGGATCGACAAAACCTTCTAGTTCTATCATATAAAACTCCTCTTTGAGGTATCCATTAAGGAATGCAGTTTTGACATCCATTTGCCAGATTTCATAATTATAAAATGCGGCAATTGCTAACATGATTCGGACAGACTTAAGCATCGCTACGGGTGAGAAAGTCTCAACCTTTCGCAACAAGTCGAGCTTTATAGACAGTAACATTACCGTCGGCGTCGGTCTTCCTCTTAAAGATCCATTTATTTTCAATGGCTTGCCGATCATCGCCCAAGTCAACCAAAGTCCACACTTTGTTCTCATACATGGATCCCATCTCAGATTTCATGGCCTCGAACCATTTTGTGGAATCTGGGCTCATCATCGCTTCCTCATAGTTCGTAGGTTCATCATGGTCTAGTAACATGACTTCCAGAACTGGGTTGTCGTACCACTCTGGTGCGGAATGTACTCTGGTTGACCTACGAGGTTCAATAGTAACTGATGGCTTCTCGCCCCTCGTTGGTTACCCCAAGTGGAAGGTTTGAGATGCAGTGTAGCGGAAGTTTTCCCTTGGCAAAGATACCAAGGATCAATTTCCCCTGAGACTCCCAGTTTCAACAAGAAGGTGTCAACTGCTAACGGCGCCAGATATTAGCAATCAACGTGGACCTGCACACAGATACAAATAACTTTGCTCCCAACGAGTACAGAGAGGTTGTCAATCCCTCCGGCCTTGTCGTTTACAAAGGATCAAACGCAAGTGATAATAGTGATAGGTATTGCTGCAATAGTAAGTAAAAAGCGGAAAGTAAATAGCGGATGTGATCAATGATGGTAATATGGACCGGAGTCCCATGATGTTCACTAGTGATGTCTCTCTCCCAAAAGACGATAAAACAGCTATGTGAGGTAAACGAATTACAGCTGGGCAATTGACAGGACCATGTGCGCAAACCAATGCTGACTAAGTTGCAAGAAAGGTAGAGGTTCAAAGCATGGGCGGTACGCCAAGGCAAGTAGACCGAAATCCATCTGCATCTACTACTAATCATCCACCTTGAGATATCTATCCAGAACATCTCGCTGGTATTAAGTTGCGAGTCCCACCCATAGTGTAAACTCAAAGCAACAGACAACTGCATTACAAGAACTTTGCGTAAAGTAAACAATCCTTGCACCCGCGGGCACAAGCACCGTTGTTTTCCCCCTTGTGGCAACAGCACATCCCCTAGACTCATGTTTCTGTCACTCAAGCTAGTCATCGAGGGGCATGAACCCACAATCAAGCATAACGTTCCCTCTTGGAGTCACTACCTACTACTTGGCCAAAGCAATAAATAACAACGGAGAACATGCAAGAATTACTTACGAACATAAATATAAAAGAGGTGAATCAAATATGTTACTCAAACACAATCTGAACATAATCTCACAATCCATCGGATCCCAGCAAACTCATCATAGCAACAGCATAAGGATTACATATGTGCCTCGATCATGTAGGGCAGCTCACGAGGACTAATTAGTGAAGCACAAGAACGGGAGGAGAACATCACATAGCTACTGGTCATGGACCCATGGTCCAAGGGAGACTACTCACAACTCATCCGGGAGGCGTCCATGGTGGTGGAGAAGCTCCCGGTGGTGATCCTCCCCTCCGGCAGGGTGCCGGGAAGAGTTCTCCTGGTGCTCCCGATCTTGGAAGCGCGGCGGCGGCGGAACAGAGATGAGATCGCGAAAAAGGGTTCCCGTCTCGAGGGTTTCGGGACACGATATAAATATATGCCAAAGGGGGGCATCAGACGAGGCTCGGGGGGCCCAGGCGCCCCCCCGGCGCGGCCAGGAGGGGGGCCGCGCCACCAGGGCGCCTGGAGCCCTGGTGGCCCCCCACCGGCTGTACTTCGGGTGCCGGGAAGCTTCTGGAACGCTGATTTTTTATATAATTTTTCCGGGATTTTTCTGGCAGTTCTCGTAATGGGAAAACCTGAAATACAAAAACAGCCGAAAACAGAAACTGGCACTGGGGTGCACTGAGTTAATAGGTTAGTCCAAATATGATCAAAAGTGTATGGAAGTGTATAAATATCATAGCAATATCACCCAAAAGAGGCATGGAGCAAGCAGAAATTATAGATACGTTTTGGACGTATCACTAACTGGTGTAGGAATCACTGGAACTAGTTTCTGTGATGTGCTACTTTCCAATTCGGGAGAAGGTACAATTACCTCATCAAGTTCTACTTTCCTCCCGCTCACTTCTTTCGAGAGAAACTCCTTCTCTAGAAAGTATCCATTCTTAGCAATGAATATCTTGCCTTCGGATCTGTGATAGAAGGTGTACCCAACAGTCTCCTTTGGGTATCCTATGAAGATACATTTCGCCGACTTGGGTTCGAGCTTATCATGTTGAAGCTTTTTCACATAAGCATCGCATCCCCAAACTTTAAGAAATGACAACTTTGGTTTCTTGCCAAACCACAGTTCATAACGCGTCATCTCAACGGATTTAGATGGTGCTCTATTTAACGTGAATGCAGCTGTCTCTAAAGCATAACCCCAAAACGATAGTGGTAAATCGGTAAGAGACATCATAGGTCGCACCATATCTAATAAAGTACGGTTACGATGTTTAGACACACCATTACGTTGTGGTGCTCCGGGTGGCGTGAGTTGTGAAACTATTCCACATTGTTTCAAATGAAGACCAAACTCGTAACTCAAATATTCGCCTCTACGATCAGATCGTAAAAACTTTATTTTCTTGTTACGATGATTCTCTACTTCACTCTGAAATTCTTTGAACTTTTGAAATGTTTCAGACTTGTGTTTCATCAAGTAGATATACCCATATCTGCTCAAATCATCAGTGAAGGTCAGAAAATAACGATACCCGCCACGAGCCTCAACACTCATTGGTCCACATACATCAGTATGTATGATTTCCAACAAATCAGTTGCTCGCTCCATTGTTCCGGAGAATGGAGTTTTAGTCATCTTGCCCATGAGGCATGGTTCGCAAGTACCAAGTGATTCATAATCAAGTGATTCCAAAAGTCCATCAGTATGGAGTTTCTTCATGCGCTTTACACCAATATGACCTAAGCGGCACAAATAAGTTGCAATATCATTATCAACCTTGCATCTTTTGGCTTCAATATTATGAATATGTGTATCACTACGATCGAGATCTAACAAGAATAGACCACTCTTCAAGGGTGCATGACCATAAAAGATATTACACATATAAATAGAACAACCATTATTCCATGATTTAAATGAATAACCGTCTCGCAACAAACAAGATCCAGATATAATGTTCATGCTCAACGCTGGCACCAAATAACAATTATTTAGGTCTAAAACTAATCACGATGATAGATGTAGAGGTAGCGTGCCGACGGCGATCACATCAACTTTGGAACCATTTCCCACGCGCATCATCACCTCGTCCTTAGCTAATCTTCGTTTAATCCGTAGCCTCTGTTTCGAGTTACAAATATTAGCAACCGAACCAGTATCAAATACCCAGGTGCTACTACGAGCATTAGTAAGGTACACATCAATAACATGTATATCAAGTATACCTTTGTTCACTTTGACATCCTTCTTATCCGCCAAATACTTGGGGCAGTTCCGCTTCCAGTGTCTAGTCCCTTTGTAGTATAAGCACTCAGTTTCAGGCTTGGCTCCAGACTTGGGTTTCTTCGTGGGAGCAGCAACTAGCATGTTATTCGTCTTGAAGTCCCCCTTCTTTCCCTTGCCCTTTTTTCTTGAAACTAGTGGTCTTGTTAACCGTCAACACTTGATGCTCCTTTTTGATTTCTACCTCCGCAGCTTTGAGCATAGCGAAGAGCCCGGGAAGTGTCTTCTGCATCCCTTGCATGTTATAGTTCATCACAAAGCCTTTACAGCTTGGTGGCAGTGATTAAAGAACTCTATCAATAACATTATCTTCGTCAACTTTACAACCAAGTTGAGTCATATGATTGTATTACCCAGACATTCTGAGCAAGTGTTCACAGATAGAACTGTTCTCCTCCATCTTGCAGCTATAGAACTTATTGGAGACTTCATATCTCTCAATTCGGGCATTTGCTTGAAATATTAACTTCAACTCTTGGAATATCTCAGATGCTACGTTCAAAACGTTGTTGAAGTCCCGATTCTAAGTCGTAAAGCATGGCACACTGAACTATCGAGTAGTCATCAGAACGAGCTTGGCAGACGTTCATAACGTCCGGAGTTGCTCCTACAGCAGGCCTGTCACCTAGCGGTGCTTCCAGGAAATAATTCTTCTGTGCAGCAATGAGGATAATCCTTAAGTTGCGGACCCAGTCCGTGTAGTTGCTACCATCATCTTTCAACTTAGCTTTCTCTAGGAACACATTAAAATTCAAGGGAACGGTAGCACGGGCCATTGATCTACAACAACATAGATATGCAAAAACTATCAGCACTAAGTTCATGATAAATTAAAGTTCAATTAATCATATCACTAAAGAACTCCCACTTAGATAGACATCCCTCTAGTCATCTAAATGATCACGTGATCCAAATCAACTAAACCATGTCCGATCATCACGTGAGATGGAGTAGTTTTCAATGGTGAACATCTTATGTTGATCATATCTACTATATGATTCACGCTCCACCTTTTGATCTCGAGTGTTCCGAGGCCATGTCTGTACATGCTAGGCTCGTCAAGTTTTACCCGAGTATTCTGTATGTGCAAAACTGTCTTACACCCACTATATTTGAATGTAGAGCTTATCACACCCGATCATCATGTGGTGTCTCGGCACGACGAACTTTCGCAACGGTGCATACTCAGGGAGAACACTTGTACCTTGAAATTTTGTAAGGGATCATCATATAATGCTACCGCCGTACTAAGCATAATAGGAAGAAAACAAGATAAACATCACATGAAATCAAAATATGTGACATGATATGGTCATCATCATCTTGTGCTTTTGATCTCCATCTCCAAAGCAACGTCATGATCTCCATCGTCACCGGCTGGACACCATGATCTTCATCGTAGCGTCATGGTCGTCTCGCCAACTATTGCTACTACGACTATCGTTAACTCATACTGATAAAGTAAAGCAATTACATGGTCTTCACAATTCATACAATAAAGAGACAACCATAAGGCTCCTGCTGGTTGCCGATAATTTACAAAACATGATCATCTCGTACAACAGCGTATAACTCATCACGTCTTGATCATATCACATCACAACATGCCCTGCAAAAACAAGTTAGACGTCCTCTACTTTGTTGTTGCAAGTTTTACGTGGCTTCTACGGGCTTAGGAAGAACCGTTCTTACGTACGCATACAAAAAACCACCACAATTTTTCGTCAAGTATGTGTTGTTTCAACCTTCACAAGGACCGGGCGTAGCCACACTTGATTCAGCTAAAATTGGAGAAACTGACACCCGCCAGCCACATGTGTGCGAAGCACGTCAGTAGAACCAGTCTCGCGTAAGCGTACGCGTAATGTCGGTCCGGACCGCTTCATCCAACAATACCGCCGAATCAAAGTATGACATGCTGGTAAGCAGTATGACTATTATCGCCCACAACTCATTGTGTTCTACTCGTGCATATCATCTACGCATAGACCTAGCTCATGATGCCACTGTTGGGGAACGTAGTATTTCAAAAAAATTCCTACGATCACGCAAGATCTATCTACTAGAAGCATAGCAACGAGAGGGGAGAGTGTATCTATGTACCCTCGTAGACCGAAAGCGGAAGCGTCTAGTGATGCGGTTGATGTAGTCGAACATCTTCGCGATCCAACCGATCCAAGCACCGAACGTACGGCACCTCCGCGTTCAGCACACGTTCAACTCAATGACGTCCCACAAGCTCTTGATCCAGTTGAGCTTCACGGGAGAGTTTCGTCAGCACGACGGCATGGTGACGGAGATGATGAAGCTACTAGCACAGGGCTTCGCCTAAGCACTGCAATGATATGACCGAGGTGTGTAACTGTGGGGAGGGGCACCGCACACGGCTAAAATCAACTTGTGTGTCTATGGGGTGCCCCCTCCCCACGTATATAAATGAGTGGAGGAGGGGGAGGGCCGGCCCTCTACTATGGCGCACCATGGGGAGTTCTACTCCCACCGGGAGTAGGATTCCCCCCTTCCATGTAGTAAGAGTAGGAGAGAAGGAAGGGGAGGAGAGGGGAAGTAAAGAGGGGGCCCGACCCCCACCCAATTCGGATTGGGCTAGGGGGCGCACCCTCCACCTTTTCCCTTCCTCTTCTCTATTCCACTAAGTCCCAATAAGGCCCATATACCGGGGGGTTCCGGTAGCCCCCCGGTACTCCGGTAAATGCCCGAACTCATCCGGAATCATTCCGATGTCCAAATATAAGCTTCCAATATATCGATCTTTATGTCTCGGACATTCCGAGACTCCTCGTCATGTCCGTGATCTCACCCGGGACTCCGAAGTACCTTCGATACATCAAAACACATAAACTCATAATATCGATCGTCATCAAACGTTAAGCGTGCAGACCCTATGGGTTCGAGAACTATGTAGACATGACCAAGACTCATCTCCGTGTTGGAAATATGCCCTAGAGGCAATAATAAAATGGTTATTATTATATTTCCTTGTTCATGATAATTGTCTGTCATTCATGCTTGAATTGTATTATCCGGAAACAGTGATACATGTGTGAATACACAGACCACAACGTGTCCCTGGTAAAGCCTCTAGTTACTAGCTCGTTGATCAACAGATGGTCACGGTTTCTTGACCATGGACATTGGATGTCATTGACAACGGGATCACATCATTAGGAGAATGATGTGATGGACAAGACCCAATCCTAAGCCTAGCACAAGATCGTGTAGTTCATAATGCTAAAGCTTTCCAATGTCAAGTATCTTTTCCTTAGACCATGAGGTTGTGCAACTCCCGGATTCCGTAGGGATACTTTGGGTGTGCCAAACGTCACAACGTAACTGGGTGGCTATAAAGGTACGCAACGGGTATCTCCGACAGTATCTGTTGGGTTGGCACGAACCGAGACTGGGATTTGTCACTTCGTATGACGGAGAGGTATCTCTGGGCCCACTCGGTAAGACATCATCAAAATGAGCTCAATGTGACTAAGGAGTTAGTCACGGGATGATGTATTACGGAACAAGTAAAGAGACTTGCCATGACGAGATTGAACAAGGTATCGATATATCGACGATTGAATCTCGGGCAAGTGCTATACAGATAGACAAAGGGAATTGCATACGGGATTAAGTGAATCCTTGTCATTGTGGTTCATCCGATGAGATCATCGAGGAACACGTAGGAACCAACATGGGTATCCAGATCCCGCTGTTGGTTATTGACCGGAGAGTCGTCTCGGTCATGTCTACGTGTCTCCCGAACCCGTAGGGTCTACACACTTAAGGTTCGGTGACGCTAGGGTTGTAGAGATATATGCACACGGTAACCCGAATGTTATTCGGAGTCCCGGATGAGATCCCGAACGTCGCGAGGAGTTCCGGAATGGTCCGGAGGTAAAGAATTATATATATGAAGTCCAGTTTCGGCCGCCGGGAGGGTTCCGGGGGTCACCGGTAGTGTACCGGGACCACCGGAAGGTTCCCGGGGGTCCACCGGGAGGGGCCACCCATCCCGGAGGGCCCCATGGGCCGTAGGGGGAGGGAAACCAGCCCATAGTGGGCTGGCGCACCCCCTTGGGCCTCCCCCCTGCGCCTAGGGTTGGGAACCCTAGGGGTGGGGGGCGCCCCCTTGGCTTGGGGGGCAAGCCTCCCCACTTGGCCGCCGCCCCCCTAGGAGATCCCATCTCCTAGGGCCGGCACCCCCTGGCCCCTATATATAGTGGGGGAGAGAGGGCAGCCGCACCCTTGCCCCTGGCGCCTCTCTCCCCCCGTTACATATCTCCCTCCTCACGCAGGTGCTTGGCGAAGCCCTGCAGTTTTTTCGTTGCATCCACCACCACGCCGTCGTGCTGCTGGATCTCCATCAACCTCTCCTCCCCCCTTGCTGGATCAAGAAGGAGGAGACGCCGCTGCACCGTACGTGTGTTGAACGCGGAGGTGCCGTCCGTTCGGCGTTGGGATCGTCGGTGATTTGGATCACGACGAGTACGACTCCATCATCCACGTTCTCTTGAACACTTCCGCTCGCGATCTACAAAGGGTATGTAGATGCACTCCTTTCACCTCGTTGCTAGATGACTCCTTAGATTGATCTTGGTGAAGCATAGGATTTTTTTGAATTCTGCTACGTTCCTCAACACTCCGGTCAATAATCAATAGAGGAACCTAGATGCTCATATTGGTTCCTACATATTCTACGAAGATCTTTATCGGTCAAACCGCATAACAACATACATTTTTCCCTTTGTCATCGGTATGTTACTTGCCCGAGATTCGATCGTCGGTATCATCATACCTAGTTCAATCTTGTTACTGGCAAGTCTCTTTACTCGTTCCGTAATACATCATCTCGTGACTAACTCATTAGTCGTTTGCTTGCAAGGCTTATTATGATGTGTATTACCGAGAGGGCCCAGAGATACCTCTTCGACACTCGGAGTGACAAATTCTATTCTCGGTCTATGCCAACACCACAAACACCTTCGGAGACACCTGTAGAGCATCTTTATAATCACCCAGTTACGTTGTGATGTTTGATAGCACACAATGTGTTCCTCCGGTATTCGGGAGTTGCATAATCTCATAGTCATAGGAACATGTATAAGTCATGAAGAAAGCAATAGCAGTAAAACTAATTGATCAAGTTGCTAAGCTAACGGATGGGTCTTGTCCATCACATCATTCTCCTAATGATGTGATCCCGTTGATCAAATGACAACTCATGTCTATGGCTAGGAAACATAACCATCTTAGATCAATGATCTAGTCTAGTAGAGGCATACTAGGGACACTCTGTTTATCTATGTATTCACACATGTACTAAGTTTCCGGTTAATACAATTCTAGCATGAATAATAAACATTTATCATGATACAAGGAAATTAATAATAACTTTATTATTGCCTCTAGGGCATATTTCCTTCACAACGCAGCCGCTAGCTCTTCATCATCCGATGAGCAAATGAAATTGTGAAAGAAAAACTCATCACCACTGTCCATTGTACCTTGTGAGCAATCTGTCGAACGCCTTGCGGTCGTGGTCGGAAAGCGGCCGGATAGTGCACACCCTGCTCCCCTCGCAGACAGCAAAGCAAGGTTTTGGGGTCGGTGGTGGTGGAGGGCGCCCTGCGTCACCGAACGGCCGGCCGGTAGAGGTTGGGGACGACGGGCGACGACGACAGCCGTAGTTTGTCTCCCACCGGCAACATAAGGAACGCCGCCCAAATGCTTTTTGGTAGGCCGGTGCGGAGACAGCTATGGCATGGCGCGGTGGTGGTTGGGACGGCCCTGATGGAAGACGACGCGGCCGGGGGTGGTGGCGGCGGCGATGGCGGGGCGGGGTGGGGGGAGTAGAGGAAGAGAAAGAGGGGGCTGCCTCATCGACAGGCGAGTCAGGGCAGGACAAGGGCACATGCCGATCGCGTCCGCGTGTGTCCGTTTGGTCGCAAACTCGGCCCAAACTCGGACCCGGAATGGGTTGAAAGCGGACAGAAAACAGACAACGGTCTGTTTGCGGCCGCGCGTTAAGAGGCCTGTTTTGTTCGTTTAGCTTCGAACGGACGCGGATGGACAGTATGGACCGTTGGTGTTGGCAGGAAGAGGAAAAACGAAACGCACCGCGTGAGCGGCAGCAGCCGAGGGAGGCCAGTCCACACCCACAAAGGCGAGGCCGCGAGACGAATCTGGCCGCACGAATGATCTGCCCCCCGTAGAGTAGAGTAGAGTAGAAGGCGAACAAGAGGCCAGCGTCGCACCGCGGCCGGGAGGCGTGAGGCGCGACCGGCAGATGCAAACGGAGCGCAGAAACAAGTGGGTACGGTGGGAAGATAAAGCAGCAGCAGCAGGCACGCGATTTTTTTAGTTCCCCCACCGCTTCTTCTTCCTCGTCCCCCTCGCTCCCCTGCGCCCAACTAGTACTGCCCTCTCTCCTCTCCACCCGTCCCTCTCCCTCCCCCCCCTCCCTCTCCCCCGCACGCACGCACGCTCGCGGCCCGGCACGGAAATTACGGAACCTACGCGCCTTTCCCTTTCGGGAAACTCAGCATCTCCCTTCCCTTCCCGCGGCGGCCGCGCGTGAGGCGGCGGCGGCGGCGGCGGCTCTAATCCCGCGGTTCGTTCTGCTGGCCGTGATTTGGTGCGGGTGGGTGTGTTCCGCTGCCTGGGCCGGCGAATCCTGACCTCTCTGCCCTGTTTCTGCGCTGCAGGTGACCCGCGCGGGGCCGTGGTCCCACCTCTCGCCCGGGCCGGATTCGTGGCGCCGAGGCGGCCGGCGGGAGGCGTGGCTCCTGGCCACTCAATCGGGCGGCGGAGGCAGAGGGGGGAGAACGGATGCTGCGGCGGGCCGTGATCTTATCCCAACCGCGTGGCTAGGTTTCGGGCGGGGATGGAAGGTGCGAGGGCGGCCGAGGCGGCCGGCGGCGGCGGGGATGTGCAGATTAAGGGCGGCAAGGAGGGCGGGCAGGCCGCGCAGCAGCAACATCAGCAGCAGCAGCAGCTGCCGACGGGCAGCGAGGCGGTCGAGATGCCCGCCACGCCGCTGCCGCACGCCCGCGAAATCGAATGGTCCGAGCACTTCTCCTTCTTCAACTCCATGGGCACCGGCACCGGCACCGGCACGGACGGCGCCAGGGAGCCGGCCAGCGTCGGCATGTCGCGCTCCGAGTCGTCCAGGCCCGGCAGCGTCACCCAGCAGCAGCAGCAGCAGCAGCGCTGCCTGGCCGACGAGAGGGTGGAGGAGCTCACCGTGAGGAACTGCATCAGCTCTGAGGCAAACCAGCCTGCTGCCTCTGCCGGTGGCAGCACTAGCAGCAGTGGGGACAGGCCTGCCGCTATGCGGGGCCTCTGGGGTAACTTCACGCGCATGGCGTGGAGGACAGCCGATGCTGCTAGCAGGGAAGCCTTGGCGGCGAGCCGCGGCGACATTGCAAACTTGAGGAAGGGTGATCTGGTTGGCAGGGAAAATTTGGCTGTCGGACTTGGCAACGGCATGGGGTCTCAGAACATTGATGCTTCTGCCAAGGGAATGCCATTTGGCCGCGGCGAAAATGGTAATACGGAGTTCAATATGTCATTTGGTAATCAGCAGCAGCAGCATATCTTGTCTTCACGGCCGAATCAGAGCGAGCAGCATGTCCTGTCTTCACGTCCGAATCAGAGTGAGCAACATGTCCTGTCTTCACGGCTGAATCAGAGCGAGCAGCATGTCCTGTCCTCACGTCCGAATCAGAGTGAGCAGCATATCATGTCCTCACGGCCGAATCAAAGTGAGCAGCATATCATGTCTTCACTGCCGAATCAAAGTGAGCAGCATATCATGTCTTCATGGCCGAATCAAAGTGAGCTGCATATCCCGTCTTCACGGCCGAATCAAAGTGAGCAGCATATCCTGTCTTCACGGCCGAATCAGAGTGAGCAGCATATCCTGTCTTCACGGCCGAATCAAAGCGAGCAGCATATCCTGTCTTCATGGCCGAATCAAAGCGAGCAGCATATCCAGTCTTCACGGCCTAATCACAATGAGCAGCGGTCTGAAAGGGAGAATGGTCTGAAAGTGAGTAGCTTCTCAAATAGAATTATGGACCAGATGAGGAGTAAGACTTTGGCACCTTCATCTGGGCTTCCGGGTTCCCCCTTTAAGCCTGTATTGAAGGGTAAAAGGGTTACCTACCAAGGTTCACATGAAGAGATCCAAGTTCAAGCTAATGCAAGACCCAGAGCCCCTATGGATAAGATCCCTAAGATTCCTAGCTCAACACAGGATTCTGTGGCCAGATTGGATGGTACACTTTTCAGCAGTGGTGGAAATGTTTCCGAATCTCAGTATGAGGGAACGAGCCTGAGGGAACTAATTAAGCCCGCACGCCAAGCGATGAGCAAGTTTGAGAAAATGCAGTTGTTTAAGCAGATCCTTGATCATGTAGACAAATCCCATGCACAGGGTGTAACCTTACAGCATTTACGCCCGTCGTATTTTATAATATCATCCCCAAACCAAGTAAGATATACCGGTTCTTACACTAAACAAGATTTATCAACCCCAGCCAAACCGGATATGGCAGCAGATGATGTTTTTAACAGAAAACGATGCTTCGATCAGAAAACTTTGCACCAAGAGTGTAATGGCAATGGACATTCAATCCTGAAGTATCAGAAGGTTGGTGAACAAGGTTCTGTTGCCGTCAGGCGACTGATACATCCCTTCCGGACTGACCACAAAGGGGGCAACCAAAGTGAAGGTGCTGATCTAGGTGCTTTAGGACAGGGAAATTCTAGTTGCACCGCCGGAGGTCGTTCTAAGTTTGGCGAACCTTACTATGGCGGTAATGCATCTTATGGCCAACGTTTTCCTAATTATGGCAACCAAGAATCAGTACTTGAATTGAGGATGCTAGAAGATAGCTGGTACAGAAGCCCGGAAGAGCTCAATCAATTCAAAGGCACATCCCCATCCAACATCTACAGCCTTGGGGTTCTTTTATTTGAGGTATGTTAGTTACTTTCATGACATGTCCTGAAATAGATTTGTAAGGGGCTCTCTAAAGTCTAAGCACTTTGAATGCTCATAGAAGTGAAGAGACATTGTGAGAATACTATTTGTTTGCACCTCAAGGAGCCATTTTGTGGACGGTTTTACTATATCAATCTAAGTCATGTGGTTCTAATTATGCAATCTACTTATGAGATATCACCTTTTCACACTTGTATATCATAGTGTTTCCTGCTTAATAAAAAACCGATATGTTGTTCAACAGCAGTCTGATTGCTGAAAGCATCTGTTGCTATATTAGTATAATCTAATTGAATTGTGCATTTTATGTCTGAGATCATGGAATAATCTTGTTGTTTGACATGGTATTTTTGTATTAGCTGCTTATCTTAGGCTGTATGAAAGGGCAGATGACTATCCTTTTAGCCTTGCTCACCTTATATAGTCAGTGTTACAGCATATTCCCCTAGGAGCTAACACATGCATCATAAACAACTGGATCTGCCTTTTACGGGAAATCTCATTTGAGTTCAGTAGCTTTTCTTGTTTACATGTAGTTCTACAGATTCTATCTTCAGATGGTTAAGGTATTGAACAAGTTTTTTTTTTACCAGCTCTTTTGCTGTTGTGAAACATGGGAGCTGCATTGTGCTGCAATGTCAGATCTTCGCCACCGGATCCTGCCTCCAATTTTTCTTTCAGAAAGTCCCAAGGAGGCTGGCTTCTGCCTTTGGCTATTGCACCCGGATCCTTTTTCTCGACCAAAAGCAAGGTGGGCATACTCAATCTCTTCTCAGCTCAAAAAGGCATTGTCTTACTGATTAGTTTTCATATAATTATAGAGTGAATTTGTGGGTTTTGTTAATGTTAAGTTAGTGCTTTCATGAAGGAACAACTACATGTAGATGCGTTGTTCTGATATATCAGGAATCCTTTAGCTGTAGATTGCACACAAAAATTTAGCAGTAATTCCTTTTGTATGTGTAAGATGACAAGTCTTTGCCACCTGCAAACTGGGGAACATAGTTCCACGTCAATTTATACCTAACATCATTTCTTCTTTTTGTCAGAGACATTCTAGGATGTGACTTGATAAATGAGAGTCGGGATTTGTCGGTGTTAGATAAGGCGCCAGCTGCTATCAATGAGGAGGACACAGAGTCTGGTTTGTTACTGAATTTTCTGTCTCAACTGAAAGAAGAAAAGGAGATGCATGCTGCCAAGTTATCAGCAGATCTTGCAAGCTTGCAGACTGATATTGTAGAGGCTGAGAGAAGACACTCGTTGAGGGTGGGGTTCAGTTTAGGGGACATGGATGTACCAGCAAGTTCTAATGATGTGCCAGGTACATCATCAAATGCCCTGAGAGGGGCATCGTTGTCAGGTTTGCTAACACCGCCAGGCAGGTCAGGCATATATGAGGAGAGGGTGATGAAGAATTTGCAGCAGCTTGAAAATGCATATTACTCCACGAGGTCCACCATTGACACATCTGAGACTAATGTAATTAAGCGTTCCGATAATGATGCTTTGAGGGTCCGTGATAACTTTAACCACAGTGATGCCGATGCTATGAATGGGCCAACAGACCGCCTTGGATGCTTTTTTGATGGTCTATGCAAATATGCCCGGCATAGTAGGTTTGAAGTACGAGGGATTTTGAAGAATGCTGATATACTTAACTCTCCAAATGTGATCTGTTCTTTGAGTTTTGACCGTGATGAACAATATTTTGCTGCTGCTGGGGTTTCAAAGAAAATCAAAATATTTGAATTTGATTCTCTTTTAAATGATCGTGTTGATATTCATTATCCTATAGTAGAGATGCCTAGCAAGTCCAAGCTTAGTTGTGTCTGTTGGAACAACTATATAAAGAACTACTTGGCATCAACAGACTATGATGGCACTGTTCAGGTACGTATCTAATGGATGTGCTGTGCCATTATATGTTTCCCAAGATAATCACCACATGTTTTCTTTTTTCCTTATCTGTAAGTATAACTTGTCTGCTATTATCAAGTTGGCATACTTCCTTCATTCATTGCAGTTCTTTTCCCTATCTTTGTTGCAGTGGCATCATTTATCTCATTCAGTTAGCTTTATATGCACATCTTGGATAAGTTGGTGTTTTGTTATTATTTAAGTAGCAACTGCGTATGTCTGGATCTGTCTAGCATAGTATTGATTGGCATGGTAATGTTCTGTTGATTTGGGCACCATATCCTGATAGTAGTTTCGGCTGTGGGACAAGACAATTTGTTGTCTGCCGTGCCCAAATTTTATGTTTGGGTTTGTTTCTTTGTTAGCATTATGATTATGAGTTGGGAGGGACAGCACAAACTATTCCGTTATTGAAGCAATGTACTTAAGGTTGAATCAGTGAGCTTCACCTGTAAACAGTAAAATGAATTGCTGTTTGGGGATAAGCATCATTTCCTTGTTGAGTTTCACCTGAAAAGCTTTAGCTGCTTACTAAGCATGGACAATCTATTGATACTTAACACTAAAGTTGTATCTGCATTCACATCCTGAAAATCTTAGGAGTATTGGTTTTGCATCAACATTCAACACCGTGTACACGTTCCGGTATAAAAAGCACTTTGTCCCCGTCAAAATATTTTCCACTAACTGCTAGTCTTTTCTCACAGTTGTCATTGCTCATTTGTTTCTTTCTGTACTGTGGCGATTCGTTCCTTTTATGCATACCTGGAAATGCACCACACATTATTACTTTCCTTTTGCCATTGGTTTAATGTTCATCGTGGAATGCAGCTATGGGATGCAAGCACTGGCCAAGGATTCACACAGTTTACAGAGCATCGGAAAAGAGCTTGGTCTGTGAGTTTCTCAGAGGTGGATCCAACTAAATTGGCAAGTGGGAGTGACGATTGTTGCGTGAAAGTTTGGAATATTAACCAGGCATGTTATTTAACTCCATAATTTGTTCTGCTCCAGTTTCAACAGGATAGTCTTAATTAGAGTCTGGTATTTCAAACATTCTGCTATGTTACCCTATGCTTATAGCGATCTGGAGTTAAGTATGCCACATAAAAAGGGCTGCAGATGAAGAAATATCAAGCCCTTAAAAGTGACCTTACTGGGCTGGGCTTAGGAATGCAGAGTGGTGCCAAATCCGCCCCGCTCTGTAGTCAAAATAGACCGGGTTAGTTGTAGCAATTTTTTTGGCGATTTAGTTCAGTTCAAACTAACTCCCTGCTTTTGTGGGCTTATGCGGGACACCGACCTGTATCCCTAGCTGGGCTGGCTAAAAACTCATAAATGCAAGTTGCGATAAAGAGATCCAAGAGTCATTCAGTCCCCCCTAACAACCCTTGATGACCCTGCCTTTCAGAAGAACCAGCCAAATTAACTTTGAACAACACTATGGCAAGTGCAATTAACTTGTGTTCTTTTGACCATTGCTGAGAAGCAACTGTCACCATGCCTTCAGTTACAAACTTTGGTCTTGCCTTTTGATTTACTCTTTCCCATATTCCTTTAATACATTTTCATGTTCCTGATACCATTTTCTCTAATGAAAGTTATGTCTTGTTGCTGTCACCAGAAAAATAGCGTGGACACAATCAGAAATGTAGCCAACGTATGCTGTGTACAGTTCTCGCCATACTCCTCTCGAATGTTGGCCTTTGGCTCAGCTGATTACAAGACATACTGTTATGATCTGAGGCATACAAGGATTCCCTGGTGTACCATTTCTGGACATGGGAAAGCTGTCAGCTATGTAAGATTCTTGGATGCAGAAACGCTTATATCTGCGTCAACTGACAATACCTTGAAGATATGGGATCTCAACCGGACTAATCCTAATGGATTATCTACTAATGCTTGTAGTCTGACATTGAGTGGTCATACCAACGAAAAGGTATAAAAGGTTTACTGAATTATTTGCTTTCTTCCTTTTGGTGACCATTTTTGGAATTGGTGTGGTAATCAACCTCATTTTTTCATGCAGAATTTTGTAGGCTTATCCGTTCACGATGGATACATAACGTGCGGTTCTGAAAACAATGAAGTGAGTATTATATTTAATATATTTGGCTGGTTATGCTGGCACTGCACTTTGTTTAATCGAGGCACTTTTAAGCAAATTGAGTTCTTTTGTGTGGAAACACTTGTAGCAGCCAATGCTATGCAAATTGATGCCCTGAGGAAAATATAATTTTCCGTTAGTGTGACAGTTCTCATGTACTCCCTCCGTCCTGAATTACTTGTCTTGGATTTGTCTATATACAGATGTATCTAGACACGTTTTAGTGTTAGATACATCAGTATCTATAAAAATCTTAGACAAGTATTTTGGGACGGAGGTAATACCTTGTTGTTCCC
>LR738709.1:703998686-704016174 GCA_902687465.1 Secale cereale | reverse complement strand
CCATCAAGGCGGTGGTTGACGAAATACAACGACGACCATTGGCATCAATCATCTTTTGACAATACAAGGGCTATGATAAAGTTTCTCAAAAAGCAACGACTTCAGGAAGGGAGCGGGGGTGCAAAGGTCGACCACATTGTGTGTTTTCACCTTGAAGATTTAGTCCGAGCAAATCTCAAACAAAGTATTCAAGAAGGTAACCAACTAGGGCCAGACATGAAATTTTCATCCCAGAGCTCGAGACTGGGTACTCGAGAAAAACCATCAAATCAGAGTCATTGTGGTCGTCACTTTCCGTCATCATAAGATGCCACATGAGATGTGCACGGTTATGTCATGAGATGCCACATGAGTGATGATCATGCACGCACTTGAATTAATTGTGTGCCCAGCCAAAGGATCGCACATCTATAGGGCCAACTCCAGCGCACGACCTCAAATGGACGTCCATTTAGCCCGGATTCTATCTGTTTGTGTAGTGCAAGGGGTCGTGTCCAGGTCTGTCCTGGGATATGGTGGTCGTGCGCCCAGCGCGCGGACGCATCCTTTGGCCCCATTCTGTCCGCCACGGCCAAATATATATATATATATATATATATATATATATATATATATATATATATATATATAGGAAAATGGTTGTGTACTCCTGGGAGTACGTACTCCCGCTCCTCATATACCATATATATGAATATTTTATACCTCTTAATTATTTTTAATATACTTCATTAATAATTATTAGATACCCCAAAATGAGTTTCATGAAAAAATTGATGCGAGTCGGCATATTTTTAAATGTTTACGTATATACTGATGTGTTTGTACGTGAAAAAAGTATATTACAAAAAGTACGCCGTAGATGATATTTTTTTCAACAAAACTCGTATTGAGGTATCATACAATATTTAATGAAGTATATTGAGAATGATAAAGAGGTATAATTAATGTGTATATGAGGTATATTGAGGATGGGAGTACATACTCCCAGGAGTACAAAATAGGAGTCCAAATATTTAATTGTCTAGAAAATAAAATAGTTTTACAACCAAATCGAAATTGTCTCGAATGAACATAAAGAACCAATACATCTATTGGTTGCTAATGTGAGCCCACACGTGCTCAACCAAGTCATTTTGAAGATCCAAATGAGTGTGCCAATCACGCAGTTCACGATGGAATTCGGTAAACTGTTCAAACGTGTGGCCGGTTCTTGGTGCAGGGGTTCAACATTTTCACCTTGAAAGTCAAATCCTTGGTCGAAGATGCTGTTATCACGCTCGTCCTCGACGATCATGTTATGCATGATCACACAAGCAGTCATCACCTCCCAAAGCTTCCCTTCGTCCCATGACAATGCAGGGTTTCAAACGATACCCTATCGGGATTGAAGCACACCAAAAGCACGATCCACATCCTTTCTAGCACTCTCTTGCATTTGAGCAAATCTCTTTCTCTTCTCACCTAGGGGCTTCGAGATTGTTTTCACAAAAGTTAACCACTTGAGATATATACCATCAGCTAGGTAGTATCCCTTATTGTACTGGTGGTCGTTGATCTCAAAGTTGACAGGTGGGGAGTGGCCTTCTGCAAGCCTTGCGAAGACAGGAGAACGCCGCAGCACGTTGATATCATTGTGAGAACCTGCCATGCCGAAGAAAGAATGCCATATCCAAAGAACCTGCGAAGCCACCGCTTCTAATATGATAGTGCACACTTTAACATGCCCCTTGTACTGGCCCTGCCAAGCAAATGGACAGTTCTTTCACTCCCAATGCATACAATCTATGCTGCCAAGCATGCTTGGAAAGTCTCTATTGGCGTTGATTGCCAACATCCTTGCTGTATCAGTTGCATTCGGTTCCCTCAAGTACTCAGGGTCAAACACTTCCACCACGGCCTTGCAGAAGCTGTACATTGACAACAGACATGTGGACTCACTCATCCTCACGTACTCATCCATCAGATCGCCTGAAATTCCATATGCAAGCATGCGAATGGCCGCGGTGCATTTCTGGTAAGAGGAGAATCCAAGCTTGCCAAGGGCATCCGTCTTGCACTCGAAGTATGGGTCATGAGCAACCACTCCCTCTCGGATACGATTGAACACATGTCTTCCATATGAAAACGGCGACGGAATTTATCCGACTTGAAGAGCGGGGTGTTCGCAAAGTAATCAGCATAGAGCAGGACGTGACCTCTCTCCCTGTTGCGGTTCAGGTTGGGAGCACACCCAGGGAGTGAACCCCTGTACCGAGGAAGCTGCCGTTGAATGTGGTCGTGAACGACCAGTGCAACCACCACAAGATCTTCATCAATTGAGGACGAATCGTCCGATGAATAAATGAAGCGGTGGAAGAAAAATTCATCTCCACTGTCCATACTTTTGTAGGCAAAGTGTCGAACACCTTGCGGTCGTGGTGGCAAAGAGGCCGCGATGATCATCTCGATACAGCAGGGGTGGTTGGCGGCCGGCTAATGGCCGCTCTGGAGCACTCGTCGGAAGCTGCCGTGGCCATCGTAGTCCATAAACGTCGCCGACGCTCGTATCCCCTCTCCCACCGGCTACGACGGCCACGGCCAAATCTCCTCCAAGCAACGGTCACGGCCAAATCTCCTTCAAGCGACGGCCAAATCTCCTCCAAGCGACGGCGCTGGTATGGACGGCCGGAGAATAGTGGCGGCACCGGCGGCAGGGTGGGGCGGGGGAGAGCGGGCGGAGGCGTTGGAAACGAATGGACTTGTGTCTCCGACAGGCGGGCCACGGGGGGACAAGGGCGTGCGTCGAGCCCGTCCGCACGATGTCCGTTTCACCCCAAACTCGACGCAAGTTTGGGCCGGGAATGGATAAAAAACGAACGAAATCCGGACATTTGTCCGTTTGGGGCCGCGCGTTGGGCCGCGCTATTCATCCGTTCTACCCCAAACGGACGCACCAGACATGATGGGGTCGCGCGCTGGAGTTGGCTCAAATGCACCATGATCAGGGATGATCCGTACGTTGGCTACAAACTCACCGGCGACCATCACACACTTGCCAATATTAGGGAGGAGCTATAGCCAGAGGCAGGAACCAAACCAAGAGCAAAAAATAGGCAAGGTCGTCCATGGACTCCCTCAAGTCCTGCTCCATCGATCACATGCATGCATGCATGCATGGACATGGGGGCTAGCTTAGCTAGATCTCCTCGATCTGGCTAGCTACCACCATCCCAAACTTTTCTCTTCCACACACACACGCATGTCCAAGGTGAGGAAAAAGGAAGGAGGACGTGCGTACGAACGAGTCGAATCGTCGATCGGGAAGCCAAGATCAGGCCGGCCGGCGGATCGATCTGGTTGAATAAATGGCGAGGAGCAAGGGCTGCCTCTCGCTGCTGCTCCTGGCGGCCGTCGTGGCGTCCCTCGTCGCCGGCACATCGGCCGGCATCTACCACATCGTCGGCGCCGGCAAGGGCTGGCAGATGGCCCCCAACCGGACCTACTACGGGGAATGGGCCCGCACCCGGAACATCAGCGTGGGCGACAAGCTCAGTGAGTAGTCTACCATCAATTCCTTTATTTTCCCCTTCTTCTCCGGCTCCGGCGGGCGCCAATCCTTGACGCCGGCCGTCGCATCGCATGCACGCACGCACGCAGTGTTCCTGTACCGGAGCGGGGTGTACAACATCGTGGAGGTGCCGAGCCGGGACCTGTTCGACGGGTGCAGCATGCGCAACATCACCAACCGGTACCAGAACGGGCCCACCATCATCGAGCTCATCCCGCCCGCCGGCCCGCGCTACTTCTTCTGCGGCGTCGGCAAGCACTGCGAGGAGGGCCAGAAGCTCAAGATCTACGTCGCCCCCTTCGCGCCCTCGCGGACGCAGAACGACGACCAGGCCGAAGACGCCGACGAGGCCGAGGACACCTCCGGCTCGCCCGCCGCCGCCGCCGTGCCGCTGCTCGCCCTCGCCGCCTGCTTGCTGGCGCTTCCGCTGCTGCTGATGTAAACTTGATCGATCAACGTCGACGTTCTATCCATCGTACTCCTATATATGTGTGCATGCATGCAAGCTACGGTTTTTTCATCAACAAATAGAATGGGCAATACTCAGCACGTTCGTATGCCCGGCCAGATCAGAAGTGTAAAATGTAGTAGAAAAGAGAGCGAGAGAATAATGTGATGAACCATAGTTTCATCGATTGAAGATGGGGTATTTATACCCTGTTTACAAGGCGGTTACAAAAGGAGGTAGTTACCAAAATGGCCACCGACATAGCGGTGACCAACGCTTAATTAATCTAATTAATTAATTTATAACACTCGTTCTAATCAATGCTTGTCTTTGTGAATACACATCATCTTGATAAATTCTTCCTTCTAGTATGTATTTGCCTTGAATGTTCATCATCTTTATCTTGAGAAATACTCCTACAAGAACCCTGTGGGAAAAACATGAGGAGAACAATATTTGATATGTTGCTAAAACTCCTTTACACCCCGTGAGTAAATAAGGAGAAAATGATACAACATATAATGATTATTGTCTCATGATAGCTCATTTGAGAAAAACCTTTGTATAAGGAGAAAACTCATCTTTGAGTTTAGAGAACAATAAATATGTCTTGAGTACTTTCTTTAAAAAACCCGATAGGGAAAATAGAAAGTATGACGTATGATCTTTGATAAGATATTGCCTCGTTAAAAACCATTACGAGAAACTTTGAGAGAAAACTCATAAGGGAAAAGAATGCAATATGATATGCCATTGAAAACTCCTTTAAAACCCGGTGGGAAAATATAAGGAGAAAGTGATATGACATATGCGGGCACTTGTGTTTATATTGTCTCATTAAAAACCTTTATGAGAAACCATTATGATATGACTCGGCTAGATGACGAGTCACTGGTTGGTCCAATCCTTCACGGTACTTGCGAAACAACAACAAACGGCGGCAGCGACGGTCACAGAAAATAGATAGCAGACGTAGAAGAAAAATAAGCCTTTGGATCAAGGAAATAGCAAGAAACCAAAGGAGTAGACTTGCACCGAAATTAACCCAAAGTTAATCACGGCAGCGCAGCAGCAACAAATCTCCGATCAAGGATCGCAGAAACTCATAGTATTGGCGTCCCCCAACCTGGGACTTTTCTATTGCAACTCTTGATAAAATAATCAATCTCCCATCAAAACTCCCGTACACCAGCCGAAGCCAGCCCGTTTTATAGGCGAGGTCGTTTCATGGAACCGACTAGGAAACGTAAAACAATTGGACACTGACTCTCTCTCTCCTACTTAAACTAAAGAAGATTTACCTAATTAAATATCTGGCCACTTGATCACCTAAGATTAAAAAAAACGAACTAGTAAACGTAACTAGTGCTATGACTCTACGTAGGAAATATCCATACCACATGTGCACTTCGTTTCCTAATTGACTTGGGATGTCACGATATTTGGACTGGAATTGCACCAATCATTACCCAGCTTGGCGTACGAAAATTCGGCTTCACCTCCTCTGGCTCTACTAACTTGACAGAAAATTTGCCAGACAAATTTATATCATTGAATTTAGCATACGGTGCAACTCCCAGTATTCCTTTGTCATCATTCTTCTCCTGCGCAAACAACACTTTGTTTTCTCTAGTCCGCGTCGCTGCCAAATAACCTGTAGTGGCCATATCATCCCCTCCCTCTTGAAACGAAGCCGTCCTCGGTTTCGTGGTAGCTTTGAGAATTTTGTTTGGAACTGAAATAATAGCATCCACCTTGATAGCATTGGCAAATATTGGTCGCAACACATGCCGTTTCCCGTTATTCCAAAATGAATAAGTATTAGACCTCCCATCATGTGTGGCACCACTATCATATTGCCATGGCCTGCCCAACAGTAACTGGCATGCATCCATTGGCAAAATGTCGCATATAACCATATCAGTGTAATCGCCAACAGAAAAATTTATGCGCACCTTGTGGGTAACCTTCAACTTTCCAGTGTGATGCTTCCACTCGACACGATGGGGCTGTGGGTGTTTCCACGTACGTAATCCTAAAGCATCAACCAATGCCTTGCTGACCAAGTTGGTGTAGCTTCCTCCATCTATAATCAACTTACAATTGGTGTTATTGACTTTGCACTGAGTCTGAAAAATATTCCAACGCTGTCCCTTATTCTCAAAACGATCCTCTTGCACTCGTTGCACCATTAGTGAAGGATATAATTCAGCAGCTTCAAAACTCGCAACCACATTTTCAGCATCCTTAGATTTTTCACTAGAAGTGTCAGAAACTGCCTCTTCATCACTAGCAGATGCATAGCCATCTCCCGTGAACAACACTCTTTTATCATTAGGACATTCACGCTTCATATGTCCCCTTCCTCCACACTTGAAACACTCTATGTCACTAGTGCGTCCGGTTGACTGTGCACTAGAATCAACCATCGACAGTCTTGATTTTGAAGCATCCTTTTGCACGGAACCATGAGAGCGATTTGATGATGTGACCCTGGAGCTAGGACCGACATCCTCATTCTTATGCTGCGAGCGTCGCCATGTGTTCAAAGTGGTACTGGGAACTGTGTTGACTTGGCGTCGCTTAATCTGTTGTTCCGCACGCATAGCTTGGTGCACAAGATCTTGTATGTTGTAATAGACCACCATCTCAACACGATCCTGCACCTCGATATTTAGCCCGTTAAAGAAACGTGCCATCGTCGCCTCCGGATCCTCCGTTGTCCCTGTACGTATCATAAGCAATTCCATCTCCTTGTAATATTCATCAACACTCATATTACCTTGAGAGAGCCGCTGCAACTTATTGTACATATCTCTTTCATAGTGCTCAGGAACAAAACGTCGCCTCATGAATTCTTTCATACCTCGCCAAGTCGTCGGCCGATGTCTTGAACGACAAATTTGATTCCACCAAATTAGCGCGTAACCGGTGAACTCAATTCCAGCAAGTTGAACTTTCTTCTCCTCGCTATAATGATGGGCATAAAAAATTTGATCAACACGCATCTCCCACTCCAAATAGCCTTCTGGTTCGCACTTGCCGGAGAACGAAGGGATTGAAATTTTTATGCGCCCAATTCCATCATCCAAAGGCACACGCACAGCTTGACCAACTCGGTCATGCACTCCGCCACGAACGGAAGTTTCAGGACGAGGCTCATAGTGTCGTGGTCGTGGAGCGTACCCCGCTGCCTGGTCAACGCCGTCATCAAAACCATCATCTCCAACATGAGGTTGTGCCACCAAACGGCGATCATGCACGCCGGCATGTCCGTCGCGAGTCGGTGGTGCATAACGTAGTGGAGCAGCCGGAGCAGTCTGTGGTGGTGCAGAACTCGTTGTCGGCATATTGATGATGTCTGCCAAACCGTCGAACCGAGTGATCAGGACATCTATCCTTTTGCCGAGCGCATCATGACATTGCTTGATGTAGTTGCATGTGTGGTCAAAACCATCCCGAATATTTTGAGGAATATCATCCGCATACACTGGACGTACTATTTCCTCATAATCAGCAGCAACCTCATCACCCTTGTTGACCGAGGTTGACATCTTGATCAACACAGTACCGTGAACAACCTTAGCTCTGAATACCACTTGATATGACTCGGCTAGATGACGAGTCACTGGTTGGTCCAATCCTTCACGGTACTTGCGAAACAACAACAAACGGCGGCAGCGACGGTCACAGAAAATAGATAGCAGACGTAGAAGAAAAATAAGCCTTTGGATCAAGGAAATAACAAGAAACCAAAGGAGTAGACTTGCACCGAAATTAACTCAAAGTTAATCACGGCAGCGCAGCAGCAACAAATCTCCGATCAAGGATCGCAGAAACTCATAGTATTGGCGTCCCCCAACCTGGGACTTTTCTATTGAACTCTTGATAAAATAATCAATCTCCCATCAAAACTCCCGTACACCAGCCGAAGCCAGCCCGTTTTATAGGCGAGGTCATTTCATGGAACCGACTAGGAAACGTAAAACAATTGGACACTGACTCTCTCTCTCCTACTTAAACTAAAGAAGATTTACCTAATTAAATATCTGGCCACTTGATCATCTAAGATAAAAAAAAACGAACTAGTAAACGTAACTAGTGCTATGACTCTACGTAGGCAATATCCATACCACATGTGCACTTCGTTTCCTAATTGACTTGGGATGTCACGATATTTGGACTGGAATTGCATCAATCATTACCCAGCTTGGCGTACGAAAATTCGGCTTCACCTCCTCTGGCTCTACTAACTTGACAGAAAATTTGCCAGACAAATTTATATCATTGAATTTAGCATACGGTGCAACTCCCAGTATTCCTTTGTCATCATTCTTCTCCTGCGCAAACAACACTTTGTTTTCTCTAGTCCGCGTCGCTGCCAAATAACCTGTAGTGGCCATATCATCCCCTCCCTCTTGAAACGAAGCCGTCCTCGGTTTCGTGGTAGCTTTGAGAATTTTGTTTGGAACTGAAATAATAGCATCCACCTTGATAGCATTGGCAAATATTGGTCGCAACACATGCCGTTTCCCGTTATTCCAAAATGAATAAGTATTAGACCTCCCATCATGTGTGGCACCACTATCATATTGCCATGGCCTGCCCAACAGTAACTGGCATGCATCCATTGGCAAAATGTCGCATATAACCATATCAGTGTAATCGCCAACAGAAAAATTTATGCGCACCTTGTGGGTAACCTTCAACTTTCCAGTGTGATGCTTCCACTCGACACGATGGGGCTGTGGGTGTTTCCACGTACGTAATCCTAAAGCATCAACCAATGCCTTGCTGACCAAGTTGGTGTAGCTTCCTCCATCTATAATCAACTTACAATTGGTGTTATTGACTTTGCACTGAGTCTGAAAAATATTCCAACGCTGTCCCTTATTCTCAAAACGATCCTCTTGCACTCGTTGCACCATTAGTGAAGGATATAATTCAGCAGCTTCAAAACTCGCAACCACATTTTCAGCATCCTTAGATTTTTCACTAGAAGTGTCAGAAACTGCCTCTTCATCACTAGCAGATGCATAGCCATCTCCCGTGAACAACACTCTTTTATCATTAGGACATTCACGCTTCATATGTCCCCTTCCTCCACACTTGAAACACTCTATGTCACTAGTGAGTCCGGTTGACTGTGCACTAGAATCAACCATCGACAGTCTTGATTTTGAAGCATCCTTTTGCACGGAACCATGAGAGCGATTTGATGATGTGACCCTGGAGCTAGGACCGACATCCTCATTCTTATGCTGCGAGCGTCGCCATGTGTTCAAAGTGGTACTGGGAACTGTGTTGACTTGGCGTCGCTTAATCTGTTGTTCCGCACGCATAGCTTGGTGCACAAGATCTTGTATGTTGTAATAGACCACCATCTCAACACGATCCTGCACCTCGATATTTAGCCCGTTAAAGAAACGTGCCATCGTCGCCTCCGGATCCTCCGTTGTCCCTGTACGTATCATAAGCAATTCCATCTCCTTGTAATATTCATCAACACTCATATTACCTTGAGAGAGCCGCTGCAACTTATTGTACATATCTCTTTCATAGTGCTCAGGAACAAAACGTCGCCTCATGAATTCTTTCATACCTCGCCAAGTCGTCGGCCGATGTCTTGAACGACAAATTTGATTCCACCAAATTAGCGCGTAACCGGTGAACTCAATTCCAGCAAGTTGAACTTTCTTCTCCTCGCTATAATGATGGGCATAAAAAATTTGATCAACACGCATCTCCCACTCCAAATAGCCTTCTGGTTCGCACTTGCCGGAGAACGAATGGATTGAAATTTTTATGCGCCCAATTCCATCATCCAAAGGCACACGCACAGCTTGACCAACTCGGTCATGCACTCCGCCACGAACGGAAGTTTCAGGACGAGGCTCATAGTGTCGTGGTCGTGGAGCGTACCCCGCTGCCTGGTCAACGCCGTCATCAAAACCATCATCTCCAACATGAGGTTGTGCCACCAAACGGCGATCATGCACGCCGGCATGTCCGTCGCGAGTCGGTGGTGCATAACGTAGTGGAGCAGCCGGAGCAGTCTGTGGTGGTGCAGAACTCGTTGTCGGCATATTGATGATGTCTGCCAAACCGTCGAACCGAGTGATCAGGACATCTATCCTTTTGCCGAGCGCATCATGACATTGCTTGATGTAGTTGCATGTGTGGTCAAAACCATCCCGAATATTTTGAGGAATATCATCCGCATACACTGGACGTACTATTTCCTCATAATCAGCAGCAACCTCATCACCCTTGTTGACCGAGGTTGACATCTTGATCAACACAGTACCGTGAACAACCTTAGCTCTGAATACCACTTGATATGACTCGGCTAGATGACGAGTCACTGGTTGGTCCAATCCTTCACGGTACTTGCGAAACAACAACAAACGGCGGCAGCGACGGTCACAGAAAATAGATAGCAGACGTAGAAGAAAAATAAGCCTTTGGATCAAGGAAATAACAAGAAACCAAAGGAGTAGACTTGCACCGAAATTAACTCAAAGTTAATCACGGCAGCGCAGCAGCAACAAATCTCCGATCAAGGATCGCAGAAACTCATAGTATTGGCGTCCCCCAACCTGGGACTTTTCTATTGAACTCTTGATAAAATAATCAATCTCCCATCAAAACTCCCGTACACCAGCCGAAGCCAGCCCGTTTTATAGGCGAGGTCATTTCATGGAACCGACTAGGAAACGTAAAACAATTGGACACTGACTCTCTCTCTCCTACTTAAACTAAAGAAGATTTACCTAATTAAATATCTGGCCACTTGATCATCTAAGATAAAAAAAAAACGAACTAGTAAACGTAACTAGTGCTATGACTCTACGTAGGCAATATCCATACCACATGTGCACTTCGTTTCCTAATTGACTTGGGATGTCACGATATTTGGACTGGAATTGCATCAATCATTACCCAGCTTGGCGTACGAAAATTCGGCTTCACCTCCTCTGGCTCTACTAACTTGACAGAAAATTTGCCAGACAAATTTATATCATTGAATTTAGCATACGGTGCAACTCCCAGTATTCCTTTGTCATCATTCTTCTCCTGCGCAAACAACACTTTGTTTTCTCTAGACCGCGTCGCTGCCAAATAACCTGTAGTGGCCATATCACATTAGGGAAAAACTCATGAAGGGAAAAAGAGTACAATATATGCAATCTTAGGATTGTTGATATGCAATCTTAGGATTGTTGATATGTTATAGGATTGTTGATATGCAATCTTAGGATTATTGATATGATCATGACATCATGAATAATATGTAGGATTTTCAAACTATGTTGTTTGCATATTGTTTTCTCACTTTTCTATAATTTGTGCGGATAAGTAATTTTCGAGCAATGTGCTTTATGATATTGCTCTTCATATAACATGTAGGTATTGATTAACACAAGTGGTAGAATCTTGATAAAATCAAGTTATGTGATTCTGATGAATTTCAACCACATGATTTCGAGTGTGGTTAATCATTCTACCGAGCCATGCATATTTTGCAATGCTTTTATATAAAGTAATTATGTCAGAATGATAAGTGGAAATAGCCGTTAAAGTATATTTAGATGACTTTTATGAGAAAACTATTACCATGAGTTCAGTCCATAGGTGCAGCGAGCAATGACGGGGTCCCTCCCGGGCAAGCGGGGCTTTTTCCGGTCGAGTCTCCTTCAACGTGAATTGCGGTGTATCACCTCCGACGTCGAGGGTACACGGTGACGTGCTCGTGTGCGAACACACTTTTTGATGACTCCGCTGGGGAACATGAACACATCTACAACTTTTGAACATCGGAATAATTGTTCAAATTCCCCAAACATTTTTTGAACTTAGTGAACAAATTATTGAAAGTGTGAACAATTTGAAAATCCTAAAGCAATTTGGAAAACATGAATATTTTTTTAATACATGAATAATAAAGGTAACGTTTTTTAATGTTTGTAATTATTTTTTACAATTTTCGAACAATGGTTTTAAAGAAGCGAACAATTTCTAAAATTCTAGACTGGTTTTGTATTTCTAAACATTATTTCAAATATCTAAACAAATTTGAAAACAGGAACTCTTTTGCAATTTTGAACAAATTTTAAAAATCCAAATATTTTCAATTTTATGAAAAAATAAAAATGAACTTGAAAACGAGAAAAAAAATAAAACTTGGATGAGAATGGAAATGAAAAATAGAAACAGAAGTAGAAAAATGAAAGAAAACGGGCCGGTCCAGGCGTGGGTGCCCTTGTGCCAAGCCCCGCCTACTTTACGCGGCGCGCGCCAGATAGCGTTTTCCGCCTAGGCGAACCCATATAAATTGCAGAGATATATTAGGAGACTAACCTGTTCCTTTCCTTAACACAGTCGGAAGATAGCTCAAGCGGTTGGTGCCATTGGAATAGAAAGCGCAGACCTGTAGTTTTGAATCCTACTAGATGATAAAGTATTTGTTTCTAAAAAAAAGATGATAAAATATATTTCGCGCGAGGGCGGACGAAAAGAAAAACTGAACTTGTGCGGAAAAAATAGGACAGACAAAAAAGAATTGTTTTTGTTTTTTTATCATTACGGGTGGCATTGGGGGGTGTGGTACAAAACTGAGAAACTATCATGTTGAGAAGACTGACTACATCTCATTGTATAGCCCCCATTATATATCATGATCTAACGTATACGTGTTAATGATCACTGAAACTTACGAGAAGATCAAAATAATTTTGGGACAGCTTTCATGTATTTGGGACATAAGCTGATGCGAAATACCGATAACATATGATGTTTGAAAATCACGAAGTGTTAGTTTGGATTAAGTTATTTTTTTTTGAAAGATCCAGACTTGCTGGCATTTCATTGGCTTAGCAGGAGAGTTACAGAAATTTTGTGATAAAAAAGATCCAAAAAAAAAGGAAAACGGAGAAACTGATCCGAGGTGAGGGAGCTAGTCTATTCCTCGCGGTATATCCCCAAAAGGGGGCGCTATGGCATGTGCTCCGGCGAGTCGCCATTGTTCAAAGTCTCTCCGGCAGTCCTCTATGACTCTGAGTACACTTGGCGTCTTGTCTCGGAAAGTGCAACTGTTTCTCTCGAGCCAGATTTGCCATGAGATCAAGGCAATCATAGTCTTGACTCCTCTTCTTTCCGTTGGTGCCGCAGATTGAACGATCGCGGTGATGGCGTCGGTTGTTGTTTTGCTGACAGCCCAGGAGGCTGGGGACAACGCGTTGCAGCCGTTCCAGGTGGCTGCTCTTGACCAAATCTGCCGCGACATGCTGCACTCCCAGATGAGGTGGAAGGAGGACTCGAGGTTGCGGCAACATAGCTGGCAGAAATAGGGGTTTTCCCAGCCCCTTCGCTGCAGGCGATCATTGCACCAGAGTCTGTTTTGGTGGAGCAGCCATAGAAAAAACTTGATCTTTCCGGGTGCCCAGATCTTCCATACCAAGCTTTTCAGCACTGGGGTTGGTTGTGGAGGGAATTGGGAGTGGTATGCTGACCTAGCTGTGTAGCGACCACCGTCCCTCCATGAGATCTCGTCCTCTATTCCTTCCTGTAATGACAGATTGGCTTCTCTGATGCTCCGCTGCAGGCGGACGACTTGGTGAATGAGTTCCCAGTTGTTGCCCCGTCTGAGATCCATGATCCATCTGCCATCTCGTAGCGCCTCCGCCACCGTGCGGTTTTTCCTGGTTGAGTGGCCGAACAGCTGGGGGTAGACTAGCCGTAGTGGCTGCTCGCCGAGCCAGGAGCTGTGCCAGAAGAGGGCTTTGGTGCCGTCGCCTATTCTAACCGTCGTTGCCGAGGCGAAGAGAGCTCTGTCCTTGTCGTCGCAAGGCAGCTCCAGGCACGTCCATGGTCTAGCCGGGTCCTTCCATGCCAGCCATAGCCAGTGGAGGCGTAGGGCTCGCGCGTGTTTCTCCATGTTGGGGATGCCAAGACCGCCGTGGCCGATCGGGGACGTGACGAGTTGCCAATTTACTTTGCATCTTCCTCCTGTTACCTCTTCGTCTTGCGCCCACAGAAAACGGCGCCTAGCTTTGTCCACGTCTTTGAAGAATTTACTAGGGATACGTAGGGCAGCCATGACGAAAGCTGGTAGTGCAGAGAGGACGCTTCTGACCAGCACTCGGCGCCCCGCGATCGGTAGAAGACGGCCTTTCCAAGCCGCCAACCTTGCTCGGATGCGATCGAGAAGGTATTGGATGTGCACTAGCCGAAGCCTGCCAAGGCATAGCAGAAGGCCTAGGTATCTGATCGGAAACTGCACCCTGTTGCCGCCGAAACTCTGAAGGACGTCTACGAGCTCTATGTTGTCGCAGTTTAGGGCCGCCGCAGACGATTTTTGAGGGTTGCCTCGCAGGCCCGTGGCCTCCCCGAATCCAGCCAGGAGCTGCATGGTGGCGTCGATCTCCTGGCGTACTGGGTTGGCGAAGAAGATAGCATCGTCCGCGTACAGGGTTACGCGAAGGCGCGCGGCGCCGGTCGGCAGAGGTGCAATGACGTCGGCGTGCTGCGCCGCTTCTATCAGCCGGTGGAGAGGGTCGATCGCCAGGATGAAGAGGATAGGAGACAGAGGGTCTCCCTGCCGCAGACCTCGCTGATGAAGAATTGCAGGGCCCGGGTCGCCATTTAGCAGGCAGGTGGAGGATGCGGTGGAGAGGAGCAGCGCGATCCAGTCCCGCCAGCGTGCCGGGAATTCATGTGTTGGAGTAGCTCAAGGATGTATTCCCATGATACGGTGTCGAAGGCCTTGGCGATGTCAATCTTAAGAAGCAGCATTGGTGTTTTCTTCCGCTGGAACTGCCGCAGTGCGCTTTGTACGTATAGGAAACTGTCATGGATGCCCTTTTTCTTCTGGAAAGCACTCTGGGCCGGTGAAATGAGCTGGTCGAGAACCCCTGCCAGCCTGATCGATAGCACTTTTGCTATCAGTTTTGCCACCGAGTGGATTAGACTGATAGGGCGGAAGTCTGACAGCGTGGTTGCTCCGTCCTTCTTTGGTAGGAGGATGATCATGGCACGGTTCAGGGCAGCAAAATCACCACCGGCGAGCTGGTAGAAAGCACTGAAGACTGCCATCACGTCGGCCTTGATCGTTTGCCAGCATGCCCGGAAGAAGCTTTCACTGAAGCCGTCTGGCCCTAGCGCCTTCTCCATCGGAGATGCACATATTGCTGCCCAGACTTCCGCTTCCGTGAATGGGTTGTCGAGTCCTTCTCCGTTTTGCAGACGAGGCAGCTGGATCTTTTCCCAGTCGATCGCCCTCGTCCTTCTTTCCTTGGTGCCCAGCAGGTTTGTGAAGTGGTCATAGATCATCGCAGCCTTCTCTTTGTGGTCCGTAGCTTGTTTATCTTCAGATTCTAAACAGTGGATGTAGTTCTTTCTCCTACGGGAGTTTATCTTTGCCTGAAAAAATGCAGTTTTTGCATCTCCCGCTTTGAGCCAAGTGGTCCGTGCGGCTTGCCTCTTTTTTGCACGCTCGAGGGCCGCAAGCCCCACAATTTTCAGCTTGAGGGTTTTCCTCAGCCAGAACTCACTTTGTGTGAGTCGGCGCCTCTCCTGCGCCACGTCCAATCTGAGTACCACCTCAGACGCGATGTGGAATTGCAGCTTTGCACTGCTGAAGATGCTCTTGGCCCAGATCTTGAGATCCGCTGCTGCTCGCTTTAGCTTGATCTTCATTCTTGTGAAGGGGCAGCTGTGGTTTACGGGCCTTTGCCACGCCCTTTGAACTGTCTGCTGGAAGTGAGGGAATTTGGGCCAGAAAGATTCAAACTTGAACGCTGCTTTGCGTGGTGGCGCCGCGGCGTCCGTGAGCAGCAATGGGCAGTGGTCGGAGCAGGAGGTGCATGCAGCCATGAGTGTGTAGGAGGGGAAGATTGCCTCCCATTCTTGGTTGCAGAACACTTTGTCGATGGCTACGAAAGTAGGGTTTTCCCTCTCATTGCTCCATGTGAAATGTCTGTTCTTGCACTTTATCTCGCGAAGGCAGGCCCAGTCTATTGCATCCCTGAATCTACTCATCATCCTTCTGTTGATGTTGTGGTTATTTTTTGCTCTTGCCTCGTAGATGATGTTGAAGTCGCCATTGATCAGCCACGGATCACCAAGGGGAGGCCTGCTACGACTCAGCTCTTCGAGGAAATCATCTTTCCTGGTGTCGTCGGTTGGGCCGTAAACAGTGGTGATCCAAAAGAATAGGCCACCGTGGGGGAGGGTCGCTCTAGCCGTGATGGAGAACTGTCCTACGGAATGAGTGACGATCGAGAGCTTGGTGGAGTCCCAGAAGAGCGCGATGCCCCCACGGGTCCCTATCGCCGGCAGCACGGCGCAGTTGTCAAGTCTGCGGCCGCCAACCTCCCTGACCATCCCCGGCGACCAGGAGTCGATCTTTGTCTCCTGCAAGCACAGCAGGGCGAGGCTGTGGGCAGCGGCAACCTCACATACTGTTGCCCTCTTCGCTGGAGAGTTCAAGCCGCGGACGTTCCAGTTCATCATTGGGATGGCTGTGCTACTCATATTGCAAACAGATATGCTCCGGCGACAAAAACGTCACTACTAAGATGAAGACAGATACGGTTACACCACCTTACGGCCGGGGGGAGCCAATGACCACCAATAGGCCCCAAATTACACTGGCTACAAGCTAATCTACTCTGCCAAACAATGATCATGAAATAAAAACCTAACTCGGACTGACTGAAGGTCAGTTGTCGCCGGAGGCGAGCTAAGCTGGCGACTAACGAGGACTACTCTTCGTCTGCGCCGTCTGGGCCAGCCAGGCTGGCCATGGTGCGCAGTGCCTAGACGTCGAGGCGCGTGAGCTTGGCAATGCAGTTGATGTCGTCCTCCGTGAGGGGCTCGTCGAAGCGACGCAGCAGCGCCTCCGCCGCCTTTACTGTCATCCGCGCCTTGGGGCCGAGCACGCCCAGCTCCTTGACGAGGCATAGGGTGGCCCGTTGCGCAACCAGGGTGGAGGAGTGTCTGGCCGCCCGACGGGCGCTGTGCCTGACGGGGGCGGAGGGGGTGCGCGTCTTGGGCGGCGCCGAGGGGCGTCGGGTTGGAGGCGCGACGGGGATGATGGGCTCGGGGACGTCGCGGAAGAGGAGACGGGGAGTGGCGCCATCATGCTCGATCTGCAGCTGTTGCACCTGGTGCGTCACTGCCCCCAGCTCGGTGGTGGTCTCGGGCAGGGGAGCCGTGGACCTGCACGCGTGGACTGCGTCAGACAGGATGTATGCGGCAGGTCCGTCGTCGGCTGGCGCCTGATCACTGGCAGCGCGAGCTTGACCGAGGCCGAACTCCAAAGGCACTGCGAGGGCGTCCGCGACGGCCTCCTCGAGCTCCTCGTGCCCGGGGTCGACGCGAGGAGGGGGTGGGAGTTGGGTGTCTCCGTTGGTGAAGAAGGCGGAGACGGGGTCGTCGTCGAGGCCCCTCTGCGCGGGCGGGGGTGGCGGTGGCGTGGTGGTAGGGCGGAG
>LR738709.1:703854905-703985913 GCA_902687465.1 Secale cereale | reverse complement strand
ACACCTCATACACTCTAGAATGCTGAATTTAATTAGATATAACTGACCCTGATACGTACAATCTAAAATGCTCCACCAAGTTCTACCAATATTTAAGGAAACTATGAGCAAAAGCCCATATGAACATAGTATGATAAATTTAAAAGGAAAAAAAAAGAGAATATGTGTGATATTTTGGTTTCCTAAGATTTAGGACAAATTATATTATAAAATATATATATATATTCTAAACATCCCCAAATTATATTTTTCAAAATAAAGTATTTTTCATGACAAAGATTTATGTTCTAGGTTAGCACAAAAAAATGTTTTGTATTCGTAAATATTAGAAATATCTGACAAATATGTAGCTTAATAATTAAAAGTGTGAGTAAATTAATTAAATCTTGTGATATCATCACCAATTATGTTATATATAATACCAAATTATATTAAATATATTACATTGAAATATGTATAAAATTAACATACATTTACTGTCGAAATGATTTATGACAAAATACAAAAGTTTGGTATTAAAAGATGAGAGTGCATGGTGCAAAAATCACTCTCTACACAAGCTAATTCACGCAGAAGCCTTTTAGTTCCAGGAAGAAGAGGGGCATATTAGAGTTGAACACGGACGTGTAGTGCCCGGGTCCTATTCCAATTTATAACCGAGTAGGGTAGCTGGTACTAAGTCCTGGCTATTATATATAGCCATGTAAGGTCATTTATCAGAAGATCAGAAAAGGTAATAAAGAACCAGGCTCGAGATGAGACTGCTGCAATCCCTTGATTTGTTTTCTGTCGCCGAAGAGACGATCCATCGGAAGAACGATCGAGTCGATCGCTAGCTTAGCTAGCTAGTTAGCTTTCCCAAGCGCGGCGTAAGTGCACTTGTTTTAGGAGGAATCAATTAAGCTACTAGCTTGCTAGCTAGCTTGTACGTACAGGTTGCTTCTGGTGGATTCGAGCTAGCCCTACAAAACCAAAAATTGGTATCTAGAGCCTTGACGATCCACTATCTATGATGTGGGACAGTGAAAATGAGTCGGTCAACTCCAGGTCTGGTAACAACGGTTCCAAGGCGAACAAGAAAATCGACAAGGTGAACAAGGGTGGCAAGTCAGCGACCAGTGGTGGAGGAACGGGTGATGCCAACGCACTGGCGCATCGCAACATCCCCATCCAGTATCCATTGATCACTAACGCCAACTATGGCATGTGGGTGGTGAAGATGAAGGTTATACTCGAAACCCTTCGAGTGTGGCAGGCAATCACGGATGAGGACGTCGACGAGGAGTGCAACGAAGGTGCCATGGCCGCCATAGCCTGGTCTATGCCAGATTCCGTGTTGATGACATTGGCGGGGTTCGAGACGGCAAGAGAGGCGTGGAACACACTCAAGGAGATGAGGATCGGAGAAAATCACGTCACGAAGCCTCGGGCACAAGTGCTGAAGCGCCAAGTTCACAAGTTGCGGATGAAGGAAACTGAATATGCGAAGGACTACGCCATGCGTCTCACTACCTTGGTGGGAGAGATCCACGTGTTTGGTGAAAACCTCGAGGAGGTCGAGATTGTGGAGAAAGTTTTCAGTTCGGTGACTAACAAATTCACGTAGATCATCGGCACTCTCGAGCAGCTTTACGACATCGAAAACATGACCATAACGGAGGCAATCGAACGTCTGGGAACATGTGAAGAGGATGCTCGTGGCTGTCAAAAAGGAAAAGGAGGAGGTAGTGACCAACTCATGTACTCGCGCGCATATTGGGAGTCCCCAAGTAGCAAAGGAAGGTGCGATAGTGACAAAGGCTGAAGCAACGCAAAGCGTGGCGGACAAACCAGAAAAGGCAAAGGAAAAAGGCAAGCCACAAGGTCATGGTAAGGCGGATCGATCTAAAGAGTTGAAGCCATGGAACTTGGATTTGTCTGAGGTCAAGTGCTATAACTGCAACGAGGTTGGTCACTTTGTGAAGGATTGTCTGGAGCCTAACAAGCGGGAAATCAAGGCAAATTTGGTGAAGCAGGAAGACGACCATCCAGGTCTTCTGATGGCCGAAGATTGTGATCTCGTCCAAACGGTGGTTGTGAAACCAAACCGGAAGGTGCTACTTCAAGAAAGTAATACCAAAGTTATCGGAAACCATAATGTGCCATGGTATCTAGACACAAGTGCCAGTAACCACATGACGGGGTGCAAGGAGAAATTCCTCGAGCTGGAATATGATGTTCAAGGCTCGGTCAAGTTCAGTGATGGTTCAAATGTGAAGATTTGCAGGCATGGTTCTGTCCTCTTCGAGGGTCTCACAGGAGAACATCGCATACTCACCGTAGTATACTACATCACACGGCTTTGCCACAACATCATCTCTGTCGGGTTAACGAGAATGGGTGCAAAGTGGATATCGAGAACAGAGTGATGAAGATCTTAGACAACTTCTGAAATGTGCTAGCGCGTGTGAATCGCACGCGGAATAGGCTCGATATTCTCAACCATGATCAATCTCAACCGGAGTGTTGGCTCACCAAGAGTGATGATGATTCCTGGTTATGGCATGCTAGATTTGGACATGTTAACTTATATGCCTTGAAGAAGATGTCAAAGATGGAGATGGTATCTGGGATGACATTTATCGACCATGTTGATCGAGTATGTGAAGGGTGCTTGGTAGGAAAATAGCATCGCGAGTTGTTCCCTGCTCAGACTACCTATCGTGCAAGTGATGCACTCAAGTTGCTCCATGGTGATCTATGTGGCCCTATCACCCTGCCAACTCACGCAGGAAAGAAGTACGTCTTCCTTGTGGTAGATTACTACTCGAGATACATGTGGGTCGTTCTCCTGCGATCTAAGGATGAGTGATACGTCTCCAACGCATCTATATTTTTGATTGTTCCTTGCTATTATATTATCAACCTTGGATGTTTTATATACATTTACAAGCAACTTTATATCATCTTTTGGAACTAACCTATTAACTTAGTGCCCAGTAGCAGTTGTTTTTGCTTTGAAGAATATCAATATCAAAAGAAGTCCAAATGTCACGAAACTTTTTGGAGATTTTTTTTCTCGTGAGAAGAGACCCTGGAATCTTCTGGAGGCCATGAGAAGATGGACGTGGGGCCAACTAGGCACCAGGGCGCGCAAGAGGCCCCCGACGCGCCGTGGTGGGTAGTGGGGACCATGGGCACCGTCCTGACCTACCTCCGACTCTATAAATACTCTAAAACCCCAAAAAAATCATAGGGGAGTCGATGAAATATTTTTTCCGCTGCCGCAAGTTCCAGAACCAAGATATCCAAGAGGCCTTTTCTGGCACTCTGCCGGAGGGGGCAACGATCACGGAGGGGTTCTTCATCATCCTTGCTGCCTCTGATGATGCGTGGGTAGTTTACCACAGACCTACGGGTCCGTAGTTAGTAACTAGATGGCTACTTCTCTCTTTTTGATCTTCAATACAATGGTTTCCTCTATGTTCTTGAAGATCTATTTGACATAATAACTTTTCGCGATGTGTTTGTTGGATCCGATGAATTGTGAATTTATGATCAGATCTATCCATGAATATTATTTGAGTTTTCTTTGAACTCTTTTATGCATGACTGGTGTAGCCTCGTATTTCTTCTCTGGTTTATTGGTTTAGTTTGGCCGACTAGATTGTTTTTTGTTGCCATCGGAAGAGGTGCCTTGTGATGGGTTCGATCTTACGGTGCTCAATCTCGGTGACAGAAGGAGACATGCCTCTTAGCCTCACGTGGAAGAGGTCCTTGGTTCGATTCCTACTTGTTTTGTGATTTTTTACATCTCGCGAACACCACCACAGCCACTACAGCCGTCATCAATGGGCCGGCCCAATAGCCGTACGGCGTATAGATTTCTACGGGTGGGCGACGTATTTTAGAAAAAAGGCCATCCTACCCTTTCTTATGAAGGGGTATGGAGAAATCTCATCCATTTATGTGTTTAGGGGGTTGTACCGAAGCGGAAGTGGTAGCTCAAATGTAGGAGATCAGTGCGCAGTAGGGAGAGCCATGTGGGAGGTCCAGTGGAATTACATCAAAGTAAAGCCTGATTCCTGATTTTCCAAATATTTCAGGCCCCAAAAATCACTAGTTCATTGAAGAGAGGGTCATTCCGCCTAGAGACAGCAAAATAATCATGTCATAAAGGTCAAGGGCTGGGGGCAGCTCGCGGTTCTCCTCTTCATCAGAGTTTTTTCTTTTAATGCGTGGAAAATGGAGTTTTATTCCATATTGATAGAGTTACAGTCGAGAGGCAAAAGATCCTTGATACATGGTTGTCCTAGGTGCATCCACACAGTTGTGGTACACTCTATACGACTATAATTTGACAAGCGGTCGGCAACTCTATTCTGATTGCTATTCAATTTATGAGGAATAAACTCCCTGTCTCTCATCAACACCTTAATTTCATCAACAAGATGTTCATAGGCAGAACGATCTAATCCATCTCATGTTAGATAGGCAGAACGATCTAATCCATCTCCTATTAGATAGGACAATGCCACACTAGTCAGATTGGAATATGACTGGAAGATCTGAGTATTGTATATAAAGAGGCATCCCTTGCATGATTGCATGTATCTATATCAAGAGCCATCCCTTGCATGATTGCATGTATCTATATCAAGAGCCATCCCTTGCGTGATTGCATGTATCACCACTTCTAGTGCATCGCTACAGTCGAAAATAAACAAATATGCTTTTAAAATAACTGATCCTACAAGTTGCCGAAGAATCACCCCTGCCGCCGCCGTGCCAGACTCCACCGATCATCATTTTGGTCTGAATTTTTTCGACAGCGTGCTCTATACAATTGGCTTTCGGGCGTCTATTCTGAGTTTTTTTATTAGAGTTGCAGAAGTGCCCCGAAAAAATCATTTACTACCTGCTGGTGTGTTTTTCACAGATTCTGTCCTGTTTTGCCTTTCCTTCATTTTGCAAACCTTGAGCTTGCTTTTTCTTTGCAAAAACCTTTTGGCAATCTTGAGAAACAGTAGACCTTCAAGAATATCCTTATTTCCAGCAAGGAACAATTATTTTATTATGGGTACTAACCTCGCTAATCAGATTATGATGAGTTATGTATGAAGGGAGTTTTCAAGTGTGCGAGGGAAGATGATAAAAAGATTCAGGAGTGTCAAACGCTCAAGCTTGGGGATGCCCCCGTGCACCCCCAAGAAATATTCAAGAAGACTCAAGCGTCTAAGCTTGGGGATGCCCCCGTGCATCCCCTTCTCCATCAACAATTATCAGTTCGTCTTTCGTTCCACTATATTTTTATCACTTCATGTGTTATGTGCTATGCTTGAAGCGTCTTGCTTTTAGTTTCCTTTTTAGTTTTCTTTAGCTTTGCTTGCTGTTCAGAACGAGTTGGAACCCAGCTTTCTTTGTGTGGGAGAGAGACCGGCTCCACTTCAACCTAGAATATAACATAGAATTTTCATGTCTATCTTTGATGTGTGTGTTCTTTGTCTTTCAATAGCTACTATCATGTTCAGCTCTTAGTTTTCATGCTTATCTTTTTAAAGAGCTTTTGTTTAGTTGGTCGCTGGAACTCTCTTTATTTATCATGCTTATCTTGTTAAGAGAGTTGGCTTCTGTTGCACTGGTTGATATGTCTATGATAAAAATGCTATGTGCATAATGGTGCTTAGTAGTTCATGTTTTCTTATGGTTAGTCTCAAATAGCTGGGGGGTTCTCAATGTGTTATTGGAGTACCAACATGATTTGTTTGCCTATGATGTGGTATGGTTTAGTGGTATCTTCCCTCAAGAATTTATTTTGATTGACTTGGCGTATGCTCACGCATATTTAAGACTGTAAAGAAAGTCTATCAAGCCTTGATGATCTTTAATTTCTGAGTAGCGATATAACTTCTATGCCTGATTCAATGTTGCTTTGTCGCTCTGCATGATTACGACCGTCATTGCTCTCTTAGTTGGTCGCTCCCAGTCTTTTGCTAACCTTCGCCTGTACTAAGCGGACTGACTGCTTGTGCATCCAAAATCCTTTAAACCAGTTATGCCATATGAGTCCACCATACCTTCCTATACATGGTATTTACCTGCCATTCCTAACGAAGACTTTCATGTACCATCTCGAAATTATTCAAAAAAAAAAGCATTTCTCTTTTGTGCCTCTGTTTTAGCTCATGAGGAAGTAGTAGTTAATTCATGATCTTTTTAAGTTGGACAAGCTTCACCCCGGGATTGCATGTCTAATGTGCAAACCCATAATACGAGAAGGAACTGGCATAGAGTGCGCCCGGCACATTAAAAAATTATACAACAAACAAACCCTCCTTCACGCTTTGTTCATGAGAAATCAGAAAACTTTGGTAGTGATAAACAAAGGAGATTAAGAGGATGTGATCATCCTCATTCGGGAGTCGTTCCTCGAAACTTGTCCAGCTCGAGAAGTAATTGAGTTATCTGCTCGCATTCGTTGACGAAATATGCATATTCTAAAAATAATAATTATTACCTCTGTTTTTAAAACCAAGAGCTCTGGTACATGTTTAGTTTTTGTTTCCGACCACGGGTTTTCAACCTTGCCAACAAAAGCCACGGTTCGAGAGTCTCCACCTTCTTTAAAGCACCAACTATTGAGAGCATGATTGTCATTCTGAGTGTAATGTGCATTGTCCCAAAGTACCATTGTCTTTTGCATGATTATGATATCGTTTATTCTGAAATCATTGTATCTAGTCGTCACTTAAACTTTGGAGGTGCCCCTGCATTTATGTTTTGCTTCACTAAAGGGGGCAAACGAGATATCACTTTATCATGTTTGCACACCATGCTCATTACAAATCTATTGAGTATCTCAGTTTCATATTGTAAAACTTTCAGTTCTTTGTGATTTTCTCATGAGGCAACTTAATTACTACAGATTCATTGTCTCAGTAAGCACTTGTCATGTGACTGTTAAAAGTTCTTATATGATTAATAGCATGTCACCACAGAAATTATGCTTGTTATCATTTACCTACTCGAGGACGAGCAGGAATTAAGCTTGGGGATGTTGATACGTCCAAAACGTATCTATAATTTCTGCTTGCTCCATGCCTTTTTGTGTGATATTACTATGATATTTATGCACTTCCATACACTTTTGATCATATTTGGACTAACTTACTAATGGTTGCAAAAGTGCACAATGTTCTTGTTTTACACTTTATTGTGTAGGAATTACTTGGAAATTGACAAAAACGCAAAAGGAGTCGTATTGGAGTAGGACTCTGACTTTCCTGAAATCTGTCTGAAAACGTTTTTTTAAAGATGGTCACATTCCGGGACGAAGACGACGTCAAACGGAAAAAGTCTAGTTACGAAAGTTGTGGGGAATTTCGAGGCGATGCTTCTGGATATAAAATTCGTCCAAATCGGAGTACGGACGGCCGAGTAAAGCCCGTTTTACTGAGGCCCAAAATCTGATGACGGGAATCCGAGAGTCTATATAAAGAGAGCAAAACCTAGGTCACCAAGGGCCACGAATTTTCCTCCTCTCAAGCCGCCGTCTTGGAGGGGAGGACCAACACCATTGCAGCACCATCCACAAGGAAGAAGGGTGGCCAAGGAGCCGCTGCCCCTAGGGCCGCCGCCGCCCACAAGGGCCGCCGCCGTCTCCTCCTCGCCGCCGCCGCCTCCGTGGCCGCCGCCGGCCGCCGCCTCCTCGCGGGGCTGCACCTCTCCATCAACACCACCATCAAGATCCTCCCCACCATGTCCATGTGTGAGTAGTCTTCTCCGGGGCCGAGGGCTCGTACGTGTAGCTATGTGGTTATCTCTCTCTCCCATGATGTAATCTTCGTTGTGATCATAGGCTATGTTAATCTAGGGTGATCCCATGATATTTCCCCTTCCTCTATGTATTGGATTGATGTACTCACTTGTCTTTATCTAGTATAATCCCCGAGACCAAGGTGACAGCGGTCTATTGGACATGGATTAGAAAAATATTTTCATGAGTGATTTCCTCTCTTGTGTGTTGATTGAAGATTGAGAGTCTCTTGGTGCTTGTCTTTGACTATCCTTTAGATATGTTGTGGTGATTGTGGGACTCTCTTTGGATGGCCGTGGTGACATTGGGAAATCCTTAAATTGAGAACTACGAACTTTGAGGTGTGCTTTTGTAGCCCTACATAATTCTCGTCCTCTCTTGACCACGAAGGAATGACCTCCGGATGCGTCTCCATTGCATGTTTTATGGGAAATATCATGTGATTCGATTATGTTAATGTTGTTGGGAGTTGCCACTAGTGAAAGTATGATCCCTAGGCCTTGTTTCCACCATTGCAATACCATTTGTGCTCACGTTTACCACTTGTTTGCTTGCTGCACTTTTTATTACAGATTTATATTACTTTGTTTTGCCATCCATATCACTTGCCATTTAACATCTCTTCGCCGAACTAGTGCACCTATACATCTAACAAGTGTATTAGGTGTGTTGGGGACACAAGAGACTTCTTGTATCTTAGTTGCAGGGTTGCTTGAGAAAGACCATCTTCAACCTCTACTTCCCTGAGTTCGATAAACCTTAGGTCATCCACTTGAGGGAAATTGCTGCTGTCCTACAAACCTCTGCGCTTGGAGGCCCAACATAGTCTACAAGAGTAGAAGCGTGTGTAGACATCATCTATTCGATGTAATCTTTTTGCGGTGTGTTTGTCGAGATCCGATGAATTGTGGGTTTATGATCAAGATTATCTACGAGAAATATTTGGTTATTTTCTGAAATCTTTTATGTATGATTATTATATCCTTGCAAGTCTCTTCGAATTATTGGTTTGGTTTTGCCTACTAGATCTATAGTTCTTGCAATGGGAGAAGTGCTTGGCTTTGGGTTCAATCTTGCGGTGTCATTTCCCAGTGACAGCAGGGCCAGCAAGGCACGTATTGTATTGTTGCCATCGAGGATAAAAAGATGGGGTTTATATCATATTGCTTGAGTTTATCCCTCTACATCATGTCATCTTGCTTAAAGCATTACTCTGTTCTTATGAACTTAATACTCTAGATGCATGCTGGATAGCGGTCGATGTGTGGAGTAATAGTAGAAGATGCAGAATCGTTTCGGTCTACTTGTCACGGACGTGATGCCTATATATAATGATCATGCCTAGATATTCTCATAATTATTCCCTTTTCTATCAATTGCTCGACAGTAATTTGTTCACCCACCGTAGAATTCTGCTATCATGAGAGAAGCCACTAGTGAAACCTATGGCCCCCGGGTCTATTCTCAACATATTAATCTCCAATCTACTTTACTTTGCGTTATTTACTTTCTGTTCTTATATCCAAAAATACCAAAAATATTACAGTATCCTATCCATCAAATCTCTCTTTCGTAAGTGACCGTAAAGGGATTGACAACCCCTTATCATGTTGGCTGCGAAGTTCTTATGTGTTTATGCAGGTGCGAGGGACTCGCACGTGGTCTCCTATTGGATTAATACCTTGGTTTTCAAAAACTGAGGGAAATACTTACGCTATTGTGCTGTATCACCCTTTCCTCTTCAAGGGAATACAACGCAAGCTCGAGAAGTAGCAAGAAGAATTTCTGGCGCCGTTGCCGGGGAGGCTTACGCAAAAGTCATATACCAAGTACTTATCACAAACCCTTATCCTTCGCATCACATTTATTTGCCTCTCGTTTTCCTCTCCCCCACTTCACCCTTGCCATTTTATTTGCCCTTCTTTTTGCCGTGTGTTTACCGTTCGCTTGCTTCTTGTTTGCTTGTGTGTTGGATTGCTTGCTTGTCACTATGGCTCAGAACAATACCAAATTGTGTGACTTTTCCAATATCAACAATATGATTTTATTAGCACTCCGATTGCTCCTATTACCGATGCTGAATCTTGTGAGATCAATGCTGCCTTGTTGAATCTTGTCATGAAAGATCAATTTTCTGGCATTCCTAGTGAAGATGCCGCTACCCATCTAAACAACTTTGTTGATTTGTGTGATATGCAAAAGAAGAGGGATACAGATAATGATATTGTTAAATTGAAGCTATTTCTGGTTTCACTTAAAGATCATGCTAAAACTTGGTTTTCCTCTTTGCCTAGAAATAGTATTGATTCATGGAATAAGTGCAAAGATGCCTTTATCTCTAAGTATTTTCCTCCTGGTAAAATTATCTCTCTTAGAAACGATATTATGAATTTTAAGCAACTAGATCATGAGCATGTTGCACAAGCTTGGGAGAGAATGAAATTAATGATTCGTAATTGTCCTACACATGTTTTGAACTTATGGATGATTATACAAAACTTTTATGCTGGCTTGAATTTTGCTTCTAGAAATATTTTAGATTCGGTCGCAGGAGGCACTTTCATGGATACTACCTTAGGAGAAGCTACCAAACTCCTAGATAATATTATGGTTAACTACTCTCAATGGCACACCGAAAGATCTACTAGTAAAAAAGTGCATGCTATTGAAGAGATTAGTGTTTTGAGTGGAAAGATGGATGAACTTATGAAATTATTTGCTACTAAGAGTGCTTCTTCTGGTCCTAATGATATGCCTTTATCCAGTTGATTGAAAATAATTATGAGTCTTTGGATGTGAATTTTGTTGGTAGGGATAATTTTGGTAACAATGCTTATAGAGGAAACTTTAATCCTAGGCCTTTTCCTAGTAATTCCTCTAATAATTATGGTAATTCCTACAATAAATCTTATGGAAATTTTGGTAAGATGCCCTCTGAATTTGAAACTAGTGTTAAGGAGTTTATGATTTCGCAAAAGAATTTCAATGCTTTGCTTGAAGAAAAATTGCTTAAGATTGATGAGTTGGCTAGAAGCGTGGATAGAATTACCCTTGATGTTGATTCTTTGAAACTTAGATCTATTCCACCCAAGCATGATATCAATGAGTCTCTCAAAGCCATGAGAATTTCCATTGATGAATGCAAAGAAAGAACCGCTAGGATGTGTGCTAAAAAAGAGTGCTTTATGAAAGCGTGTTCTTCTAGTTATCATAAAAATAAAGATGAAGATATGAAAGTTATTGATGTGTCTCCTATTATATCCTTGTTTTCTATTATGAATCTTGATAAATATGGATTGGATATGCGTCTACTTTAGTTAAAAGGCGTCCCAATGATTCGGAGTTTTTAGATCTTGATGCTAAAATTGTTAAAAGTGGGATTGAAGAGATTAAAACTTTGCATAGTGATGAACCCACTATTTTGGATTTCAAGGGATTCAATTAAGATAATTGCTCTTTGTTAGATTGTATTTCCTTGTTGCAATCCGTACTAAATTCTCCGCATGCTTATAGTCAAAATAAGGCTTTTACCAAACACATAGTTGATGCTTTGATGCAATCTTATGAAGAAAAACTTGAATTAGAAGTTTCTATCCCTAGAAAGCTTTATGATGAGTGGGAACCTACTATTAAAATTAAAATTAAAGATCACGAATGCTTTGCCTTGTGTGATTTGGGTGCAAGTGTTTCTACTATCCCAAAAACTTTGTGTGATTTGTTAGGTTTCCATGAGCTTGATGATTGTTCTTTAAATTTGCATCTTGCGGATTCTACCAGTAAGAAACCTATGGGAAGGATTAATGATGTTCTTATTGTTGCCAATAGGAATTATGTGACCATAGATTTCATTGTTCTTGATATAGATTGCAATCCTTCATGTCCTATTATTCTTGGTAGACCTTTCCTTAGAATGATTGGTGCAATTATTGATATGTAGGAAGGAAATATTAGATTCCAATTTCCGTTAAGGAAAGGCATGGAACACTTTACTCGAAAGAAAATCAAATTACCATATGAATCTATTATGAGAGCCACTTATGGATTGCCTTCCAAAGAAGGCAATACCTAGATCTATCCTTGTATCGTGCCTAGCTAGGGGCGTTAAACAATAGCACTTGTTGGGAGGCAACCCAATTTTATTTTCTTTGTTTTTGCTTCTGTTTAGGAGTAAATATTGCATATAGCTTCTATTTAGATGTGGTTTTGTGTTTTAATTAGTGTTTGTGCCAAGTAGAACCTTTGGTAAGACTTGTGTGAAGTTTATATGGTCATGCTGTAAAAAAACAGAAACTTTAGCGCTCACGAGATTAGTCACCAGATTTTACTGGAGAGTGATATTTAGTTGATTCTTTTTGCAGATGATTAATAGAAAAATTCCTCACGTATACCAATTTATTTCAATTTTTTTGGAGTTACGGAAGTATTCGAAAGTTACAGATTACTACAGACTATTCTGTGTTTGACAGATTCTGTTTTTCGTGTGTTGTTTGCTTATTTTGATGAATCTATGAGTAGTATTGGAGGATATGAATCATAGAGAAGTTGGAATAGAGTAGTTTTAACACGAATATAAACAAAGAATGAGTTCATTACAGTACCTTTGAGTGGTGGTTTGTTTTCTTATACTAACAGAGCTCACGAGATTTTTGGCTAAGTTTTGTGTTGTGAAGTTTTCAAGTTTTGAGTATGGCTTTGATGGACTATGGAACAAAGAGTGGAAAGAGCCTAAGCTTGGGGATGACCAAGGCACCCCAAGGTAAAATTCAAGGACAACGAAAAGCCTAAGATTGGGGATGCCCCGGGAAGGCATACCCTCTTTTGTCTTCATCTATAGGTAACTATACTCGGGACTATATTTTTATTCACCACATGATATGTGTTTTGCATGGAGCGTCATGTATGATTTGAGTCTTTGTTTTTTTAGTTTGTCACAATCATCCTTGCTGGACACACCTTTTGAGAGAGATAAATATGGTTTAGAATTTGTTAGAATACTCTATGTGCTTCACGTATATCTTTTGAGCTAGATAGTTTTGCTCTAGTGCTTCACTTATATCTTTTAGAGCACAGTAGTGGTTTTATTTTGTAGAAACTGTTGATCTCTCATGCTTCACTTATATCTATTTGAGAGTCTTTTAGAACAGCATGGTAATGTGCTTTGGTTATAAAACTAGTCCTAATATGATAGGCATCCAAGATGAATATAGTAAAAACTTTCATACAAAGTGCATTGAATATGATGAGAAGTTTGATACTTGATAATTGTTTTGAGATATGAGGATGGCGATATTAGAGTCATGCTAGTGGAGTAATTATGAATTTGAGAAATACTTGTGTTAAAGTTTGTGATTCCCGTAGCATGCACGTATGGTGAACCGCTATGTGACGAAGTTAGAGCATGAGGTATTTATTGAGTGTCATCCTTTGTGTGGAGGTCGGGGGCACGCGATGGTTAAATCCTACCAACCTCCCCCCTAGGAGTATGCCTTGATTACTTTGTTTTGATGACTCGTAAATTTTTGCAATAAGTATATGAGTTCTTTATGACTAATGTTGAGTCCATGGATTATACGCACTCTCACCCTTCCACCATTGCTAGCCTCTCTTGTACCGCGCAACTCTCGCCGGTACCATACACCCACCATATACCTTCCTCAAAACAGCCACCATACCTACCTATCATGGCATTTCCATAGCCATTCCGAGATATATTGCCATGCAACTTTCCACCATTCTGTTCATATGACACACTTCATATTGTCATATTGCCATGCATGATCGTGTAGTTGACATCGTATTTGTGGCTAGGCCACCATGCATAATTTCTTATACATGTCACTATTGATTCATTGCACATCCCGGTACACCGCCGGAGGCATTCATATAGAGTCATATTTTGTTCTAGCTTTGAGTTGTAAGTAAAAAAGTGTGATGATCTTCATTATTAGAGCATTGTCCCATGTGAGGAAAGGCCAAAAAAAAGATATGGCCCAAAAAAATAGAGAGGGGCTAAAAAAAGAGAAAGCCCCTCCAAAAAAAATGAGAGAAAAGAGAGAAGGGACAATGCTACTATCCTTTTCCACACTTGTGCTTCAAAGTTGCACCATGGTCTTCATGATAGAGAGTCTCTTGTTTTGTCACTTTCATATACTAGTGGGAATTTTCATTATAGAACTTGGCTTGTATATTCCAACGATGGGCTTCCTCAAATGCCCTAGGTCTTCATGAGCAAGCAAGTTGGATGCACACCCACTTAGTTTCATTTGATGAGTTTTCATACACTTATAGCTCTAGTGCATCCGTTGCATGGCAATACCTACTCACTCACATTGATATCTATTGATGGACATCTCCATAGCCCATCGATACGCCTAGTTGATGTGAGACTATCTTTCTCCTTTTTGTCTTCTCCACAACCACCACTCTATTCCACCTATAGTGCTATATCCATGGCTCACGCTCATGTATTGCGTGAAAGTTGAAAGGTTTGAAAAAATTGAGTATGAAGACAATTGCTTGGCTGAAACCGGGGTTGTGTATGATATGAATACTTTGTGTGATGAAGAGGGAGCATAGCCAGACTATATGATTTTGCAGGGATAACTTTCTTTGGCCATGTTATTTTGAGAAGACATGGTTGCTTTGTGATAACCCACAAGTGTAGGGGATCGCAACAGTTTCCGAGGGTAAAGTATTCAACCCAAATTTATTGATTCGACACAAGGGGAGCCAAAGAATACTCTTAAGTATTAGCAATTGAGTTGTCAATTAAACCACACATGGAAACTTAGTATCTGCAGCAAGATAGTTTAGTAGCAAAGTAATATGATAGTGGCGGTAGCAGCAATAAAAGTAACGATAGTGTTTTTGTAGTTTTTGTAATAGTAGCAACGGAAAAGTAAATAAGCAACAAGCAATATAGGAAAAGCTTGTAGGCATTGGATCGGTGATGGGAAATTATGTCGGATGCAATTCATCATGTAGAAGTTATAACCTAGGGTGACACAGAACTAGCTCCAGTTCATCAATGCAATGTAGGCATGTATTCCGAATATAGTCATACGTGCTTATGGAAAAGAACTTGCATGCCATCTTTTGTCCTACCCTCCCGTGGCAGCGGGGTCCTATTGGAAACTAAGGGATATTAAGGCCTCCTTTTAATAAGTACTGGACCAAAGCATTAACACATAGTGAATACATGAACTCCTCAAACTATGGTCATCACCGGGAGTGGTCCCGATTATTGTCACTTCGGGGTTGCCGAATCATAACACATAGTAGGTGACTATAGACTTGCAAGATAGGATCAAGAACACACATATATTCATGAAAACATAATAGGTTCATATCTGAAATCATGGCACTCGGGCCCTAGTGACAAGCATTAAGCATAGAAAAGTCATAGCAACATCAATCTCAGAACATAGTGGATACTAGGGATCAAACCCTAACAAAACTAACTTGATTACATGATAGATCCCATCCAACCCATCACCGTCCAGCAAGCCTACGATGGAATTACTCACGCGCGGCGGTGAGCATCATGGAATTGGCGATGGAGGAAGGTTGATGATGACGATGGCGACAATCTCCACTCTCCGGAGCCCCGAACGGACTCCAGATCAGCCCTCCCGAGAGAGATTAGGGCTTGGCGGTGGCTCCGTCTCATGAAACGGGATAATTCTTTTTCCTTGATTTTTTTCTCCCCAAAAGTGAAGATATAGGATCTGGGGAACGTCGGTGGAGCACCGAGGGGCCAACGAGGCAGGGGGGCGCGCCCCCCACCCTCGTGGACAGGGTGTGGGCCCCCCGGTGAGGATCTTCTTGCAGATATTTTTTATATTTTTCGAAATAATTCTCCGTTGATTTTTAGGCGATTCCGAGAACTTTTTATTTCTGCACAAAAACAACACCATGGCAATTCTGCTGAAAACAGCGTCAGTCCGGGTTAGTTCCATTCAAAGCATGCAAGTTAGAGTCCAAAACAAGGGCAAAAGGGTTTGGAAAAGTAGATACGTTGGAGACGTATCAACTCCCCCAAGCTTAAACCTTTGCTTGTCCTCAAGCAATTCAGTTGATAAACTGAAAGTGATAAAGAAGAACTTTGACAAACTCTGTTTGCTCTTGTTGTTGTAAATATGTAAGCCGACATTCAAGTTTTCAACAAGATCATGAACTAACCACATTCACAATAACTTTCAGGTCTCAAGACTACTCACATCAATGGCATAATCAACTACCGAGCAATAATAATAAACCTTGGATGACAACACTTTCTCAAAACAATCAATGATATGATATAACAAGATGGTATCTCGCTAGCCCTTTCTGAGACCGCAAAACATAAATGCAAAGCACCTTTAAAGATCAAGGACTGACTAGACATTGGAATTCATGGTAAAAGAGATCCAGTTATGATCATACTCAATGCAAATTAATAGTAAGACATGGAACGACAGAGGTGCTCTCCTACTGGTTCTCTTTGATAAGAGGATGATGACTCTGCAGAAAAGTAAATAGATAGGCCCTTCGCAGAGGGAAGCAGGGATTTGTAGAGGTGCCAGAGCTCGATTTTTAAATAGAGATGAATAACATTTTGAGCGGTATACTTTCATTGTCAACATAACAACCGAGAATCTCGCTATCTCCCATGCTAGGCACATTATAGGCGGTTCCCAAATAGAATGGTAAAGTTTATACTCCCCAACCACCAACAAGCACACTCCACGGCTAGCCCGAAACAACGGGTACCGTCCAAACAAGCAACGGCCCTGGGGGAGTTTTGTTTAATTATTATGATTTTGAGCATGGGACTGGGCATCCCGATTACCAGCCATTTTCTCATGAATGATGAACGGAGTCCACTCATCGTGAGAATAACCCATCTAGCATGGAAGATATAGACAACCCTAGTTGATACATGAGCTGTCCGAGCATACAAAACAGAATTTCATTTGAAGGTTTAGAGTTTGGCACATACAAATTTACTTGGAACGGCAGGTAAATACCGCATATAGGAAGGTATATTGGACTCATGTGGAATAACTTTGGGTTTATGGAAGTGGATGCAAAAGCAGTATTCTCGCTTAGTACAGGTGAAGGCTGGAAAGAGACTGAGAAGCGACCAGCTAGAGAGCAACAACGGTCATGAACATGTATTAAAATTAATCAACAATGAATGCAAGCATGAGTAGGATATAAATCACCATGAACATAAATATAGTGAAGGCTATGTTGATTTGTTTCAACTACATGCGTGAACATGTGCCAAGTCAGATCACTTAAATCGTTCAAAGGAGGATACCACCCCATCATACCACATCACAACCATTTTAAAATCATGTTGGCACGCAAGATAGACCATTATAAACTCTCAGCTAATTAAGCATGGCATAAGCAGCTATGATCTCTAATTGTCATTGCAAGCATGTTTCATTCATAACAAGTTGAATCAGGAACGATGAGCCATCATATTTACAAAAACAAGAGAGGTCAAGTTCATACCAGCTTTTCTCATCTCAATTAGTTCATCATATATTATCCTTATTGCTTTTCACTCGCACGACTGAACGGTGTGGATAATAATAATAGTGCACGTGCATTGGACTAAGCTGGAATCTGTAGACATTTAATACAAGAGAGAAGACAAGGTAATATGGCTCAAGGTTAAATCAACAGTAAAGCATATGAGAGCCACTAAGCAATTTCAATCATGGTCTTCTACTCTTAACCTCCAAAGAAAAGAAAAGAAACTATTTACACGGGAAAGCTCCCAACAAGCAAAAGAAGAACGGGAAATCTTTTTGGGTTTTCATTTTAACTACTATTACAAGCAAGGAAAGTAAACTAGCTAGAAGCTACAACTAATATATTTTTGTTTTTCTGGGTTTTTCTAGCACACAAGAAAAAGACTAAGAAAAAGAAATTGAAACTAAGCATGGATGGTACAGTGAAAGAGTGTGAGCACCGACAACTAGAATAAGTGAGAACATGAATGTAAAGTCGGTGAGAAACAACATACTCCCCCAAGCTTAGGATTTTGGCCTAAGTTGGTCTATGGCCAGTATTGGCCTGACGGATATCCAAAGTCGTAGTTGGGGTTGTACTGGGATGCAGCAGATACTGCATGCTGAGCTGCAGCTCGAAGGCGGGCTGCCTCCGTCATATTATAATAAGCATTTGCCTCCTCCATAGTTATGGTGTATCTCCCTTTTGCCTGAAAGTTAAACAAGGTGGGGGCAGGAAGAACAATAGGGATGGCATGCTCCCCATTAAAGATTAGTCGATATTTGAGGGTTTGATCATCCCACTCTATAAACCTGTGACTAGTCATAGCATGGCAATCTAAATAAGCAGGAGGTAAAGGTTCATCATTCTCGTGCACATGCACACCAAGAAAGCGGGCTATGCGAGTGGCATAAATCCCACCAAATAAATCTCCATGCAAACCATTATGATGTAGCCTACGTGCAACAATGGCTCCCAAGTTATATTGTCTATCACCTAGTACAACACTCCTGAGAACACTAAGATCGGGGACACACATGTGGCAAGCCTCATCCTTACCGTTTATGCATCTACCGATAAAGAGAGCAAAGTAATGAATAGCGGGAAAATGAATGCTCTCTATGGTAGCATGTGTGATTTCTCTAGATTCCCCCACAGTGATACTAGTAAGGAAATCTCTAGATTCATATTTGCGAGGATCACTCATACCGCCCCACTGAGGGAGCTTGCAAGCATCATTAAAATCTCTAAATCCATGGTATAATATTTATCATACAGGTCAAACAGTATAGTGTGAGAATTACGTGAAGATGAAAATTTAAACCTTCTCACAAAGCTATCGGTTAGATCACGGTATTGAGGGCACTTATCTTGTATGAAGCCCTCGAGGTCAGCGTTGCGCATGTATGCGTAAAATTCATCCTTGATGCCAGCCTGATCCATAAAGTCATCTGACGGCCATTCACAAGGTCGTACGTCTGCATCCCTCGGTAGTTCATCGTCCGGCTCATGGAACGCGAGCCTCGGTTCTTGCTTCCTTGAAGAACCACCTTGGAAGTTTCTCCTAGACATTTTTCTGAAATTTAAAGTAACTCAAAATAAAGGTTAACCAAACTCAACAAGATTGCTAGCAACAACTCCTATAAGTGCCTAGAGACTATATCATGCATTAGAACTACTCGGGACCAAGAAAATTTGACATGCAAGCTCAAGTACAAGGTCACCACAACAGCATAAATTTGCAATAAATAGAGCACTAGAACTAAAACTAATTGGACCAATGGAGGAGTCACATACCAAGGAACAATCTCCCCAAACAGTTTGGTGAATGGTGCTTTGAGCAAGGAGATCGAAAATGGCAGCAAGATGAGCTAGAACTCGGGTTTGAGCTGGTTGGTGATTTTTTTGGGAGGAAGAAGAAGAGCATGGGTGCAGGAATAAGTGGAGGGGGCCACGTGGGGCCCACGAGGCAGGGGGCGCGCCCTGGACCTTCGTGGCCAGGTGCTAGCTCCCCTCGCTGTGTGTTCTGTGCCATATTTCCTCAAATATTCTAGAAAAAATCATATTTCATTTTCATGGCATTTGGAGAACTTTTATTTTCGGGATATATTTTTATTGCACAGATAAGTCTGGAAACAGACATAAAATACTATTTTTGCTTTATTTATCCTAATTAACAGAAAGTAAAAGGAGGGTACAGAAGGTGGTGCTATCTAGATTCACCTATCCCATGTTCATCAAAAGGAATCCATTAACAAGGTTGATCAGGTCTTGTTAATAAACTTTTTCCGAGTAACATGAAACCGAAGAATTTTCGAATAACACTAGGTTACCTCAATGGGTATATGTATGTCCCCAACAATAAGGATGTCATATGCCTTCTTGATAGTAGGAATAGGAAACTCAAAACCTCCAATAGTGATAGTTGAAGTTTTCCAATATAATTGATACTGTGGACCTGAGGTTGTTTCCTCGGAAAGTGTACCGTATGCTCATTACCATTGACATGAAAAGTGACATTGTCTTTGTTGCAATCAATAACAGCCCCTGCAGTATTCAAAAAGGGTCTCCCAAGAATAATAGACATACTATCGTCCTCGGGAATATCAAGTATAACAAAGTCCGTTAGAATAGTAACATTCGCAACTACAACAGGCACATCCTCACAAATACCAACAGGTATAGCAGTTGATTTATCAGCCATTTGCAAAGATATTTCAGTAGGTGTCAACTTGCTCAAGTCAAGTCTACGATATAAAGAGAGAGGCATAACACTAACACCGGCTCCAAGATCACACAAAGCAGTTTTAACATAGTTTTTCTTAATGGAGCAAGGTATAGTAGGCACTCCTTGATCTCCTAATTTCTTAGGCATTCCACCCTTAAAAGTGTAATTGGCAAGCATGGTGGAAATTTCTACTTCAGGTATCCTTCTTTTGTTGGTAATAATATCTTTCATATACTTAGCATAAGGATTTGTTTTAAGCACATCCGTCAAACGCATACGCAAAAAGATCAGTCTAATCATTTCAGCAAAGCGCTCAAAATCATCATCATCCTTTTTCTTGGAAGGTTTCAGAGGGAAAGGCACGGGTTTCTGAACCCATGGTTCTCTTTCCCTACCGTGCTTCCTAGCAGCAAAGTCTCTCTTATCATAACGTTGATTCTTTGATTGTGGGTTATCAAGATCAACATCAAGTTCAATCTCTACATCATTATCATTGCTAGGTTGAGCAGCACCATGAACATCATCATTAATATTATCACTAGGTTCATGTTCATTACCAGATTGTGTCTCAGCATCAGAAACAGATATATCATTGGGATTCTCAGGTGTGTCAGCTACAGGTTCACTAGAAGCATGCAAAGTCCTATCATTTTTCTTTTTCTTCTTCTTGGAAGAACTAGGTGCATCTAAATTAGTTCTCTGATAATCTTGCTCAATTCTCTTAGGGTGGCCTTCAGGATACAGAGGTTCCTGAGTCATTCTTCCACCTCTAGTCACAACTCTAATGGCATTATCATTGTTCTTACTATTTAATTCATTGAGCAAATCATTCTGAGCCTTAAGTACTTGTTCTACTTGAGTGGTGACCATAGAAGCATGTATACTAATGAGTTTCAGTTCACCTTTAGCTCTAGATAGATAATCACTCAAGCGTTCAATCATATAAGCATTGTGTTGTAATTGTCTACCAACATAAGCATTGAAGTTTTCTTGTTTCACAATAAAATTGTCAAATTCATCTAAGCATTGGCTGGCAGACTTATAACGAAGAATATCACCTTCATCAAATCTATAAAGAGAATTTACCTTTACTACCTGTGTCGGGTTATCAAGACCATGTATCTCTTCAATAGGTGGTAAATTCTTAACATCTTCAGCTTTAATACCTTTTTCTTTCATAGATTTCTTTGCCTCTTGCATATCTTCAGGACTGAGGAATAGAACACCTCTTTTCTTCGGAGTTGGCTTAGGGGCTGGTTCAGGAAGTGTCCAATTATTTTCATTGGCCAGCATATTATTCAATAGTAGTTCAGCTTGTTCAACTGTTCTTTCCCTGAAAACACAACCAGCACAACTATCCAGGTGGTCTCTGGAAGCATCGGTTAGTCCATTATAAAAGACATCAAGTATATCATGCATCTCAAGAGGATGATCAGGCAAAGCATTAAGTAATTGGAGAAGCCTCCCCCAAGCTTGTGGGAGACTCTCTTCTTCAGTTTGAGCAAAGTTATATATTTCCCGTAAGGCAGCTTATTTCTTATGAGCGGGAAAATATTTAGCAGAGAAGTAATACATCATATCATGGGGACTACGCACACAACCAGGATCAAGAGAATTAAACCAGGTCTTAGCATCACCCTTTAACGAGAACGTAAATATCTTAAGGATATAGTAGTAACGAATCTTTTCATCGTTGGTAAACAGGGTGGCTATATCGTTCAACTTAGTAAGATGTGCCACAACAGTTTCAGACTCATAGCCATGGAAAGGATCAGATTCAACCAAAGTAATTAACTCAGGATCAACAGAGAATTCATAATCCTTATCAGTAACACAGATAGGTGAAGTAGAAAAAGCAGGGTCATGTTTCATTCTAGCATTCAAGGACTTTTCTTTCAGCTTAGCTAATAATTTCTTAAGATCATATCTATCATTACAAGCAAGAAAGTCTCTAGCACTTTCTTCATCCATAACATAACCCTCAGGAACAACAGGCAATTCATATCTATTGGGAGTAGCCTCATCATCACTTTCATAAATATCATCAGTTTCAATATTTACATTCTCCCTAACCTTAGCAATTTGTTCATCTAGAAATTCACCTAGTGGCGCAGTATCAGGCATAGAGGTAGTTTCATCATACATGGCAGAAGTAGCATCATCAAGAACATACGATATATCAGATTCAATAGCAGGAGTAGGTGTCGCAAGTTTACTCATAACAGAAGGAGAATCAAGTGCAGAGCTAGATGGCAGTTCCTTACCTCCCCTCGTAGTTGAGGGTAAGATCTTAGTTTTTGAGTCCTTCAAGTTCTTCATAGTGATCAACAGATATAAATCCCAAGTGACTTAAAGAATAGAGCTATGCTCCCCGGCAACGACGCCAGAAAATAGTCTAGATAACCCACAAGTGTAGGGGATCGCAACAGTTTTCGAGGGTAAAGTATTCAACCCAAATTTATTGATTCGACACAAGGGGAGCCAAAGAATACTCTTAAGTATTAGCAGTTGAGTTGTCAATTCAACCACACCTGGAAACTTAGTATCTGTAGCAAGATAGTTTAGTAGCAAAGTAATATGATAGTGGCGGTAGCAGCAATAAAAGTAACGATAGTGTTTTTGTAGTTTTTGTAATAGTAGCAATGGAAAAGTAAATAAGCAACAAGCAATATAGGAAAAGCTCGTAGGCATTGGATCGGTGATGGGAAATTATGTCGGATGCGATTCATCATGTAGAAGTTATAACCTAGGGTGACACAGAACTAGCTCCAGTTCATCAATGCAATGTAGGCATGTATTCCGAATATAGTCATGCGTGCTTATGGAAAAGAACTTGCATGACATCTTTTGTCCTACCCTCCCGTGGCAGCGGGGTCCTATTGGAAACTAAGGGATATTAAGGCCTCCTTTTAATATAGTACCGGACCAAAGCATTAACACATAGTGAATACATGAACTCCTCAAACTATGGTCATCACCGGGAGTGGTCCCGATTATTGTCACTTCGGGGTTGCCGAATCATAACACATAGTAGGTGACTATAGACTTGCAAGATAGGATCAAGAACACACATATATTCATGAAAACATAATAGGTTCAGATCTGAAATCATGGCACTCGGGCCCTAGTGACAAGCATTAAGCATAGCAAAGTCATAGCAACATCAATCTCAGAACATAGTGGATACTAGGGATCAAACCCTAACAAAACTAACTCAATTACATGATAGATCCCATCCAACCCATCACCATCCAGCAAGCCTACGATAGAATTACTCACGCACAGCGGTGAGCATCATGGAATTGGTGATGGAGGAAGGTTGATGATGACGATGGCGACGATCTCCACTCTCCGGAGCCCCGAACGGACTCCAGATCAGCCCTCCCGAGAGAGATTAGGGCTTGGCGGCAGCTCCGTCTCGTGAAACGGGATAATTCTTTTTCCTTGATTTTTTTCTCCCCGAAAGTGAAGATATATGATCTGGGGGAACGTCGGTGGAGCACCGGGGGGCCCACGAGGGAGGGGGACGTGCCCCCACCATCGTGGACAGGGTGTGGGCCCCTCGGTGAGGATCTTCTTGCATATATATTTTATATTTTCCGAAATAATTCTCCGTTGATTTTCAGGCGATTCCGAGAACATTTTATTTCTGCACAAAAACAACACCATGGCAATTCTGCTGAAAACAGCGTCAGTCCGGGTTAGTTCCATTCAAATCATGCAAGTTAGAGTCCAAAACAAGGGCAAAAGGGTTTGGAAAAGTAGATACATTGGAGACGTATCACTTTGTTAGTATGCTTGAAGTATTATTATTCTTGTGTCAATATAGACTTTTGTCTTGAATCTTTCGGATCTGAACATTCATGCCACAATAAAGAAATTACATTGAAAATTATGTTCGTTAGCATTCCAGATCAAAAAATTTGTTTTTATCATTTACCTAATCGAGGACGAGCAGGAATTAAGCTTGGGGATGCTTGATACGTCTCCAATGTATCTATAATTTTTGATTGTTCCATGCTATTATATTTTATGTTTTGGATGTTTAATGGGCTTTATTATACACTTTTATATTATTTTTGGGACTAACCTACTAACCCAAGGCCCAGTGCAGATTGCTGTTTTTTTTGCCTATTTCAGGGTTTCGTAGAAAAGGAATATCAAACGGAGTCCAAACAGAATGAAACCTTCACGAGAGTTATTTTTGGAACGATATCAACACAAAAGACTTGGAGTACACGCGAGGGAATGAAGGAGGCGGCCAAGAGGGTCCAGGGCGCGCCCCCACCCTCGTGGGGCCCCTCTGGCTCCCCCGATGCCCTCCTTCCTCCTATATATATCCATGTACCCTGAAAACATCGAGGCAACAGAGAAAACCCTAATTCCACCGCCGCAACCTTCTGTTCCCGTGAGATCCCATCTTGGGGCCTGTTCCGGAGCTCCGCCAGAGGGGGGATCTTCCATAGAGTGCTTCTACATCAACACCATTGCCTCACCATGAGCTGTGAGTTGTTTACCATAGACCTTCGGGTCCATAGTTATTAGCTAGATGGCTTCTTCTCTCTTTTTGGATCTCAATACCAAGTTCTCCTCGGTCTTCGAGGAGATCTATTCGATGTAATATTTTTGCGGTGTGTTTGTCGAGATCCGATGAATTGTGGGTTTATGATCAAGATTATCTACGAGAAATATTTGGTTCTTTTCTGGAATCTTTTATGTATGATTATAATATCCTTGCAAGTCTCTTCGAATTATTGGTTTGGTTTGGCCTACTAGATATATAGCTCTTGCAATGGGAGAAGGGCTTGGCTTTGGGTTCAATCTTGCGGTGTCCTTTCCCAGTGACAGCAGGGGCAACAAGGCACGTATTGTATTGTTGCCATCGAGGATAAGAAGATGGGGTTTATATCATATTGCTTGAGTTTATCCCTCTACATCATGTGATCTTGCTTAAAGCATTACTCTGTTCTTATGAACTTAATTATCTAGATGCATGCTAGATAGCGGTCGATGTGTGGAGTAAAAGTAGTAGATGCAGAATCGTTTCGGTCTACTTGTCACGGACGTGATGCCTATATATAATGATCATGCCTAGATATTTTCATAATTATTCGCTTTTCTATCAATTGCTTGACAGTAATTTGTTCACCCACCGTAGAATTCTGCTATCATGAGAGAAGCCACTAGTGAAATCTATGGCCCCCGGGTCTATTCTCAACATATTAATTTCCAATCTACTTTACTTTGCGTTATTTACTTTCTGTTCTTATATCCAAAAATACCAAAAATATTACACTATCCTATCTATCAAATCTCACTTTTGTAAGTGACCGTACAGGGATTGACAACCCCTTATCGCGTTGGCTGCGAAGTTCTTATTTGGTTGTGCAGGTGCGAGGGACTCACGCGTGGTCTCCTACTGGATTGATACCTTGGTTCTAAAAAACTAAGGGAAATACTTACGCTACTATGTTGCATCACCCTTTCCTCTTCGAGGGAATACAACGCAAGCTCGAGAAGTAGCAGGTAGCAGGAATCGAATCGCAGCCATTGCGATCATTCGATCAATAGTTTTAAGACACAAATTTAAATATCGTAACCGGGAGTTGTAACACACACACACACACACACACACACACACACATGGCAAATGTCATAAAGGAAGACAAAGCAAAGTTGATGAGGTGAAGTTACCACCATAATTAAGGTATGTCGGTTAATCTCATTTCAACTCTATGAACAAGTGGCATGAGCTCAGACATAGATGGATGAGTGGTAACCACGGGTATAACAAGATTGTCGGTGTACTAAGGTAGGGGTACCTCAGTACCCCAACTTGTGCACGGGCAGTAGCAGCTTCCCGCGGCAGGGCCTACCACGTGCTTGCCGGAGACCTTCCTGCTCCATATAAAACCATTCAAAAACAAAGTATACAAGACAGAAGATCGAGACACCGGCAAGTGGAGCTTGCCGAGAAGGCCGTCCCAGGCTCAAGACTACATCACTAGCACAAGACCCTGACAAGAGGAGCTTGCCAGGAAGACTAGAAGATCACATTACCGAAGACACGCCCCGGCGCGGCGTGCACCCCGGCAGGGCCCGGGGAGCGACAAGCTCCCGGGCCCGGCAAGGTGCTTGCCGGGGAGAGTCACGCTGTGTGCCCGCGCTCCAGCTCATCGAACCACGCGTCGCCCTAGAGCCATTCCAGGGACGCGTGGCGGATGGCTGTGCAGCCTGGGGGACACGGTGGCACTCCACGGTGGAAAAGCCATCGCCGTGGCAAACGGAGAAGCAAGGGCGGGTGCTTTTAGGGTCGACGGCGACGGGCATTAAATGCTCTTGTCCCCCACTGTCAAAGTAGGTAGCTACCACTGTTCATCCACTGTAGCTCCACTATTCCCGCACTGTTACAACTACCACCACTTTTACGTTTTTACCCCTTCTCCTACGTTGACACCTGTCGGTGACCCCTTGAGCTATAAAAGGAGGCCCATGCACAACGTAGAGGGGGTTCGGAACCTAGTTCACTCATTCGCTCGGTGTAGCTAGTTCTTCAAGCTCCCGAGCTCTCCAACTCAATACAATCAAGCAGGAGTAGGGTTTTACGCATCCATTGCGGCCCGAACCTGGGTAAACTGCCTACGTGTTCACTACGATCCGCTCTTTGTGCTCCCTCCGCTCCCTTACCGCACGAACAAGGGGCTCCGGTCCCATAGGTGCTCGTGGTGGACAGTTTCCCCCGACATCTTTGGCGCGCCAGGTAGGGGGCGTCGAGGTTGTGCGAACCTGATCCGGCGTTCACGCGGGCGCATTCTTCATCAACCTCTCCAAATCCGTCAGCTTCATCAACAACTGTGCCATGGCCCCGAAGAAGAAGGTTTCGGAGGTCGCGGGCCCGTCTGCGTCTCATCCGCCGCCGCCAGAGCCAACGGTGGGCGGGGGAGACGCCGTCGGAAGGGTGGTCGCCGGCGAGGAAACTCGCGGCGCCACCAAATCCAAGGACAAGACGGACGACCGAGCCTCGGTCTCCGTGGACGCGCCACGTCCATCTCAGCAAACAACAACCCAGCAGCGCCATGCCATAGGAGGTGGCATCCGCTTGCTGGGCCAAGGGCAAACCGGAGGCTCGCGGGACGCTCCGGACCGCCGTCCGGGCACCAGCAAGGCACGGTCGCCGGGGCGGGACCCTGCTCCTTCTAACCCTGTTAGAAGTCCGAGCATATCCCGCTCCTCGCGCCGCTCGCCCCCGCTCCCCTCCACTCCAGCGGAAGCACTCGCAAGGGCGCAACTGCTCCTCGACTTCCCTCCAGCGGCAGACAAGGCCGAAGACTGGAGGGCAACCATCCAGAGCCTGATCGCCTTCGCCAACAACGATACGCCGCAGCAGCCGGCGACCTCGCGGCCACGGCAAGTCGAGAAGACGAAGGCCGACGGCGACAAGACCGCCGGGGGTGCAACCACCATGCACTCCCCGCCGCGGAAGCAGAAGACGCCGCCCCGCCGGATCAACGTCGACGACGACTCCACGGCGTCGTCGGATCCGCGGGCTCGTCGGGACCAGCGCCGGGTCCTTGACGACCGGCGACAAGAAGACGCTCGAACGACAATCGAGCGCCGCCGAGAAGCTCGGCGACAATCAGACCAGAGAGCTGGGACCGCTGTCGACACGCCCGCGCCCGGTGAACCAGGCGACTTGCCGTACGCGGCAGGTTGCCCTGCGTTTACTCATGAGCTGCGGCGCGTCCAGTGGCCCAGCATGAAGAACTTCAAGCCCGACGTACCGGAGAAGTACGACGGCAAGACGCACCCCTCGGAATTCCTCAGCATTTACACCATCGCGGTGCAGGCTGCCGGGGGGCGCAACGAGAAGATACTAGCGAACTACTTCCCGCTAGTGCTTAAGCCAAACGTCCGTTCTTGGCTTATGCACTTGCCGGAAGGTTCCATTTCTTCTTGGGCGGACCTTTGCCATCAGTTTGTTGGCGCCTTCACGGGCGGCCACAAACCCCATGGCCAGGAGAGCGATCTTCACATTCTGGCCCAGAAGGAAGGAGAACCCCTGCGCAAGTACATCCAACGCTTCAGTCGTGTGCAGCACAACATCCCCGACGTCCACCCTGCCGCGGTTATCAGCGCGTTCCAACAGAACGTGCGTAACCGCCGCATGCGTGAGGAGATGGCCATGACCAAGATACGGGATGTCAGCGAGCTCTACGCTCTGGCTGATAAGTGCGCGCGCGCCGAAGAGGGGAGGAAACTCCCCGGGGAGGATGCTGGCGCAGGGGGAAGCGACAGCGACGACGCCGCCCCGGCAAAGAAGAGCCGGCGGCGGAACAACAGAAGGAAGAACAAGAAGGAAGTGCTTGTCGTCGAGAAGTCCGGCAAGGAGGCTCCCGCCAAGCAAACACAGGCAGGCGGCTCCGGCAAGGAGCCTGCCCCTGTGGCGGCAGCCGACAAGCAGGACGGCTCCGACAAGCAATACTGCAAGATCCACCGCACCAAGGGCCACGACCTCTCCAACTGCAAGCGCGTCGAGTACCTCGTCGAGCAGCAGAAAGCTGAGTACGAGAGGCGCGACAAGGAGAAGGCCCAAGGTGGCGGAGGAGAACCAAGCAAGAAGCGGCCATTCAATGGCCGGGGAGGACGCCGCGGCAAGGCCAAGCAGCGGCAAGGTGACCGACCTCCCCGGGGCCGCGACAAGGATGAAGAAGACGACGACGATGACATGGAGGATGAAGATAACAGCGAGCAGGAGTTCCAGAAGACCACGGAGGTCCTGTGCATCGACGGTGGCGCCTCTCTGCACACCTCCCACCGCCAACTCAAGCAGTGGGTGCGGGAGGTGAATGCGGCAGAGCCGCCCGTGGAGTCGCGCAGGCTCCTCAAATGGTCCAGCACGCCCATCATTTTTGATCTTGAGGATCACCCTGACCGCATCACTGCGGTCGGGTGCTTGCCGATGCTGGTCTCACCCACCATCCGCAACCTCAAGGTCACTAAAATGTTGGTTGACGGCGGGGCCGGGCTGAACTTGATCTCCTCTGCTGCGATCAAGAAACTCCAGATCCCAGATGGCGAGCTCGAAGAGACCGGTTCTTTCCAAGGAATCAATCCGGGAAGGAGCAAGCCCAAGGGGAAGATAACTCTGCCGGTGACCTTTGGCGGGGAGCTCAACTTCAGGACTGAGCGCATCACATTCGACGTCGCCGATATCCCATTGCCATATAATGGGATACTCGGCCGTCCCGCCCTCGCCAAGTTCATGGCAGCTTCCCACCACGCCTACAATGTACTCAAGATGCCGGGGCCGATAAGCGTCATCACTGTCCATGGCGACAAGAAAGATGCGCTTGTCTGCGCCGACAAGATCTACCGGGATGCAGCAGCCGCGGCAGAGAAGGACACACTTGCCGCTGAAGCTCCCGGGGGGAAGAAGACGAAGACTAAGTCCGGCAAGTGCTCTGGGGCCCACTCCGGCAACCGCACCTCTTCGGAGTGCTGCGCTGCCGTCGAGGACGTTCCATCGAGCTCCACCGGCAAGTGTAAGAAGGGGATGGCCGCTCCTCCGGCAACCAAGAAGGTGTCCGCCAAGGAGGACGGCACTGGTGGTACCTTCACCATCAGTGCCACACTTGACAGCAAATAGGAAAGCGCGCTCGTTGCCTTCCTGCGGGCGAATGTCGATGTGTTTGCATGGCAACCATCTGACATCCCCGGTGTTCCCAGGAAGGTAATTGAGCACAAGCTTGCTGTTTGTCCTCATGCGCGGCCCATCAAGCAGAAGGTCAGAAAGCAAGCCGTGGAGCGCCAAGAATTCATCAACGAAGAGATCAAGAAACTAGAGGCAGCAGGCCTAGTTAGAGGTGTGATCCATCCGACGTGGTTGGCAAACCCAGTCGTCGTGCGCAAGGCCAATGGGAAGTGGAGACTGTGTATAGACTTCACCGATGTGAATAAAGCATGTCCCAAGGATCCATTTCCCTTGCCGCGCATTGACCAGATCGTTGACTCCACTGCCGGATGTGAGCTACTCTCTTTTCTTGATGCATATTCAGGCTACCACCAGATTTTCATGGCCAAGGAAGATGAAGAGAAAACTGCATTTATCACTCCATGTGGCACTTATTGCTTTATACGCATGCCATTTGGATTGAAGAATGCAGGCTCAACCTTTGCAAGGGTAGTATACACTGCTTTTGAGCCACAGATCCACAGAAATGTAGAGGCTTACATGGATGATATCGTGGTGAAGAGCAAGAGCAAGGATACCCTGGTCCAAGATTTGGAAGAGACATTTCAGAACCTGCGCAAGATCCAGCTTAAATTGAACCCCGAGAAGTGCGTCTTTGGAGTCCCCTCCGGCAAGCTTCTCGGGTTCTTTGTGTCACAGAGGGGGATTGAAGCTAACCCCGACAAGATTAAAGCCATCGAGCAGATCGAAGCCCCGAAGCGCGTCAAGGATGTCAGAAGGCTTGCAGGTTGTGTGGCTGCCCTCAGTAGGTTCATTTCAAAGTCTGCAGAACGCGCCCTACCTTTCTTCAAAATCTTGAAGAAGGCAGGTCCCATGAAGTGGACTCCAGAAGCGGAGGCAGCGCTGCAGGACTTGAAACGGTACCTATCCTCCACTCCAATACTTGTCGCACCTAGACCACAGGAGAAGTTGCTGCTATACCTAGCGGCAACCAACCAGGTGGTTAGTGCTGCGTTAGTAGCGGAGAGGGAGGCCGACGAGGAGTCTGCACCACCGGCAAGCGAACCCAGCGACAAGCAGGGGGCTGCTCCGACAAGCTCTGGCCCCGACAAGGACAACTCTGTGCAGGAACAAGGAGAAGTGTGAAGAAGGATGGTGCAGCGCCCGGTGTATTTTGTAAGCTCTCTTTTACAAGGGGCTAGGTCAAGATACTCCGGGGTGCAGAAGTTGCTTTTCGGCCTCCTCATGGCCTCGAGAAAGCTGCGCCATTACTTCCAAGCACACGAGATAACAGTGGTCACTCGCTTTCCGCTGAAGAGGATATTGCACAATCCAGAAGCAACAGGCAGGATCGTTGAGTGGGCACTGGAGCTGTCGAGTTTTGGGCTCAAGTTTGAAAGTACCTCAACCATACAGAGCCGAGCTTTGGCAGAATTCATAGCTGAGTGGACCCCAACGCCCGATGAAGAAGTCCAAGAAACAAGTGCACCCGTACAAGAAGCGGCAAGTGAATGGGTAATGTATTTTGATGGTGCCTTCTCGCTGCAAGGCGCCGGTGCTGGCGTGGTACTCATCGCGCCCACCGGAGAACACCTCAAGTATGTTATCCAGATGCACTTTCCCAGGGAGCAAGCGACAAACAACACTGCTGAATATGAAGGCTTGCTTGCCGGCCTCAGGATTGCGGCCGAACTGGGGATCAGGAAGCTGATTGTGCGGGGAGATTCTCAGTTGGTGGTCCGACAAGTCAACAAGAGTTACCAGAGCCCTTTGATGGAAGCTTATGTAGATGAAGTGAGGAAGCTTGAGGAGCACTTTGAAGGTCTGCAAATGGAGCACGTCCCGAGAGCTCAGAATGAAATAGCAGATGGCCTTTCAAAGTGTGCTTCGATGAAGTTACCTGTGGAACCAGGGACCTTCTTGCTCAAGCTGACTCAACCATCCGTTACACCATCAATTGGGCAGTACAAGAAAAGAAAGTTGGTCTCCGGCGACTACTTGCCGGCGGGTCTTCCCGAAACCGCCGCCAAGGTCCCCAAGATCAGCAATCAGAACGCTGAGGAACAGTCTGCTCCTGCAGATCAAAGGATCTGTGCAGTTGAAGCAAGTGTTCCCGACAAGCCTCGCCCCGGCGAGCTTGCCGGGGGACCATCAGCTCCGGCAGAACCAGATGTTCTTGCCGTGGAAGCTGAGGTTCCCGCAGCGGCCCTCGAGCCTTTAGTCCTTGCCGTCGAGCCTCAGGCTCCGGCATGGGCGCAGCAGATCGTCCGTTTTCTGCAAACTGGAGAACTTCCTGACGACCCTCAAGAGATAGAGAAGATAACCAGGCAGTCGAGTATGTACCAGTTCGTGGATAACGAGCTGTACAGAAGAAGACTCAATGGTGTCAGGTTGAAGTGCATTTCCAGAGAAGATGGACAGAAGCTGTTGGCAGAAATCCACGGAGGCATATGCGGCCACCATATTGGCGCAAGGGCGCTTGTCGGGAAAGCTTTCCGGCAAGGGTTCTTCTGGCAAGAAGCCCTCCAAGATGCAACTGCACTAGTAATCAAGTGTGAAGCGTGCCAGTTCCATGCAAAGCAGATTCACCAGCCAGCTCAAGCTCTCCAAACAATCCCTTTGTCCTGGCCCTTCTCGGTCTGGGGGCTCGATATCCTCGGCCCCTTCCCCCGTGCTGTCGAGGGCTTCGAGTACTTGTACGTTGCAATCGACAAGTTCACAAAGTGGCCAGAAGTGGAACCAGTGAGAAAGGTGACAGCACAATCGGCGGTCAGGTTCTTAAGGTCGATTGTTTGCCGTTTCGGAATCCCTAACAGGATCATCACTGACAACGGTACGCAATTTACTAGTCGCACCTTCATGCAGTACGTCCAAGACCTTGGCGCCAAGGTCTGTTTCGCTTCTGTTGCTCACCCAAGGAGCAACGGTCAAGCGGAGAGGGCAAATGCTGAAGTGCTGCGCGGACTCACGACAAGGACCTTTCACAGGCTGCGCAAGTGCGGAAGAAACTGGATAGAAGAGCTACCGGCGGCTCTTTGGTCAATCAGAACGACACCAAGTCGAGGCACCGGACAGACACCCTTTGCCCTAGTCTATGGGGCAGAGGCAGTTCTCCCCACGGAACTCGTATACGGATCTCCTCGAGTGCGCGCTTATGATGAGCTCGAGCAAGAGCAACTGCGACAAGATGATGCATTGCTCCTCGAGGAGGAACGTCTCCAGGCTGCTGTACGAGCTGCTCGATACCAGCAAGCCTTGCGTCGCTACCATAGCCGCAAGGTCAAGGCCAGGAGTCTCGAGGAAGGCGACCTTGTTCTTCGGCGTGTTCAGTCCGCCAAGAATTCCAACAAGTTGACGCCGAAGTGGGAAGGCCCTTATCGGGTGAGACAAGTCACAAGGCCCGGCGCTGTCCGCCTTGAGACCGAAGAAGGCTTACCGGTGAGCAACTCCTGGAACATAGAGCATCTTCGCAAGTTTCACCCGTAAGGCGCGGTTGCCGTGATCCGCTCCGGCAACCACCTTTTGTACAAGCTTTGCCGCTGTTGCATGTAACCCTTTGTACAAAGCCGGGCGCAGACCCCGTGCATCAGTAAAGCTTTTGTGTTTTGAGCTATTTGCCTTTTGCATGCTTTTCTTTGCTATTTGCATGTGTTATTTGGCATCTTGTGCAACATACACATCCGGTAAGCATTAGCACGCCGAAAGGCCATATACTTGTTTCCCTCTTCTTTTTCCTTGCCTCTTAAGCAGAAGAAATGTTCCTCGCGCACAAGTTTGCCGGGGGGGAAGGAGATGGAAGAGGAACCAAGTGCTGTTCAAGAAAGAGAAGCCTTACCGAGAAGCAAGCAATATATGAAAGCTAAGTTATTAGAATTTGATCAGTTCAAATTTTTAATTTTAAGTTGTCTTCCTTGAACAATCACACTTTGTATGGAAAACCTGTGCGCGGAAGAACTTACCCGTAGCTAGCCGCACCCTTATCTTGTTTCCGAGTACGCTCAACGATTTAAGTGAGCTGCGACAAGTGTCGCGCCCTTACTTCGTTTTCGAGTTCGCTCAGCAAGCTAAGTGCGTTGCGACTAGCTGCGGCAAGGTTGCTTGCCGGTAAGACCTTAGCCAGCAGGCTGCTCAGAGTCCAGCACTCAGCGCTCGCGGCAAAGGCCCCTTGCCGGCAAGCTCCCCGGGAGCGTAGGGTGAAAAACATACAAAGTAGATGACCAAGACGAGGAAGATAACATTGCACTGATTGATTAAAATAAGATAAATATCTTACAAAGGATAACTTGTCGCAATGATTAATGAGTTCATAACACCCTATGCAGCAACAAAAGAGACAAAGAAAAAGGAGGCCCAATCTACGCGGTCGCCCTCAACCCTGGAGATCTTGTTCACTTTGGCAATGATGTGGGCGACCTGCGCCTTCAGCGCCTCCATGTTCGCGTCGGCCGGCAAACTGCGGAGAACGTTGGTGAGGTTTATACCGGGATTGCGGTATACAATCTTCGTCAGTACGCGCTCCAAGGTCCCCGTGCAGAGCTGGCGCGACTCCTCGGCCAGTTGCGCGGGAATCTTCTTCCGAAGATCTGCAAGAGCCGGTGCGATTCCCCTGAAGAAGAGGCTGAGCTTGGCGCTGTGAGGGAGGTTTGGGTCCGGAGAGTAGATGAGATGCTCCAGCTTCAGCGCCAGCAGCTCCTGGTCGATGTTGGATGCAGAAGACACCAGATCGTCGGTCCACACCTCGACGGTCCGGCGGAAGTTCTCGGCCGCTATGTTGGCGCTCTCCACCAAGCCTCGCTCCTTGCGGAGCTCTTCCTTCAGCTTGGTTTCCCGGTCCCGGACGGCGTCAAGCGAGTCCTTCAACGTGGAAACCTTCAGCTCCAGATCCTCAATGGAATCCTTGGCGGCCTTCAGCTCGTCGCCCTGCTTGGAGAGGCGCACCTGGAGTTCGGAGTTGGTGTGGGCGTCCTTCTCGCGCTCTGTGTTGAGCGCGGCGACCCTCTCCACGCTCGCCTTCAACGACTCCTCCAGCTGCGCAACCTTGGCCGCGAGCTCCTCCTTGGCGGTCTCCACGGCAGCCGCGGCGGCTTTCGCCTCCTTCAGCTCTCCGCCAAGGGCCTGCTCCCGAGCGGCAAGGTCTTCCTCGTGGGAGTCGAGGTTGACCTTCCGTTGGGCGAGCTCTCCTTCTCGCCGGGACAGCTCCTCCCCGGCAAGTCGCTGTTGCTCTTCGGCTTCAGCCTTCTCCAGCAGCCATTCTTGGTACTCCCCGGCGAGCCTCTCGCGCTCCTCCACCACGTCGTGGAGGGCAGCCTGGTTGGCGGCGCGGAGCTCCGCCGCGCGCTTCTCCATCTCGACGGCGGCCTTGGCGGCAAGGGCCTCCCGAGACGCTAGCTTCGCCTGCCTGGCCCGATAAAGGGCCAGGAGCTGGTGAAGCAGCTTCTCCTCCTCGGGTCCGTCGTTTCCGCCGGGCGCCTCGACAATCTTCAGTCCCGTGGAGGCGAGAACTTCTCCATCGAAGGCCTCGCCCTCCGCGGGGGCTCGCGACGAAGAACCCCACGGCACCTGGATGAAGACGCCGTTGGGAGCTTCAAGATAGTAGCCCGCCTGCTCCTTTTCGGCGGAGGGGTCGGCGGCCGGTGCAGCACTTGATGCTCCTGCCGACTCCGGGCCGGCAGTGCGGTCGCCGTCCCCCTCCCCGGCCGCTGCGTCCGCAGCCGGAGCGCTCTCCTCCACAACCGGCTCGGCGGCTCCCGCCGTGTCCTCAGCGACGGGGGCGTCGCCGCCGCCGCCCTGCGCGCCCTCCTCCTCGACGTCGATGACCTCCGTCTCCATCTGCTCGAGGGGAGGAGGATCTAGAAGAAGAAGAAAAGGAAGAAGAAGTTCAAGCAAATATCCAAAAAGAGATGAATCCAAGAAGACAAAATTACAAGACTTACCTTGACGGACGTCGTCAGCGGCGGGCTCCCTCTCCGGGGAGCTCTGCCTTGGCGGAGTGGCCGACCTCGCCGGGCTACTCGCCCTTGGCGGGGTACTCGCCCTTGGCGGAGTACCCACCCTTGGCGGAGTACTCTCCCTTGCCGGGGAGTTCGGCCTTGGCGGGGACGGCGGGGCCTGCGGCTCCTCGGGAACGACCTCCGGACGCTCCTGTGGTTGTGGCTCCACCTCTGCACAAGACAATCAAGACAAGACAAAAACATCAAGATATCAGCACAAGACAGAATCCTCAAGCGCACCCGGCAAGCGGAAGTATGGAACCCAGACTTACGCTGGGGGCTGCGCTGGGGGCTGCTCCTCGGAGCAGCGCTCGGGTCCGGCAGGCTCGTCTCCGGCGCGTCTCCAGTCGCCGCAACGGGCGAGTCGTCCGCGACCTCGACCACGGGCACCTTGGCCTTCTTCGCCACTCGCTCCGCCAAGGTCCTGAAGTTAAAACAAGAAGCAAGATCAGAATCTACAATAATCAAGACGAAGTTTAAGAAGATACGAGATCTCAAGTTCTTACTCCTGTTCCTCCTCGTCGTCGTCGTCGCTCAAGGCGGAGAAGTCAAACGCCACCTGAGGCGCGTCCGCGCGAGGAGCAGGAGGCGAAGACTCCCTCGGGCGCTTGGCGGTCCCCGGGGCTGGGGGCTGCGAAGACCCGGCCCCTGTGGTAGCCGAGGCCCGGGGAGCGGGCGGAGCTGCCGCTCCGCTCTGCGAAGACCCTCCTCCGCTTGGCGCTGTCGTGCGGGGCACCTCCGCCGTGGCCTGTGTGCGGGTCGCCTCCGTCGTGGCCTGTGTGCGGGTCGCCCCCGCCGTGGTTGGTGCGCCGGGCGCTCCCGTCGCAGCTTGGCTCCCCCGGGTAGCTCGCGCCGCCCGGCGAGCTGGTTGTTGCCGGGGCGCCTGCGCCCTCGTCCCCGTCGCCGTCTTGCGGAGACGCTTCTGCGGAGAGCGCCTAGGGCTTGCCCGAGGCGGGGAGGTCTCCGATGATGAAGAAAGGTCGTCGGCGTAGAGCCCCAGGGATCCGTCGGAGTCCTCGTCGGCCCCGACGCCCTCCTCCTCCTCCTCCTCCCCGGCAGGCTTGCTGGACCCAGCACCTTGCCCCGCGGCCGTGCTTTTTCCGGCGCCTCCGCCCCCTCCGACGCCTCCGCTCCCTGCGGCGCCTCTGTTCCCTCCGGCAGCGCCGCCTCTTGCCGCGGCCTCGGTCACGATTCCGGGGATCCCGGAGTGCCTCAAAGAGGGGACCCCGGCGAGCGCGTCGGGAGGAAGCTGCAGCAGTCTGCGAATCTCCGCCTCCTCCGCTTGGCAGGACGCATCCGCAGCCTCTGCCTCATCAGGTGTATAGCCAAATTCTCTTGCCGCTGCGGCTGCAGTGGCCTCTTCAACCCGAGAAGCTATATAAGCAATCTCTTGGTCGGTGGTGTCCCGTGTGAGCCCCTTGATTTCATCTTTGTTCTTCGCCACCTCCACAAGGTTGTCGAAGAAGCTGAGGATGTCTGATGATTTGGGCGGAATCCATGTGCGGTCCACGCCGTGCGAATCACACGCGGGCATCATGGCGCGAAGAGGATCCCGGGCCGTGCTGTTGCAGAGGGGCACCACTCCCCGGGGAGATCTGAACCATTCAGGGTGGGCCGGATCGTGTTTAAAGAGTTCCCGGACCATCCCCTTCAGCTCCAGCGCCGTGAATTGAAGTTTAGCCCGGGGCGCAGCCTCATTATGTCTGCCGCGTTGCCGTACTCCCATGCCGGCCTCTTCCTATCCTGTAGAGGGGCAATGCGGCAGCGGAGGAAATCTGTGCCTACTTCTCCGACGGACAACTTTGCTACTCGAAGACGAAGAATCCGGATGAGGGCGACGTTGAGCTTGATGTCGTCCGAATCCAGCTCGCTCCAGTCCCTGCCGCGCACGATAGGTGTTGTGCGCGGCGCAGTGAAAGGTTGCGGCTCGTCCTCGACTATCCAACACCAGTCTGCACGCCACTCCTCCCACTTGCTGCGGAGCTCCCCCGGCAAGTAAGACTCCTTCTTGTTCAAGCGAAAGACCCAAGATATTCCTCCGGAGAGGGGGGCGCCGGCCTCTGCTCTAGGGGTAAAGAAGTGCCTAAACAGCGCTACGTTCGGGTATATCCCAATATAGTTTTCGCACATATGTGCGAAAACCGCCATCATGAGGATGGCGTTGGGGGTGAAGTCAAGAAGATGGAGGCCGTAGGTGTGCATGAAGTCGCAGAAGAAATCGGAAAAAAGGGGGACAAAGACCGCAATGGAAGAAAGCTGCGAAGAAGAAGTACCCGCCGGGATAGTTGTCCTTGGCGGCGGCAGGATAAGCTCTGGTCCGAGGGTGCGCCTTGGTCTCCTTGGCCCAGAACAAGTAGTACTTGTTCCAGAGTTCCCGCGCGCTGAGCCGCGGCGAGAAGACGACGTTCCGCTTCCGCAACAAGGTGAGCCTCGCCGCTTGCTCCGATTTCTCCTTCTTGGTCTTCTCCGCCTTCCCCTTCTAGGTCTTTGGGGCCATGGCGGGGGCGGCGAGGGAAGGGGGACGAAGAGTCCGGCGGCGCCGCAGATACGGAAGACGGCGGAGGAGGTGTGGAGGCGGAGCGCAAAGGGGATCTCTGGAGATGGAAGAAGAAGCAATGAAGGCATAGGAGGGGAACCGCTCCTGCTTCCTCTGCTTTTATGGGGAAGTGGGGGGCGTTTCGCTCTTTCCATTAAAAGAACGTGGCCACGTCCCATCCCACGACGCCGCAATCGACGCGTGCCGTTACGGAGGGACGCGGCGGATGCGGAAGTGGATTCGGCGTGCCGTGGGCCGCGCGTACCCGTGCACTGTTTTGGGCCTGGCCCAACAGCGCTCGGCACCGTGTGTGGCCCAGGCCCGGGGGCTCCTGTCGGTGTACTAAGGTAGGGGTACCTCAGTACCCCAACTTGTGCACGGGCAGTAGCAGCTTCCCGCGGCAGGGCCTACCACGTGCTTGCCGGAGACCTTCCTGCTCCATATAAAACCATTCAAAAACAAAGTATACAAGACAGAAGATCGAGACCCCGGCAAGTGGAGCTTGCCGAGAAGGCCGTCCCAGGCTCAAGACTACATCACTAGCACAAGACCCTGACAAGAGGAGCTTGCCAGGAAGACTAGAAGATCACATTACCGAAGACACGCCCCGGCGCGGCGTGCACCCCGGCAGGGCCCGGGGAGCGACAAGCTCCCGGGCCCGGCAAGGTCAAGACCCCGGCAAGGTGCTTGCCGGGGAGAGTCACGCTGTGTGCCCGCGCTCCAGCTCATCGAACCACGCGTCGCCCTAGAGCCATTCCAGGGACGCGTGGCGGATGGCTGTGCAGCCTGGGGGACACGGTGGCACTCCACGGTGGAAAAGCCATCGCCGTGGCAAACGGAGAAGCAAGGGCGAGTGCTTTTGGGGTCGACGGCGACGGGCATTAAATGCTCTTGTCCCCCACTGTCAAAGTAGGTAGCTACCACTTTTCATCCACTGTAGCTCCACTATTCCCGCACTGTTACAACTACCACCACTTTTACGTTTTTACCCCTTCTCCTACGTTGACACCTGTCGGTGACCCCTTGAGCTATAAAAGGAGGCCCATGCACAACGTAGAGGGGGTTCGGAACCTAGTTCACTCATTCGCTCGGTGTAGCTAGTTCTTCAAGCTCCCGAGCTCTCCAACTCAATACAATCAAGCAGGAGTAGGGTTTTACGCATCCATTGCGGCCCGAACCTGGGTAAACTGCCTGCGTGTTCACTACGATCCGCTCTTTGTGCTCCCTCCGCTCCCTTACCGCACGAACAAGGGGCTCCGGTCCCATAGGTGCTCGTGGTGGACAGTTTCCCCCGACAAAGATACGTGAAATGCATGATTGTAATCCAAGAATATTAGCCAAGTGATCCTCTCGTTGAGCTTCAAAGTTAATGGGGATGAGCTGGGATTTATGAAAGTTCATTTTTGTGTGGAAGTTGAACTTTAAGCCGGTAGATGTGGCATAAGCGTCCAGGATTCCTTGCAAATTAAGTAATTGTGTGTCATCTGCTAGGAGGATAATAATACTATTATCGGCATACAGGATCACGCTGAAATCATCTATAGTACGTTGGTCAATAGAAAGTGGTAACAATCCTCAAGCACATAGTAGAATTGATAGCTAATGATAAAAGATTTGCAGCATGTACAAATAAAAGGGGGTCTCATTTATGAAATCCTCGGAGTCAGGAACGCCATTAAGAACTTAGGAAACACCTGATTCTAGGACAAAATTCATCCACATAATCCATCTGTCATCAAAGCCTTTGTGACGAAGCATAGATAGGAAAGTGTGATGTTCGATTGTATCATATGCTTTCTCGAAGTCTAACTTAAGGATGACAATCTCTCCCTCAAAAGCATGGCACTAATGAATAAATTTGAAGATCTAGCCAAGGCAATCATGTATAACACGACCCTTGATAAAGTTGTATTGGATGAGATGGACCACTTCCAGAATCACCAATTGTAGATGATCGGCTAGGATTTCAGTGAGCATCTTAAGGGTTGAGATAAGCAAATAAATTTGCTGGCATTCACTAACTGATTCATGTGATAGTATTTTGGGCACTAACGCGATCAAGGATTGATCACGGCTCTATAAATCGATCTTACGTACCCAGAAGTAATCAGACTCGGTAAAAATCTGGGGCAATAATGTGCCGGTAAGTCTTGTGGAATTGACCATTAAAACCATCTGGCCCTGGAGCATGATGAGTTGAATTTGCATAAAGCCATTTCCTTATTCTTCATGGGTGAAGGTCGGGAAACATGCTCTAAACCCTCAACACGTTGTATTAATTTAGCAAGATCAAAACACATGTTAGGAGGGAAAAAGACTCCCATTCATTGCTTGAACTCCGCATAGAAAGGATCTGCCTTCTCTGAATGTGATCCCAGCCGACGACCATCAGTCATTGAGACTAAAGCAAATAAGTTGCACAAGTATCTTTTTTTGCTCTTGCACGAAAATACTTTATGTTCTTATCACCAAGGGGGACCCAACGATAGGTACAACGTTTCTTCCAGTATATGATTCTGATAAGTGGGGAGCATAAAATTATGTGCATTGAGGACATATTTGAAATTGGACTCTGGAATAGAGAGTTTTCCTTTTTCTTCAAGCCAACCAACTGGAGCAGAAGCTCATTCAATTTTTATTTATTTTTGCCAATAAAGAGGAGGCACTATTGTTCGCCCTGGAGGGAAGGTTCCGGAATTGTGGCACGGTCTAAAAAACTCAGGATGAAGTGGCCAGAAGCTCTCAAAATGGAACAATTTACAACGGGCTATACCACAGTCAATACTAACCACAAAGGGGCACATAATCTGAGAGAGTTTTAGTGAGTGACTTAGTAAAAGTGTTGGGAAATATCGGCATCCATTCCACAAAAGAAAAAACCCATTCAAAATTTTAAAGCAGCGGGGTTATTTTGCATATTTATCCATGTATTTGCCGGGCTTTAATAGGAATTTCAATCATAGACTGCTCACTAATGATAGCATTCATGTCATCCACATTACCACCTTGTTTGTTTCTATTTTAAGTTCATCTAATGAAACTGAGATCGCCAAGAAAAATTCATAACCCATCAAGGTGAATATCATGTCCAAAAAACTAATCCATAGAGTTGTCTAGCTGAGAGCACGGCGAATATATTTGTGAGGTTAAAACTTTTATTCGAAAGAGCAGAAGTAAACTGAAAGGTTAATGCTACTTCTCGAGCTTGCGTTGTATTCCCTCGAAGAGGAAAGGGTGATGCAGCACAGTAGCGTAAGTATTTCCCTCAGTTTTTGAGAACCAAGGTATCAATCCAGTAGGAGACCACGCGCGAGTCCCTCGCACCTGCACAAACAAATAAGAACTTCGCAGCCAACGCTATAAGGGGTTGTCAATCCCTTTACGGTCACTTACAAAAGTGAGATCTGATAGATAGGATAGTTTGATATTTTTGGTATTTTTGGATATAAGAACAAAAAGTAAAAACAAAAAAGTAAAGTAGATTGTAGATTGATATGTTGAGAATAGACCCGGGGGCCATAGGTTTCACTAGTGGCTTCTCTCATGATAGCAGATTTCTATGGTGGGTGACCAAATTACTGTCGAGAAATTGACAGAAAAGCGAATAATTATGAGAATATCTAGGCATGATCATTATATATAGGCATCACTTTCGTGACAAGTAGACCGAAACGATTTTGCATCTACTACTATTACTCCACACATCGACCGCTATCCAGCATGCATCTAGATAATTAAGTTCATAAGAACAGAGTAATGCTTTATGCAAGATGACATTATGTAGAGGGATAAACTCAAGCAATATGATATAAACCCCATCTTTTTATCCTCGATGGTAACAATACAATACGTGCCTTGCTGCCCCTGCTGTCACCGGGAAAGGACACCGCAAGATTGAACCCAAAGCCAAGCACTTCTCCCATTGCAAGAACTATAGATCTAGTAGGCCAAACCAAACCAATAATTCGAAGAGACTTGCAAGGATATTATAATCACACATAAAAGAATTCAGAAAAGAAACAAATATTTCTCATAGATAATCTTGATCATAAACCCAGAATTCATCGGATCTCGATAAACACACCGCAAAAAGATTACATCGAATAGTATACCAACAAAACAATCATGTCTTCTCAAAATAACATGGCCAAAGAAAGTTATCCCTACAAAATCATATAGTATGGTTATGCTCCCTCTTCATCACACAAAATATTCAGATCATGCACAACCCAGGTTTCAGCCAAGCACTTGTTTTCATACTCAATTTTTTTCAAACCTTTCAACTTTCACGCAATACATGAGCGTGAGCCATGGATATAACACTATAGGTGGAATAGAGTGGTGGTTGTGGAGAAGACAAAAGGAGGAAGATTGTCTCACATCGACTAGGCGTATCTATGGGCTATGGAGATGCCCATCAATAGATATCAATGTTACTGAGTAGGGATTGCCATGCAATGGATGTAGTAGAGCTATAAATGTATGAAAGCTCAACAAAAGAAACTAAGTGGGTGTGCATCCAACTTGCTTGCTCACGAAGACCTAGGGCATTTGAGGAAGCCCATCGTTGGAATATACAAGCCAAGTTCTATACTGAAAATTCCCACTAGTATATGAAAGTGACTAAACAAGAGACTCTCTATCATGAAGAACATGGTGCTACTTTGAAGCACAAGTGTGGAAAAAGATAGTAGCATTGTCCCTTTTCTTTTCTTTTCTTTTATTTTTCTTTTTTTCCTTTTTTTCCTTTTTTGGGCCTTTTTTTTCTTGGTCTTTCCTTCTTTTTTTTCTTTTTTTCTTTGGGACAATGCTCTAATAATGATGATCATCACACTTATATTGATTTACAACTCGATATTACAACTCGATACTAGAACAAAGTATGACTCTATATGAATGCCTCCGGCGGTGTACCGGGATGTGCAATGAATCAAGAGTGACATGTATGAAAAATTATGCATGGTGGCCTTGCCACAAATACGATGTCTACTACATGATCATGCATGGCAATATGACAATATGAAGCGTGTCATATGAACGGAACGGTGGAAAGTTGCATGGCAATATATCTCGGAATGGCTATGGAAATGCCATGATAGGTAGGTATGGTGGCTGTTTTGAGGAAGGTATATGGTGGGTGTATGGTACCAGCGAAAGTTGCGCGGTACAAGATAGGCTAACAATGGTGGAAGGGTGAGAGTGCGTATAATCCATGGACTCAACGTTAGTCATAAAGAACTCATATACTTATTGCAAAAATTTATGAGTCATCAAAACAAAGCAATCAAGGCATGCTCCTAGGGGGGAGGTTGGTAGGAGTTAACCATCGCGCGCCCCCGACATCCACACAAAGGTTGGCACTCAACAAATACCTCATGCTCTAACTTCGTCACATAGCGGTTCACCATACATGCATGCAACGGGAATCACAAACTTTAACACAAGTATTTCTCAAATTCATAATTACTCCACTAGCATGACTCTAATATCACCATCCTCAAATCTCAAAACAATCATCAAGTATCAAACTTCTCATCATATTCAATGCACTTTGTATGAAAGTTTTTACTACATTCATCTTGGATGTCTATTATATTAGGACTAGTTTTATAACCAAAGCACATTACCATGCTGTTCTAAAAGACTCTCAAAAGGATATAAGTGAAGCACGAGAGATCAACAATTTCTACAAAATAAAATCACCACCGTGCTCTAAAAGATATAAGTGAAGCACTAGAGCAAAACTATTTAGCTCAAAAAATATAATGAAGCACATAGAGTGTTCTAACAAATTCTAGACCATATTTATCTCTCTCAAAAAGGTGTGTCCAGCAAGGATTATTGTGGCAAACTAACAAGCAATGACTCAAATCATACATGACGCTCCAAGCAAAACACATATCATGTGGTGAATAAAAATATAGTCCCGAGTATAGTTACCGATAGATGAAAACGAAAGAGGGGATGCCTTCCCGGGGCATCCCCAAGCTTAGGTTTTTGGTTGTCCTTGAATTTTACCTTGGAGTGCCTTGGGCATCCCCAAGCTTAGGCTCTTGCCACTCTTTGTTCCATAGTCCATCAAAGCCATACTCAAAACTTGAAAACTTCACAACACAAAACTTAGCCAAAAATCTCGTGAGCTCCGTTAGTATAAGAAAACAAACCACCACTCAAAGGTACTGTAATGAACTCATTCTTTGTTTATATTGGTGTTAAACCTACTGTATTACAACTTCTCTATGATTCATATCCTCCAATACTACTCATAGATTCATCAAAATAAGCAAACAACACATGAAAAACAGAATTTGTCAAAAACAGAACAGTCTGTAGTAATCTGTAACTTTCGAATACTTCTCTAACTCCAAAAAAATTAAAATAAATTGGTAAACGTGATGAATTTGTCTATTAATCATCTGCAAAAAGAATCAACTAAATAGCACTCTCCAGTAAAATCTGGTGACTATTCTCGTGAGCGCTAACGTTTCTATTTTTTACAGCAAGATCATATAAACTTCACACAAGTCTTCTCAAAGGTTCTACTTGGCAAAAACACTAATTAAAACACAAAACCACATATAAACAGAAGCTAGATGCAATATTTATTCCTAAACATAAGCAAAAAACAAATAAAATAAAATTGGGTTGCCTCCCAACAAGCGCTATCGTTTAACGCCCTTAGCTAGGCACGATACAAGGATAGATCTAGGTATTGCCATCTTTGGAAGGCAATCCATAAGTGGCTCTCATAATGGATTCATAAGGTAATTTGATTTTCTTTCTAGTAAAGTGTTCCATGCCTTTCCTTATCGGAAATTGGAATCTAATATTTCCTTCCTTCATATCAATAATTGCACCAATCGTTCTAAGGAAAGGTCTACCAAGAATAATAGGACATGAAGGATTGCAATCTATATCAAGAACAATGTAATCTACGGGCACATAATTCCTATTGGCAACAATAAGAACATCATTAATCCTTCCCATAGGTTTCTTAATAGTAGAATCCGCAAGATGCAAATTTAAAGAACAATCATCAAGCTCATGAAAACCTAACAAATTACACAAAGTTTTTGGAATAGTGGAAACACTTTGCACCCAAATCACACAAGGCAAAGCATTCATGATCTTTAGTTTTAATTTTAATAGTAGGTTCCCATTCATCATAAAGCTTTCTAGGGATAGAAACTTCTAATTCAAGTTTTTCTTCATAAGATTGGATCAAAGCATCAAGTATGTGTTTGGTAAAAGCTTTATTTTGACTATAAGCATGCGAACAATTTAGTACGGATTGCAACAAGGAAATACAATCAATCAAAGAGCGATTATCATAATTGAATCCCTTGAAATCCAAAGTAGTGGGTTCATCACTATGCAAAGTTTTAATCTCTTCAATCCCACTTTTAACAATTTCAGCATCAAGATATAAAAACTCCGAATCATTGGGACGCCTTTTAATTAAAGTAGACTCATCTCCAGTCCCATCTTTATCAAAATTCATACTAGAAAACAAGGATCTACTAGGAGACATATCAATAACTTTCAGATCTTCATCTTTATTTTCATACTCTTCCGGTTTAGCAGCCATCTTATTAACTAAGGTGGACTGTTTATCCGATATTTGGGCTATTAAGTTCTCATGATGAGCAAACTGAGATTTCAAACCATAAAATTCCTTAGACATATCATCAAGTTCTTTATTCGTGTGCTCCATAAAGCTTTTCTGTTCTTTAAGCTCGTTTCTGAAAAAATCATTGTGCTCAAATTGCACAGACATAAAATTTCTAACATTGTTTTCAACCTACTCCAACCTCTTGAGGTGAGGGTCAACACTGATAGGGTGAGCCATAGCGACAAGCAAGCAATCCAACACACAAGAAAACAAAAAGCAAGCGAACGGTAAACACACAGCAAAAAGAAGGGCAAATAAAATGACAAGGGTGAAGTGGGGGAGAGGAAAACGAGAGGCAAATAAATGTAATGCAAAGGATAAGGGTTTGTGATAGGTACTTGGTATATGACTTTTGCGTAAGCCTCCCCGACAACGGCGCCAGAAATTCTTCTTGCTAATTCTCGAGCTTGCGTTGTATTCCCTCGAAGAGGAAAGGGTGATGCAGCACAGTAGCGTGAGTATTTCCCTCAGTTTTTGAGAACCAAGGTATCAATCCAGTAGGAGACCACGCGCAAGTCCCTCGCACCTGCACAAACCAATAAGAACTTCGCTGCCAACGCGATAAGGGGTTGTCAATCCCTTTACGGTCACTTACGAAAGTGAGATCTGATAGATAGGATAGTTTGATATTTTTGGTATTTTTGGATATAAGAACAGAAAGTAAAAACAACAAAGTAAAGTAGATTGTAGATTGATATGTTGAGAATAGACCCGGGGGCCATAGGTTTCACTAGTGGCTTCTCTCATAATAGCAGAATTCTACGGTGGGTGAACAAATTACTGTCGAGCAATTGATCGAAAAGCGAATAATTATGAGAATATCTAGGCATGATCATTATATATAGGATCACGTCCGTGAAAAATAGACCGAAACGATTCTGCATCTACTACTATTACTCCACACATCTACCGCTATCCAGCATGCATCTAGAGTATTAAGTTCATAAGAACAGAGTAATGCTTTAAGCAAGATGACATGATGTAGAGGGATAAACTCAAGCAATATGATATAAACCCCATATTTTTATACTCGATGGCAACAATACAATACGTGCCTTGCTGCCCCTGATGTCACTGGGAAAGGACACTGCAAGATTGAACCCAAAGCCAAGCACTTCTCATATTGCAAGAACTATAGATCTAGTAGGCCAAACCAAACCAATAATTTGAAGAGACTTGCAAGAATATTATATCACACATAGAAGAATTCAGAAAAGAACCAAATATTTCTCATAGATAATCTTGATCATAAACCCACAATTCATTGGATCTCGACAAACACACCGCAAAAAGATTACATCGAATAGATCTCCTCGAAGACCGAGGAGAACTTGGTATTGAGATCCAAAAAGAGAGAATAAGCCATCTAGGCACTAACTATGGACCCGAAGGTCTATGGTAAACTACTCACAACTCATGGTGAGGCGATGGTGTTGATGTAGAAGCACTCCGTGGAAGATCCCCCCTTCGGCGGAGCTCCGGAACAGGCCCAAAGATGGGATCTCACGGGACCAGAAGGTTACGGCGGTGGAATTAGGGTTTTCTCTGTTGCTTTGATGTTTTCAGGATACATGGGTATATATAGGAGGAAGGAGGGCATCGGGGGATCCAAAGGGGGCCCATGAGGGTGGGGGCGCGCCCTGTAAGAGGGGGTGTGCCCTGGACCCTCGTGGTCGCCTCCTTCGTTCCCTCGCGTGTACTCCAAGTCTTCTGTGTTGATTTTGTTCCAAAAATAACTCTCGCGAAGGTTTCATTCCGTTTGGACTCCGTTTGATATTCCTTTTCTGCGGAACCCTGAAATAGGCAAAAAAACAGCAATCTGCACTGGGCCTTTGGGTTAGTAGGTTAGTCCCAAAAATAATATAAAAGTGTATGATAAAGCCCATTAAACATCCAAAACATCATATATAATAGCATGGAACAATAAAAATTTATAGATACGTTGGAGACGTATCAGTTAACTATGAAGCACTAAATCGGTAAAATTCTGTCTGGCCCAAACAATAAGCAAACCTGCACACACACCCAAATATGGAATAAACTCAACTTGGTTGAGTACTTTGGGTAGAATTTATGAATGAAGGTGTGGTCCAAATTTCCCTTTTTAGTCTCTATGAGGCAAACAATTGAACTACCTGATTCATCAAACTTAGCACACAACGTAGATAGCTTTTCATAAAAATTAGGGTTAATTAGATAAATTCCACTGCAATTATGGCGATTCATAAAAATGCCACTGCAATTTTCAAACTTTGAATAATGCCACTGCAATTTTTGCAAATTTTGAAAAACGCCACTCTAGACTTTGAAAAATGCCACTGGAAATGGCATGAAATGACATTTCTCAAAGTTTGGAAATTGCAATGGCATCTCTCGGAATTGCCAGATTTGGAGTGGCATTTATCAAATTAACCCTAAAAATTAATATCTCGGATGTTCCGGGTAAGATCTTCCAAATAATAAAATTCAAATAAACTGAAAGAAGTTTAGATGGACCTCAAGTTCAGCAAAGCAAAGTACTGTTAAACACCCATGCAAAAGATTAAATGGGGGTAGGGGCAATGGAGGCACAACATGACATGAAACTAAGATAAGTGCACTCTTGGTGCAATGACCGAAAAGATCCAGTCGATCAGGTAGAGTTCCTATCATCGTCAGTGGATGGAGCTTGCACAAGGCACTCGTTGGAGAGCTGAAGCTAGGATGCTGCAATGGATGACACCAATGTGCTAGAGAACGGGTATTGAGGTGGACGGTGGAGGGGGGCGCATGTGTAGATGGACTAGCAGTAGGAGGGGCCGCGACTGGTAGGTGTGGTCTAGTTGCAGTTGAAGAAGAGTGGCGGCGCTTGACTAAGGGGCGCCTCTTGGAATGATCAGCAACAGATGGAACCTTATATCCTTGGAACCTGGTGCGGCGAGAACTACGACGCAATTCAGAGACATCCAAAGGTGCGGCGCAAGAAGCACGACGATGCTTCTTGGAAATAGTAACATCCACACTACCTTCCAAAGCAGAACAATGCAAATCAGTCCAGGTAATTACATCAATGCATTCGTCTGGTAATGCATTCAGATCAAGGCCAGCCATCTATGAAACAAAAAAGAGAGGAATTCAGCATTGTTTTGAATATAATGTTTTTTGCATGCATACATGATAGATGATCTGCATTCTTTTTGCATGCAAAAAGGTATGAATATGTATTAAATTGTTGTCATCAAAGCACACCCATGAAAATGGTGTCATCAAGGTATCATAGCAAGCACGTGGGTTTGAAAATGATCCTTGTTTGTAGGCAACAAAATAAAGAGTACGAACAAACACATCGAACGTCTTGTTGCATGCATACACAAAGTTGATTCGTTTTTTTTTTTGCATGCAGAATGTATACAATATGTACGAAATTGTTGTCATCAAACTAGTCCAGAGGGCCGAAACCCAATGTCCTTGGATAGCATTGTGGAATTTTTATATGCGTCTAGTTTTACTTAGTTCTGTTTCACAATTAGTTGTTGCTTTCAGATCAATCAGATAGTTGCTTGCATATCTTCTGTGTTTTAATCATAATCTCTCTTATTTTTCGTAATGTCCTCCCACTACAGGCACCAGGCGCAAAATATTAACAAGAAGAGGGGCAAATCGTAACAAGCACAATCGTTTGCAAGATAGAAGAATGCGGGATTAGAATTAGGCTAAGTGGGGTATAGCAGAGGAAAAGTAATAGTATATGCACATGCATGAATAGGTTGTGAGTATGCAATAGTTCTAACTGGGGGAAATTAAGTAAAACAAACAAACAAAACCAAAGGGAAACATATTCCAAATTTGCAGGCAATTTCCAGGGCACGATCTTCCTCTTTTGCTCAGTTTGTATGCACAAAATACCTTCTATTACCTGATATATGGTCTTGTTTGCTTCCATTTCCTTAAGGAGGTTTTTCTTCGTTCTCTTCTCCGGTGCCTATTGTACGGCAGTGGCGACGGCGGCGACTGTGGAGGATTTGGGATGGGGGTATTGTCACTGGTGTGTGCCTTTTATGCTCTAGGTTTTCCCTGGGTTGTTACAAGGGGGAAGGGATGGAGGCAGGCCCGGTCTTGGAGGGGGAAAGAGAGGCGGCGGCTCTGGGCCCCCAAGACTAAGGGGGGCCCAAATCAGCACAATGCAGGCCGCAAGCAAAAGGCGATCAAAACCCACGCCAAGAAGAGATTGTCCCATACCTTGTTGTCTTGATGCTTGATTATGAGCTCCCGAAGATGCCACATACGCATGCCAAGCTCATCTGCTAGGACTAGAATTGATTAGGTATGATGTCTGCTAGCTATTTAGTCATCCACTAGCTCTCCAAATAGACGCCCCAATGTCTAGAATTTGGGAAATCATGTCATGTAGGGTATGATACAAATATCAGATTTTCTTGGTTAATTAGTTGTAATCTATTGTTTTGTTGATGGGTTCATGTCTGCAGGTCAAGCTTCACACATTCAACTAGTCAAATCTCAACCTAAAAATCGTCTAGGTATGAGGATGTTTCTCCAAGAGCCTCAATTTTAAGTACAAAACCGGGTCTATATTGTTGGTTTGTCATGTTCACTGGCAGTTAGACAAATGTCTCTATGTAATAAGGTCAATTATAGAAACCTTGTTGAAATGACCAAACTATCTATAAACACCTAAAATTATTGTGAATATATGCCTAATATTGACCTCATGTTGCTCTAATAGCAAGCAAATGAACTGTTAAATTTATTTCTTGGCATAGAAGAATATATTATTGCTCTATTTTGCACACCAGTCACAATTTTGCCATTGCTACACTGGGTCCATATACTGAGGCTAGGTGTTCTCCACTTGGTACAAATGTAGCTTTTGGATGAACTTTTAACTATTTATTGGGAGATTAATATAAATTATGTTGATTATTAATTTGATGTTCATATGAAGGGCCCTGAGGTTTTAGTTTCACCTCGAGTCCCCGAAATCTCAGGACCGGCCCTATATGAAGGTTTTGGCATGAAATAGGGAAAGGGTAAGGGTGTTGGTTGCCTTTTATTTTGAAAACACCCCATATATTAATTAATTAGAAAGGTTATTACAATCATTCATTACTCATAGCCTTTTTCTTCAAATCAACGAGAGGAGACCTGTCAAGCTTCTCATTTGCAAGGAAAGGAGACAGCAGGGGGCGATGTGATTATCTAATTTTGGACGGGCCCTGGATATGGGTAGGGAGCAATCGCTTGCTCTCTGGTAGCATCCAAGTTCATACGTTTGTTTGCCAACATTTTTGCAGGGGGCATGGAGCACTAGGACTCAGAACAAGCATGCCCCGCAACAGACCATGCCTAGGCCAAGTGGCAACTCGTTGCGTCACAAGCAAAAGAAAATTAACAAGGTCTGATGCGATTCAAGAAACCAGGCCAAAACACCCGCCTGGGGAGTTTATAAACAAAAAATATCACTAATTCCATCTTCTATACTCGGATATACCATGAGACCTGTAATAGGATATCAAGAAGATATCATGTCGAGAGCATTGTGCCTTGATAAGCATGGTACCAACACAGAGGCAAAGTACGAAACCAAGAAGATATCATGTCGAGAAGACTGGACCGCATATCATTGTATGTCATGATCCAACTATCTTTTATGTTAGTGAGCACTGAAACTATTTTCACTGAGAAGACCAAAAGATGTTTGGTACATCATTCACGTATCTGGACAAAACGAGATATGGAATAGCGACAACACATGGCGTTTGATAAAATACGGGAGACACGACGATGTTGATTTGGATACAATTACTCTAGTGAATAAGAAACGTGGAATGATCGTATCGTCGTATGGAAAATTGCAAACCAAAATAGAAGAAACCTTATAGATAAGTTTCTTTTTTTCGAGGGTACGCCAATGGCGTACCATAGCTTTATAGAAAGGAGAAATATGTACAAGAGATTACATATGCGCTAGCTAGGTGTCACATGTCGACCCTAGCCTAGCCTGCACACCACTCCCTCTATATACTCTACTACTCTAACTCTAGTTGTCATTCGAAAGCTCCTGCTCTGGCCCAAGTCCTTATGTCATCAAAGATCATGTTGGCGGTATCCCACTCATTCTTGACCGTGCCAGCACCGAAAAGCCTTGCGTTCCTTTGTTTCCATAGAGTCCAACAGACTAGCATCACGAAAGCATTAAAGCCTTTTTCGAGAATGCTTATCCACCCGTTTTCTAGCCTCCGTCCACCAGTGTACCAAGCTTGAGTCATAGTTTGGGCATATGTCTGCCGCAATGCCCAATCTAGTCAAGCAACGGAGCCACACTTGTCTTGAGAACACACACTGCAGTAATATATGGTCAACTGTGTCCTCCTCCTGGTCACATAGGTAGCATTTAGACGCTTGATCTTGCAAATCATGTCTGGCTCTCCTATCCGAAGTCCATAAGCGGTATTGCACTGCCAGCCACATGAAAATTTTGCACGCAAGTGGCGCCCCACACTTCCAGATGGCTCCGGAGGAGTGGAATCTAACTCCTCCCTCACACAGCATCTTGTATGTAGACGATGTTGTGTAGACTCCGGATGCATTCCAAGCCCAGATAGGGCGGTCCTCCACTTGGGCATCGAGCTGAACTTCCACTAGCCTCTCCCAGAGCCCTATGAGTTGGGTCAGCCCCTCTGTGCATAGATCACCTACCATGTCATCCATCCATGCATGCATATGTAGCGCATCTCGCACAAGCCTCCTGTTAGCCACTTGCGTGCGCACCCTAGCCACCACCAAAGGAGCAATATCTTTGAGGGCTGCACCATGCAGCCATCGATCTTTCCAGAACAACGTCTTGCCTCCTGAACCAACTTGCCACTTGACCAAACTTCCAAAAGCTTGATCCACCTTTTTATATATGGTCAAGTTAAGCCCTTGCCAAGGTCTGGTTACATCCATGCGACGTAGCCACTCCCATCTCAATCTAAGTGCAATGCTGTGTTTGTGCAAGTCAATGACTCCCAGACCTCCCATATGCTTGGGTTTACACACCTTAGCCCAAGAAACCACACATTTACCCCCATTCACCGCCTCCGTACCAGCCCAGAAGAAAGCTCGACAGCCTTTGTCCACTCTGTCCAAAGCCCATTTGGGTGCCTCCGCAATCATCAAGTGATGTGTGGCCCGTGCCCTCATGACTTGATTGACTAGGATAAGTCTCCCAGGCCTCGTCACAAGTCCTCTTTGCCATGGCAAAATGTGCAGAGCAGTATCAACAATCGGTTGCCACTCAGATCTCTTTAGCTGTCGTATGCTCAACTGTAACCCGAGGTATCTGCTCGGAAAAGTGTCGATCTTCCAAGGTAGAGCGGACTTGACAATCTCCTCATCCTCACTCACTGCCCTGATCATAATTGCCGCTGATTTGGCAAAGTTTATTCTTAGTCCAAACGCCACACCGAATATGGTAAGAGTCTCTTCAACAAACATTAGGTCTGGCCAAGTTGGTTTTATGAAGAGTACCACGCCGTCCGCATATAAGGACAGGCGCTGCATGGGGCTACATCCGTTAATGGTGCTAAGCACATTTGCCTCATGCGCCCTGATGATGATGGTCGTAAGGACGTCCATGGCGATCACAAAAAGCAAGGGGAAGATGGAGTCCCCTTGCCTGAGACCTTTGGCATGCATGAACTTGTCACCGGCACATCCATTCACTAGCACTCTCGAGCTGGCCGAGGTGAGAAGGATCGCAATCCAAGAAATCCAGCGCTCCGAGAATCCTTTCGCCCTTAGAACCTCAAACAGGAACGGGCAAGATAAAGAGTCAAAAGTTTTGGTTATGTCGAGCTTAAGCAAAACTCCCTTGGCTCTCCTCCTATGCAGAGTGCGCGCCATTTGCCGAACAAGGAGGAAGTTGTCATGTAAGCATCTGCCCTTTATGAATGCAGACTGGTTTGTCTGAACAAGCTCTCCCATCCGCTTGCTTAGTCTGGCAGTCAGCAACTTGGATGCAATCTTGGGTATACTATGCACCAGGCTTATAGGTCGGAAGTCGAAGACAGAACATGCATCCGGGGACTTAGGGATGAGAGTGATGAGAGCTTGGTTGAGTCTTCCGAACCCCCTTCCATTATCCAAAAAAAGCTTGTGGATCGTCGCAATAAGATCCTGCTTAATGATCTCCCACGCCTTTTGGAAGAAGATGCCAATGAACCCGTCTGGCCCGGGTGCCTTGTCAGATGGCATATCTTTGATAACTCCCCAAATCTCCTCTTCAGAGAACACGCGGTCCATCTCCGAGAGGTCCACACTCGAGACACCAAGCCTATCCAGATCGAGTGTGAAGTCTCTGGCACTATCCTTGCCAAGCAGCTCATTGTAGGCTCTGTAGAAAGCTTCCTCCTTGCCTTTCTGATCAGTAATGATGCGCCCATCTATGTTCAAGGCCGGTATGTAGTTTTTCATACGTCTTCCATTTGCAACCGAATGGAACAGCTGCGTATTTCCGTCCCCTTCACGGAGCCAGGTTATTCTCGACCTCTGTCGCGCTATAGTTCTCTCCAGGGAAGCCAACCCTAGGACCAAGTGCTTTAGATTCCTTTTAAGCCATCTTTCCTCCTCCGTCAAGTTACGGTTTTCCTGGGCACAGTCGAACCGCAATATGACAATGTTAGCTATGGCGATTTGTAGCTTGATGTTCCCAACCTCCTTCTGCCCCCAAGCAGCAAGTGCTCGGGCTGTGTTCCGGAGCATGATGTCTAGGCGCATGAACGGATCAGTGATATCCGGATCGCAAACCCAAGCCTCCTTAACCACGTCCGGAAATCCCTCCATCTTGACCCAAAACTTTTCGAAGCGGAACCTCTTTTTAGTGTATATGCGTTCGTGAAGCGCGAGGTGGAGAGGACAGTGGTCCGAGAACTCAGTAGATAGTGCTTGTAGCAAGCTCTCCGGGTGCTCGAGCTCCCAATCAAGTGAGACAAAGGCCCGGTCAATCTTAGTGAGCGTGGGCGTCTCCCTTTCATTACTCCACATAAATTTCCGTCCATGTAGAAAGAGCTCCTTAAGAGCATTATCATCCACGAAACGTTTGAACTTCCCCATCATTCTCCTGTCCAAGTTGGAATTGTTTTTGTCGGCCGCGTATAAAATGAGGTTGAAGTCACATATAACAAGCCATGGCCCCGGACAGAGTGATCTACGCTCCGATAGTTCGATCAAGAAGTTGATCTTATGCTCGTCCTCCTGTGGCCCATAGACTACCGTTAGCCACCAAGGCTCCCCTTCCTTGGGCGATACGTATCCAGTGATGCTGTGGGAATCATTGACATAGTTTGTCAAGAGTACCCGTGAGGAATCCCAACCTACAAAAATACCACCTCTGGTATCCGACGCCGGTAAGTAGGTAAAACCATCATAGTTTAGTCCCAAGCATTGCATAATTACAAAAGTGTCCACCACCTCTAATTTAGTTTCTAAAATACAGACGATCGCCGCGCGAGTGGCTTCTACGAAGCCTCTAAGCGCCTTCCTCTTGGCAGGATTGTTGAGACCTCGGACGTTCCAGCACCAACTCCAAAACATTGAACGACATAAGAAGGATGTCTCCAACGCCGCCGGACACGTCTACCGCACCAGGAGTGGCTCGGTCATCCCTGTCTCCTCGGCTAGGTTGAACGGAATCGCCTTCCCGAAGACGTTCCAGCACACCAACTCCAAAGCATTGAACGACATAAGAAGGATGTCTCCAACGCCGCCGGACACGTCTACCGCACCAGGAGTGGCTCGGTCATCCCTGTCTCCTCGGCTAGGTTGAACGACATAAGTTTCAGAACAATAGCGAAGAAGCAAATAAGAAAGTAGAAGTAATACATTCTGATAAAGGTACGTTCAATCAGGAAGATTTTTCCTGAAAAGAAAAGGGGAATGTCATATTTTTCAAGGACAGAAAAACCGATGGAAAAAAAAGGTCCCACCGAGACTTGAACTCGGGTTACTGGATTCAGAGTCCAATGTCCTAACCACTATACCATGGGACCACTTGTTGATTCGATTTTTCAGTTTAAATTTTCATAATAACCACAGCAGGTCAGGCATCCTATCTGACGGCTGTCCAGTGTCTGAGAAAATAGAGCACGCTTTCAAGGACTGATCAATCCTCGTGTAATTCGCGCTTGTTATCTTTAGATGGATTTCAAGGTAAAATACTCATCGTCATTGTCGTCAATCACTAGTCCGTTCTTCTTTTCAGACCAGCCTTCCGACTAGCATTACTCTCTGTCATCATCTTCACGATCATCCAGCTCGGCCTCACTATATTCATCCACAAGTTCAGCATCACCATCGTTAATGCTAAGTGAATTCATCAACTCCGGATGGAGAGGGGCGTCCCTGAAAAGTGACAAGTTCAGTTTACAGTTGGATAATCATTGCACATACTACAGCATGGTACTCTCGCTGGTTACTGATGTGAATTCTTTTGAATCAAGTGTTGCAGAGCTTTCAGTTTGTTATTCTGAATGACATTCATTACCTCTGAGTAATTTAGTGTTACACGTCTCCAATTGCAAAATTCGCCTCGATCGACATCAAGAGGCACTCTTCATTATCATGGAGAAGGAATCATGCAAGTTAAATAAGAGAGCACTGTGTTCCCACTTCTCAGACAGACATAATACAATGATTGGCTGGTACTCCCTCCGTAAAGAAATATAAGAGCGTTTATATTTCTTTACGGAGGGAGTACATTTGAAAATACGGAAGTAAATTGCTCAAAGCCATCATATTTGTGGTTAGGATGCTGCAAAACTATCGCTTTTGTTAAAAATCATGAAAGACCATCGCTTGTAGCAAGTGAATAATAATATGCACTAAATCATACTTGGAGACCCGCTTCGGTACAACCCCCCTCACAAAACGTATAAAGGGTAATATGGACCTTTGACACACCGTATTTATTTTTGTATGTACGATGGTTCACCGCCTGAACGTATACGCTGTACGGAGACCTCTTTGTACAAGGAAAAGTGTCTGGGCCGGCCCATTAATCACGTTCACCAGTTTTGTATGTAGGGAAATAACACAAAAAGGAATGCCCACCAGGTATCGAAAACAGATCTTTGCACTCTTTGGAAGTGCTGCCTACCACCTGACCTAGAAGATGGTTTTGATTTTATGCAGCGCGCATTGTATAAGAACAAATAACACGCTTATATATAAAAACAATTCTCATAAAAAACGAAACTTTTCTAAAAAAAATGTGAAAAACTTGGAAATGTCGAACATTTCTTGCAAAGCAAATAGTTTATAAAACTCCAAACATTTTTGAAAAATTGAACAATTTTGTAGAATTTTCGAGATTCCTTACATTTCTTTAAAAAATGTGAACTGTTTATAAAAATACAAACAAATTTCTTTTTAATAAAAAATTAAAACACGACAAGGTTTCAAAAACACGATTTTTAAAAAGCACACAAACATTTTCTTAAACTTCGACCAAAATTTGAAAAAAAAACAGATTGTATGGATGTGTGAGCTTTTTTGGATGCGGGAACATTTTTCCAAATGCAGATTCTTTATTTTGTGATTTGTTTTGACAATAGGACTATTTTTTTAACTTCTGATCTTTTTAAAGCACGACACTTTTTTATATTCCTGAACATTGTTTGAAACGAACAAAATATGAAAATATGAGAATTTTTTGAATTTGAACAGAATTTTAATAACATTTATATTTTTGAAAACGTGATCAATTTTGTAAAATTGCAAACTGATTTAGAATTTCCCAACAGGCGCCTGACGGGAGCGATTTAGTCAGAAAAAAACATCAGTTCAGAGGAGTGTGCTTTTGTTATTTGCAATTTATATCAATCAACATGAATATTTTATATGTCCTCACCATTTTCTTGAATATTGTCAACAATTTTGGATGCTTCTGTTATTTATAATTTCTGTCATTATCAATCAACATAAACTATTTTTGTAACCCAAACATTTCTTTCATTTGTGGAAAGTTCGCGAATTTGAAAAAAAGGAAAAAATAAAAGTGATTTTCTAAATAAAACCATTATATAATAGAACAAAACTCAGTTTTAAAAATCGCAAACACAACTGGTCCTAAAATTCACAAACTTAAGAGAAAGTTGTGGTATGATTGGCCATGGTCCATGCAGCCAATATATGCGTTCCAAATTTGTACACTCCAAATTTTGCATAATAAATCTAGACAACATGATTCTTACGTGTGTACATCCCAAATTTTGCATAGACCCTAATCATCCCAACCGGTAAGCCACTCGCCCTCATGTGCAAGAGGTCTGTGGATGGTCGACGTATTTAAAAAAATCAACCGCTCAAAAAAATTAAGAAAAGACCATCCTATCCTTTCTTATGAAGGGGTATGGATAAATCTCCTCCGTTGATGTGTTTAAGGAGGTTGTACCGAAGCGGAAGTCATCATACTTGAGTCGTGACTAACAACAAAACTGCTAGGTGGGACCCGTCTGTACAGGCTGATGTGGCAAAGGCTAGTCTTAGTCGGTGTTTGGCTTGCTGAGGTGCACGGGGGGCCACCTATAAGCCACACCTCTTATCTCCTTCCTCCCCACATTTTGCTCTCCCTCGCCACCGGCCCACTCCGGCGAGATAGATTCGTCGCCGGCCACGGTCAAGTCTGAGGCCGCCGCTCGTCCTGCCCCGGGCCAAGGCAGAGGACACCGTCGCCGTTGCCGGCCGCGGCCCGTCCAGCCTGGGCCGAGGCAGAGGCCGTCGTCGCCATTGTCGGCCAGAGCCGCTCCCAGCATGTCTGTACGCCGATGAATCGATCTGTCCCGGCCAGGTCAACGTCGCCGCTCTCCAGTCCGTCTCCCGTCGAATTGCACTGACACCGCCGGCTAGCAGCAGCTGGTCAACGCAGCGGCTCCCTTTTCAGTCGATCCGCCTGCTCCCGCATCCGTTTGTTGCCTACTCACGCCGCTTGCTTCTACTTCTCGCGCCGGAACAAAAAGGAGGCCCGCAGGTCCACCGCCGATGGGGGCGACTGGCGTGAGGTCGCCCGCGCCCAGAGCGAGCTCGCCATTGAGATGCTTGCCTGCGGGTGGCCCTCCCCTGTCCGCCGCACCAACCTTGCCGTGGTCAGGGCCCTGGCGGATTTCGCCGACTGTGATGTGCTCGCCGGAGCAGATTAGAGGAGAGGAAGAAGAAGGGGGAAATAAGATGTGTGGCTGACAGGTGGGACCCCGTCCACCTCAGCAAGTCCACACATTAGTATTCGCCATATCAGCCCGACAGAAAGGCCCACCCGCCAGTTTCGCTGTTAGACGCTCAGTTTTGAATTAGCGCAATTTGTTACTCACTTACCGCGGAGGTGATGGTATTTTGTCATTTTTGAAAGAAAAAAAAATAGTTTTGGAGTATCCTAGCCACAAATATGATGAGTCAACAATTTACTCAAAAATGTGGCAACACTGTTCGGAGAGGCTGTATCCAAAACTAACGCCAGGACCAGCCTGGAAAATAAATCATGTACAGAAACAAGGGCCTGACAACCTCAATGTGCATCTGCTTACTGCCAATTTCCAGCTCCAAAATCACCATAGCAGTAACAGACCACCTACTCCAAACAACTGCAGTATCCGACTTTTCACTCGCCAATTTCAAGTAAACTACTCGTCGTCGTCGTCAATTACCATTCTGTGTCTTCTTTTCACTCGCCAATTTCAAGTAAACTGACATTAGAGCCTGCCATGTCCCCAGTGTCGTCGACGATCCGTTGCTCGGCATCTTCACGAGATGCTCCGGCTCACTAAGGTCATCCAGAAGTTCAGCATCACCACCACGGAGAAGATTCCAGAAGTTCAGCATCACCGCCACGGAGAAGATTCAAAATAATAGGGAGAATCAAATAAGAAAGTAATAATTGGCAATAGAGATACGATCTACTAGGGGGTTGTTCCTGGAAAGAAAAAAGAGGTCCCACCGAGACTTGAACTCGGGTTACTGTATTCAGAGTCCAATGTCCTAACCACTAGACCATGGGACCACTTGTTGAGTCGATTTTCCAGTTTAACTTTTCATAACAACGACAGCAGGTCAGGCATCCTATCTGACGGCTGTCCAGTGTCTGAGAAAATAGAGCACGCTTTCAAGGACTGATCAATCCTCGTACAATTTGCGCTTGTTATCGTTAGATGGATTTCAAGGAAAACTACTCATCGTCATTGTTGTCAATCACTAGCCCGTGTCTTCTTTTCAGACCAGCCTTCCGACTAGCATTACTCTCTGTTATCGATGATGATCCGATGCTCGGCTCGGCCTCACTATATTCATCCACAAGTTCAGCGTCACCGCCGTTAATGCTAGGTGAATTCATCAACCCCTGAAAAGTGACAAGTTCATTTTACAGTTGGATAATCATCATTGCACATACTACAGCATATGGTACTCTCATCGGCTACTGATGTGATGTCTACAGGTTTTCTAGCCCTAAACCTCTTGCAGAGTTGTCAGTATGTTTTTCTGAATGATATTCATCAACTCTGCGTAAATTAGTGTTACTAGATGGCATTCCTGACATGAAACATACTCGCAGCAACTCCTTATTATCAAGAGGCACTCCTTATTATCATAGAGCAAAGAGAGCACTGTGTTCCCATACAACCATCATACGATTTGCTAGTACATTTGATAATATGGCAACACTGGCCAGAGAGGCTGTATCCAAAACTAACGGCAGGACCAGCCTGGAAAACAAATCATGTACAAAACCAAGAGCCTGACAACCTCAATTTGCATCTACTTCCAATTTCCAACTACCAACTCAGAAGCATGTCACCTCACCATAGCAGTAGCAGACCATCTACTCCAAACAGCTGCAGGTATCCGACTTTTCACTCACCAATTTCAAGTAAACTACTACTTGTCATCATCGTCATCAATTACCATTCTGTATCTTCTTTTCAAACCAGTCTTCTGACTGGCATTAGAGCCTGCCATGTCCCCAGATTCAGGCATGTCTCTGTCTTCGACGATCCGTTGCTCGGCATCTTCACGGCCATCCAGCTCAGGCTCACTCAAGTCATCCAGAAGTTCAGCCTCACCAGCATCGCCACCGTTATCGTTAGATGATTTCAACTCCAGATGGAGAGGGGCGTCCCTGAAAAGTGAGAAGCTCATTTCATAATTATGTCTGTGGCATGTTTGCACTCAATTCTTATCAAGGGAAAAAGCAACCTAGAGTCCTAAATTAGTTGCACATTTGCCGGTGACAAAACTAAAAGACGAACATCACAATACATGCTATGGAGTGTACGCAAAAGAATAAATGACATACAGGACCAAATAATGTGATGTTGTTTTTGCAGAAACAAATGTTTGTTCATACATCCCATGGCATTTCCAGCATAATCACTGGCAACTTCAAATAAAGTTGACAAAAACATCTACATTTAACGATTTAGATTGCATACTGGCAAAATTTCCGGGCATTTGTCAGAAAACATACTTCTAATATAGAAGCCTTTTTTTTGAAATGGAGGTGTACCCCCGGCCTCTGCATCATGGAGATGCATGCAACCATATTATTGATAATTCAAAAAAGGTCAATTCAAAAAGGTCTTACAGCTCGCAAACGGAGCAAAAGTATGGGAAAAACAAAATTACATCATGTCTCAAGCAACCGGAGATAAAAAAATATAGGATAGACTCCCTAGACTCCTATCCTGTTATGTGATCGCCATCCAAACCGGTTGAATATAGCCCGAGCTACCATCTCCCATCGGTTGCACCCAGTAACCAAAGGCTCCCTGGAGTCCATAGGAGTGAGTAAGGACCACGTACGGATCCAACCTGTAGCCCTGAAGATAACCTGCAAGAAAGTTAAATTATGTTGTCTGTTAAAAATCATATCATTTCTGCAGTTCCATATAGCCCAGAAAAGCGCACATATTCCAATCCGAATACGAGCTGCAGTAATCTGATCAACCCCAGCTAACCACGTCCCAAACAATGACGCAATATCAGCAGGGGGGTGAATGCTGAAAGCTATATGAATCGTTCTCCACAATAGTTTCGCCAAAGGGCATTCAAGAAAAAGGTGTTGTATTGTTTCATCATGATCACAAAAACAGCACCGCGAGCTTCCCACCCATCTTCTTTTGATTAAGTTAACCTTAGTAAGTATCACTTTTTTGTGGACAAACCACATAAAGATTTTAATCCACAAAGGAACCTTAACCTTCCAGATGTGCAATGACCTTGGTATTTGGCCAGAATTAAACAAATCTAAATAAAAAGATTTCACCGTAAAAATCCCATTTTTAGTGAGCGTCCACACACAAATGCGTTACATATCTTTTATTGACAGGAACAAACTCACAGAAAAACATATCACGCCAATAGAATTAAGTCAATTAACTCATGAAAGCAACTACATGCCAGAAATTACATGCGCTTAGGTAATTGCAATGTTTCTTCATCAGATGATATTTGATGATTATCGCCGTTATCATTCTTACTGCTTAACAGAGGCAGCCTTTTCCCTATGCGCCTGAAAAAATGCAGTCTACACTTAATGGCAAGTAACTACCAATAATTATTAAATCACACTGATTTCTTTTCACGATGTGCTTAGGGCCATGGATGTACTAGTTTTGACACCTTTGGTCTGCTAGTTATGCATCCCATCTTACTGATAACTATACATGACTGATTGTTGAGCATGTGATGCGGAGCATCCGGCAAGCATCCCCATGGACACTCCGTCATCGGCACAAGCACGCAAGGGACCAATGACTAGAGCACGTGCACGCGCTATCGAGAACGAGGTTAATTCTCTCCTCTTCGAGTTTCATTTGGATTCGCACGAGGATTGGGTTCTACCTCAGAAGGAGATGTTGTGCATTCTCAGTTGCCAAGGAGATGATCACGTGGAAGCAAAGAAGAACCTGTTCAGTCCGGATCGCGTGGAAGCAAATGAAGGCCTGCCCAACCCGGAACAAGCGATACTACCGCTCCTGCCAACAAGCGGTACTACCGCTCCTTAAGCGGTACTACCGCCTGCAAGCGGTAATACCGCCCGAGGGGCCGGTACTACCGCCCTGCCTGCGCGCAGCCTTCGGCCTTTGGCCATGTACCCCTTTTCCCCTCTTACCCCTTCGTGACCTAGACTATAAATAGACCTCCTTCACATCTTTTGAGGGTTAGCAAAGATATTGAGAGACCTTGAGAGCTTTGCTCGTTGTATCCCCTCCTCTAGGAGATCAAGACCTCCAAGGGAGAAGAATCCTAGTGGATTGCAAGACCTCCCAAGGGAGAAGAATCCTTGTGGATTGCAATACCTCACCTCCTTTAAGAGTGGGAAGAACCTTACCTTTGTGCTTGTTTCCTTGGATTGATCTTGTAATCTTGTGGATCCTTTGTATGCTACTCTAGTGGATGTGATATTGGGTTTGTTTTGAGAGATTTGTGTCTTGTGTTCTTGTGTGTTCTTCCTCTTTCCCCCCTCCAAGTGTGAAAAGATCCCCCTAGGGTTTCACCCTACAACATCTTGGTATCATGAGCAAGGTTGATTCACATCTTGGAGTCCCATCCCCCCACTTTCTAGCTTGATTTTGTTGTGTTCTTGCCCAATTTCGAAAATCCCCACAAAAAATAGCCCAAAATTTTTCTTGCAATTTGTTGGATCTGGTGAGATTTTGTTGTTTTGGTCCATGAATTTGATGTTTGGCAAGTGGATCTAGCCCCTCCACAACAATCCCCACCCATCCCACCACGAAATCCATCCAATTTGACCCCGAAATCATCCATTTCTGCCCATAATTCGCCCTGATCCCGATCTGCGAACTTTTCCCGACACCAGCGGTACTACCGCCCCTCCAAGCGGTACTACCGCCTATAACCACAAGCGGTACTACCGCCCTATAAGCGGTACTACCGCCCCTCACTGTTTCAGCTTTCCGAGTTTCTCCGTTTTGACCATAACTTTCACTCCCGAACTCCGATTTGAGTGTTCTTTGGCTCGTTGAGAAGCTAGCGACTTGCCCGAGCTGCTCATCTTGGTTTTATCACCATTATCTTCCATCCAAAAATCAACACAACAACACCCACTTTCCGCATTTGACCGGTTTCGAGTTGCGATTTGGCGTTTCCTAAGGTGTTTCGGCTACTTAGGAGCGTGCGACATCGACATCATCGCCTCGGAGTCATCTTCGCCGCTAACCGTAAGCAAGGACGGTAACCTCGACGACACTTACCTTTTGCTTTTTGCATTGATAGCCCGAGCCATTTGCGTTGCTTACCTATCGAGACTAGCGAGTTGAGAATTGCCGGGCCACGCTCTTGTGCACCGTAGTGATCATGTTATCATCGTAGTGCCATAAGTCTCTCCCGTGCATTTCTTGCATACTTGTCTCATATTATCCTCGGCTCGAGCATCAAGCTTTCAAAAAAAAAAGCTTTTAAGCAAAAAGAGGAGCAACAATGAGCTTATATGCAATAGCATTGAGAAACTTTACTTACTCATATCATCTTGGTCACCGCATACATAGCATAGTTGGGATCGAGGACGGCATGTTTCTCTCATAGGTTGGTGCACAAAGCGTATCTCGCCCATTTGAGCAATCGAGCTAGTGTCTCTCTAGTATTCGCACAACAAGAGCATTTTGCGTGATCACTCACATTTTGCGCTCACCCTTGGTTGTGCGGATCCCATCTATCTTCCGTGTGTGTGTTCCTAGTGATACATTTGGCTTTGATCTATTTGCTTTACATGCATTATCATGAACTTTCTCAACCTTATCGATATCTTGACTAATATTTTGTTTGAAATTTTGCCACCATCCTAACCAAGCTACTCCATAGGCCTCTTTAATTGTAGGTGTGAGGAACAAACCCGGTTCCAATTCTACTATTGTGGCATTTCATTGAGTGAAACTTGTTACATTTTCAATCTTCGGGAGAGGTAACCTTGGTATTGTTCTCTCATTTACCTACTCACCTCCTACTTACATGATGGATAGGCCAAGTTCTTCGACCGACCCGATCGACGAGCATCTAGTGGAAGCACCGAACTACGTCACCAAGAATCAACTTTTCGGTGTACAACGAGCTCTTCACCAAGAAAGCGAAGCATTGGGCGACCGCGTCGAGCAACTCGCTTCCGACTTCCGCACACAAATGCAAGAGTTCCGCCACATCTTGGTGAACCGCACGTCTCCGCCTCCTTCATCAAGACGGCGCCATTCAAGTCGACGCTCAAGTGACAACTCTTCGGCTTACTCTTCCACGGATGCAAGTCCTCCACGTCCTCGGCAAGCCCAACAATTCGTCAATCAAGATCGACAATCCCCGGACAATCCATTGCATGGCAATGGGTTACGAGATCGAGTTCGAGCACGTGAGCAAGGGCGCCGCCAAGAGCAACAACGCCCACATCAAGTACATGAAGATGACGATGCAATTCGGCAAGCTCAAGAACGACGTGACAATCAAGCACGCAACGCACAACAAGCTCTTCGTGACTCCACGCGCATCTTCGCCGACCGCAACCGCCAAGTACGTCAACAAGAAGCACTTCATCAAGAGCGACAAGAGGAAGCCGCCCATCGCGAAGCGGAGCAAGAACGACGAAATGGGAACGACGTGCCGCGACACCATCGACAAGACCACCGCGAGGAGCACGTTTTCGCTGAGCGACCACATCGTCATGAGAGACACCACCATCATCAACATGACGAAGAACAACGCTTCGGCAAGCTCAAGTTCACTATGCCCAAGTTCTCCGGAAGCACCGACCCCGAGGAATACCTCTCATGGGCATTGAAGGTCGACAAGATATTCCGCCTCCACAACTTCGAAGAAGAGAAGAAGATTGCCATGGCCTCTCTCGAGTTTCAAGACTATGTCCTCATTTGGTGGGAACAAACGATCAAGCGACGACATACAAGAGGCGAACCACCCATTACAACTTGGTCAGAAATGAAGAATGTCATGCGAGCTCGCTTCGTGCCTACACACTACACCCGCGATCTCTTCAAGAAGCTGCAACTTCTCAAACAAGGCACGAAGACGATGGAGGAATACTACCAAGAAATGGAGATTGCAATGATACGAGCCAACGTCAAGGAAGATGACGAGAAAACAATGGCCCGCTTCTTGAACGGCCTCAATCACCCAATCAAGCGGATTGCCGACTTCCAACCATACTCCAACCTTCTCGAGCTAGTTCATCAAGCGTCCAAGGCCGAGCGACAAGTCCAGGATGACTTCAAATACGCCAAATACTCGTCCAAGAACTACGGCTCCTACTCTCAAGCACCCGCGACTTCGGCACTTCCTACCTCAAATAGAGCATCACCAAGTACCGGCGACAAGTCAAGTTCCAAGCAAACTACACCTTCCTCGACTCGTTCTCCGGCAAGCAACTACAAACCCAAGACTCCCTCACCTTCGGCACCACCATACGACCCCGTGAAGACTAGTTCCTTCAAGTGCTTCACATGTGGTGGCCGAGGTCACAAGTCCTTCGAGTGCACGAACAAGAGAACCATGATCTTCAACGACGATGGCACATATGACTCGATGAGCGAGGACGAAGTGGAAGCTATTGAGCACGTGGCCATGCACCGGCGCATCAACGAAGATGAAGATGATCAAGTGTTTTGTGACAACGATTCAAGTCCCTCTCTCGTGGTATCCAAGGTCTTGACCCTCCAACACCATCAAGACGAAGACCAACGATGCCATATCTTCCACACAAAGGCCAGCATCAACGGACGTTCCGTCAAGGTCGTCATCGACGGAGGAAGTTGTCACAACTTGGCAAGCGACGAGCTATGTTCCAAGCTCCAATTGGTCAAGAAGAAGCACCCTCGTCCTTACAAGGTACAATGGTTGAGCGACTCCGGCACCATTCAAGTGGAGCATACGGTACAAGTTTCTTTCAAGATCGGCGCCTACGAGGACACCTTGGAGTGTGATGTAGTTCCCATGACGGTGTGCCACCTTCTCTTGGGACGACCTTGGCAATTTGACCGTGGAGTCATCCACAACGGACGAACCAACTACTACAGCTTCAAGATGAAAGGCAAGGAATATGTGCTTCGACCAATGTCACCAAGCCAAGTGATCGCCGATAAGCAAGCATCCACCCATCGTGGAGATCCTAGTGAGAGAGTGATCCACCAAAAAGAAAGTGAGAGCCACAAGCCAAAATTAAGCGCCTCTTCGCCAAGAGAGAAAAACTTAGTCCTCCTAGCCACCAAACATGAGATGAGAGAAGTGTGTGAGAACCCCTCGAGCGTCTTCCACCTTGTGCTTCTATGCAAAGGGGAAGCCAAACCTACTAACACTTCACCACCTCCACCTTTTGTGTTGTCTCAATTGTTGCAGGAATTTTTGGACGTCTTTCCCGATGAGCTACCACCGGGTCTACCTCCACTTCGCGGCATCGAACACCGCATCGACCTCATACCCAGCGCACCACTTCCGAACAAGGCTCCTTACCGCGTCAACCCGGAGGAAACAAAGGAGATACAACGTCAAGTACAACAACTCATCGACAAAGGTCATGTACGTGAAAGCTTAAGCCTGTGTAGTTCCCGTTATTCTCGTGCCTAAGAAAGATGGAAGTTTTCGCATGTGTTCCGATTGTCGGCCGATAAATGCTATCACCGTTAGATAACGTCACCCTATTCCACGCCTAGATGACATGCTTGATGAATTATGTGGTGCCACCATCTTTTCCAAAATTGACCTTAAAAGTGGCTATTACCAAATTCGCATTCAAGAGGGTGATGAATGGAAAACAGCTTTCAAAACCAAGTTTGGGTTATATGAGTGGTTGGTCATGCCGATGGGCTTATCGGAAGCGCCCGACTCTTTCGTGCGTCTTATGCATTTCGTTCTCCGACCTTATAGCGGCGTCTTTGTAGTGGTTTACTTTGATGACATACTAGTCTTTAGCAAGTCGCTTGAGGAACATGTCAACCACGTCCGTATGGTTTTGCAAGCCCTTCGAAAACAACAATTATATGCTAATATGGAGAAATGCACTTTTGGTGTTGATAAAGTTGTTTTCCTAGGATTTGTCGTGTCTTCACAAGGTGTTCACGTTGATGAAACTAAAACTGAAGCAATTAAAACTTGGCCTCAACCAACGAACCTTCAACAAGTGCGTAGCTTTCTTGGTTTAGCCGGTTTCTATCGACGCTTTGTGAAGGACTTTAGCACCATTGCTATGCCTCTACACGCCTTGAGCAAGAAGAACGCACCCTTTGTTTGGGGTCCTTCGCAAGACACCGCGTTCATTAAGCTCAAACACTTGCTCACGCACGCACCACTTCTTGCCCTACCGAACTTTGATAAGCCTTTTGAGATTCATTGCGACGCTAGTGGTACCGGCATAGGTGGCGTGCTCATGCAAGAAAAACGCCCCATTGCGTATTTTAGTGAAAAACTATCCGGAGCACAACTTAACTACCCCATCTATGATAAAGAGCTCTATGCTTTGGTGAGAGTTTTACGTGTTTGGGAACACTATCTTCGACCCCATGAATTTATTCTTCACACGGACCATGAGACGCTCAAGTATCTCAAGGGTCAAACGAAGTTAAACAAGCGTCATGCTAAGTGGAATATTTTCCCTATGTCATCAAATACATCAAAGGCAAAGAAAATGTTGTGGCGGATGCTCTTTCCCGCAAATGCATGCTTGTTACCAAACTTGAGTTGAATGTTATTGGCTTTGAGCACATAAAAGACTTATATGAGCATGATGTTTTCTTTGCAAATCCTTATGCCAAATGTGTCGCACATACTTCTTGGGAGCAATACTACATAAAGGATGGATATCTCATGAAAGCTAACAAACTTTGCATTCCCGAGTCTTCGCTTCGTTTGCTCCTTTTGCAGGAATCTCACGGAGGAGGGCTCATGGGACACTTTGGACGCGACAAGACATTTGCTACGCTATCCAAGAATTACTTTTGGCCCAAGATGTTCCGTGACGTCTCTCGCTTCACCAACCGGTGCTCTACATGCCGCAAAGCTAAGTCAAAAGCTCAATCCCATGGGCTTCACATGCCACTCCCTATTCCTTTCCATCCATGGGAAGACATTAGCATGGATTTCATTCTTGGATTACCTAGAACTCGCAACGGAAAGGATTCCGTATTCGTTGTTGTGGATAGATTTTCCAAGATGGCACATTTCATTCCTTGTCACAAGATAGACGATGCTTCACATATTGCGACTCTCTTTTGTAGGGAAATCTTGCGGCTACATGGCGTGCCCAAGACGATTGTCTCGGACCGTGACGTCAAGTTCTTGAGCTACTTTTGGAAAACTCTATGCGCCAAGCTTGGCATCAAGTTACTCTTCTGCACGGCATACCACCCTCAAACCGATGGACAAACCGAAGTCACCAACCGGACGCTTGCAACTCTCATACGTGTGTTGATCAAGAAGAACATCAAGGAGTGGGAAGAGTGCCTACCCATCGCCGAGTACGCCTACAATCACGCGAGACACTCTACAACCGGCAAGTCCCCCTTCGAGGTTGTCTACGGCTTCAAACCATTGTCACCTTTGGACATCCTTCCTTTCCCGCTTCAAGAACGAGCCGACATGGACGCAAGTGCAAGAGCAGCCCATCTCAAGAAGATGCATGAAGAAACACGTTCCACGACCGAGCGTCAAGTACAACGCCGCGCCATCAAGCTCAACACCAACAAAACACCAATGGTGTTCCATCCGGGTGATCTCATTTGGCTACACCTTCGCAAAGACCGCTTCCCCGGTGAACACAAATCCAAGCTTCTTCCACGAGCCGACGGACCATTCAAGGTGCTAGCACGCTACAACGACAACGCTTACAAGATCGACATCCCCCGTGACAAGTACAACGTCAGCGACATCTTCAATGTCAAAGACTTGGCCAAGTACCATGGTGATGAAGACCACGATCCGTGGACGGATCTTCCCCAAGGGGGGGAGATGATGCGGAGCATCCGGCAAGCATCCCCATGGACACTCCGTCATCGGCACAAGCACGCAAGGGACCAATGACTAGAGCACGTGCACGCGCTATCGAGGATGAGGTGAATTATCTCCTCTTCGAGTTTCGTTTGGATTCGCACGAGGATTGGGTTCTACCTCACAAGGAGATGTTGTGCATTCTTAGTTGCCAAGGAGATGATCACGTGGAAGCAAAGAAGAACATGTTCAGTCCGGATCGCGTGGAAGCAAATGAAGACCTTCCCAACCCGGAACGAGCAGTACTACCGCCCCCCAAAGCGGTACTACCGCTCCTGCCAACAAGCGGTACTACCGCTCCTTAAGCGGTACTACCACCTGCAAGCGGTAATACCGCCCGAGGGGCCGGTACTACCGCCCTGCCTGCGCGCAGCCTTCGGCCTTTGGCCATGTACCCATTTTCCCCTCTTACCCCTTCGTGGCCTAGACTATAAATAGACCTCCTCCACATCTTTTGAGGGTTAGCAAAGATATTGAGAGACCTTGAGAGCTTTGCTCCTTGTATTCCCTCCTCTAGGAGATCAAGACCTCCAAGGGAGAAGAATCCTCGTGGATTGCAAGACCTCCCAAGGGAGAAGAATCCTTGTGGATTGCAAGACCTCACCTCCTTTAGGAGTGGGAAGAACCTTACCTTTGTGCTTGTTTCCTTGGATTGATCTTGTAATCTTGTGGATCCTTTGTATGCTACTCTAGTGGATGTGATATTGGGTTTGTTTTGAGAGATTTGTGTCTTGTGTTCTTGTGTGTTCTTCCTCTTTCCCCCCTCCAAGTGTGAAAAGATCCCCCTAGGGTTTCACCCTACAACAGCATGTAACATATATTCATGGCCACTGAGAAAGAATGAGACAGCTGATCCTTATAATACTCCCCTGGTGAACATTCAGTAATCAGTTCTTGATGTATATAAAGTCAAATGAGCTCACCTAAGCATCCGTGCCTTTGAAGTCTCTTGATGCTGTGATATGATCGGTGAAAGATTCTCCGATGACAGCTCCTTAGTTTTGGTTCTGCAATAGATGAAGGTAAACACTCAGGACATCAAAACGGAGAGGGCAACATAAATAACTTCATGTATCTGTGGCATGTTTGCACTGAGTTCTTAGCAAAGGAAAATGCAACCTAGAGTCCTAAATTATTTCCACATTTACCTACGACGAAGCTAAAAGTTCTTAGCAAGGGAAAATGCAACCTAGAGTCCTAAATTATTTCCACATTTGCCTACGACGAAACTAAAAAAGGAACATCACAATACATGGTATGAAGAGTAATCACAAGAATAAATCTCATACAGGAGCAAAGAATGTGATGTTGTTTTGCAGAAACAAATGTTTGCTCATACATCTCAGGGCATTTCCAGCATAATCAATAGCAACCTAAAATAAAATTAACCAAAAATATCTCTGCAGAATCTCCGGGCATTTGTTAGCAATCATACTTTCTAATATAAAAGGCCTTTCAATAGTAAGACAGTCTTTTCAGAGCACAGACAAAAGCTTTGCTTATCTTTCATTAACAGTAACAAACTAAGAAAAACATATCACGCCAATAGAATTAACTCATGTAAACAACTCCATGCAGGAAATTACCTGCGCTTGAGTGCTTGCAATGTTTCTTCATCCGATGATATTGGATGATTATCGTTGTTGTCATACTTCCTGCTTAACCCATCCAGCCTTTTCCTTATGCGCCTGAAAATGCAGGCTAGACTTAATGGCGAGTAACTACCAATTAGTTATTAGATCACGCTAATTTCTAACCATGGTGTGCTTAGGGCAACGTATGTACTAGTTTGGACATCTTTGCTCTGCTGAGTTATGCATCCCATCTTTCTGATAACTATACATAACTGACTGTTGAGCATGTACTACAGGTTCACGGCCACTGAGGAAAAATGACACATCTGGACCTTTATAATACTCACCTAGGGAACATTCAATAATCAGTCCTTGATGTCTATAAAGCCGAATGAGCTCACCTAAGCATACGTCCTATGGTGTCATCATCAGAATCCGTGCCTTGCGAAGTGTCTTGATGTTGTGATATACTTGGTGAAAGATCCACTGCTGGTAGCTCCTTAGTTTTGGTTCTGCAATAGATGAAAGGAAACACTCAAGACATCAAAACGGACAAGGCAACATAAATAACTTCATATATCTGCGGCATGTTTGCACTCAATTCTTAGCGAGGGAAAATGCAACCTGCAGTCCTAAATTAGTTGTATGTTTGCCTATGACGAAACTAAAAAAAAAACCAACATCACAATACATGCTATGGAGTATAATCAAAAGAATAAATGTCACACAATACCAAATAATGTGATGCTGAATTATAAAAACAAATATTTGTGCATGCATATCCCATGGCATTTCCAGCATAATCACTGGAACTTCAAATAAAGGTGAACAAAAAAATCTAGATGTCATGATTTAGATTACATAATGGAAAAAACTTCAGGCATTTGTCAGCAATCATAATTTCTGATATAAAAGGCCTTTTAAGAGTAAAACAGTCTTTTTAGATCACACACAAAAGCTTTGCATATTTTTCATTAACAGTAACAAACTCAAAGAAAAACATATCACACCAATAGAATTTCAATAATCTCGTGTAAGCAACTCCATGCAGGAAATTACCTGTACCTGCGTTTGCGTGCTTGCGATGTTTCTTCATCAGATGATACCGGATGATTATCGATGCTGTCATTCTTACCTCTTAACCCGTGCAGCATTCTCCTTCTGCGCCTGAAAATGCAGGCTAGACTTAAAGGCAGTGCTCGCCCTTGACGTAGCCGACGGCGCCTCCGTCGTCCTCCTCCTCCTCCGGGGCGCCGAGGCCGGCGCAGGTGCGCGAGAGCACCGCCGAGTCCATGCCGCTGCGCTAGGGCTCGGCAGCCTGACCGGTGCGTATAGCGGGAGCTGGTCGCGGAGGTGGGGGGGGGGGTTGGTGGATGGAAGGCGCCAAGAGAGCTGGTCGCAGTGGAGTGGGAGGGAGGCGGGGAGATTGGGGAAATTTTGCCGCCGCCGCGCTCCATTTCCGGCGGGGTTTTCCCGGGCTTTTCGGCTCCGCTTGGTGGGCCGCCAACTAAGTGTGGATCGACAACTTACGGCCCGATTGATGAAAATAAAAATAAAGACAATACTTCAGAAAGAGGAAAAGACTTTTAAAAAAGTCCAGAAATCAGAAGAGTTAAAAAAAAGGTGTAGCTGGATTTAACCAAGTCTCAGTGACATTATTATATGCAAAAGAGGAAAAGGAAAAACTAAAGAAGAAGTTTTGTACGGATCCCATTATAAGATCCCACGAATATAGTATTAGTGAGACTTAGCGGGACTTTTAAGGAACTATCTCAAGTGACTGATGAAAAATACTGTAATCGCCCCCGCGTCATCCGCCTGGGCGACTCGCGATCCACTTTTTTCGGCCTTCGTTCCGTGCGCCCATCCCTTGCCGTCGCCGGTCAGCACCGGCGGGCTTGCCGGTGGCGGCGGGGTCTGTTCCCGTGGCGTTTTAGGCGGGCATTTGATGAGGTACGAGCAGTGACCAGACGTCATGAAGGTTGGAAATTGCAGCAGCCTATTTCAACATGGGGAACACGCCCAGGCGAGGGTTGCTGCTCGTGGGAGCCGTTGCGTTGGCCAAGCAGTAGCTTTTGCTTGCGCCCAGCGGCCTTGGATTGGGTTCGTGCTAACTTCAGGTTGGCATTGTCCTGACGGCGAGCAGCTCTTGACACGGCTCATCAGCTTGCTCGTGCGAGCATGACCTTTGCGTGCGTCAGGCCCGTGCGCGTATGCAACTGTTGGGATCGTGGCAAGTGGAGGAGACAACATAGGATGACTTGATTGGATGGTGCTTCTCGAGTACCTGGTCTCGGGCTCCGAGGTGAAAACCCTAGGTCTGTGCCTTGTTGGTTATACCTAACAATGACGTCGTTCTTTGTGTCGTTACACTGATGAGGGCGTTATTAGAGTATGGTCGGACTTGTTCTTCGAGGTGAAAACCCACGATCTAGCCATCGGAGGTTGGATCCAGCGACGGCGGCGTTCGCGTGTCGTTTCCTTTCTGAAGACATCGCCTTTCTAGAACCTTTTTCGTAGTCTTCATGATGTCAAGAGACTTTTCGAGAACCTATTTCGTAGTCTTTAAATGGTTGATGCCAATGGTCACTGTTGTATATCATCAATTGTTGTTTTATTTGCTTTGTTTTCTTTTTTCTTTTTTCCCTTCACCTAGCATAGCTTCGGTCTTGTATGACTTTGTTGTCTGCCAACGTGATCATGTGTGTTGGCTGTGTGCATCGTAGTTATGCAGAGGCCGGGTGTATACTCATTGTGATTGTATCGCTCGATGCTACATTGTGAGTCAATAAACAGCGCCCTTCATCGAAAAAGCAAGACTTAGAAAGAAAGGTTGATGGCATTCCAGAAAGCAGGTCTCGGCACCGGCGAATCCAGCGCCGCCGGCCGACCACCACCACCATGGCCGGCGAATCCAACCAAACCTACTGATCCCATGTACAAAGATGCTAGTACAACGAAAGCGACTCCCCGACTGACTGACTGACTGACAGACAGGTGGCCACAAATACAGACAGCACTTCACGCTAGCGCATCACATGATGCCGGGCTGGTCGAGGTGGTCGCTGCAGTTGGTCGACGGCACGGCGGAGAGCTCCAGCCGCCCCGTCCACTCCTCCCCGGGCCTCAGCGTGATGGGCCGCTCCGCCGCCGCCGCGTCCACGCACAGCGTCTGCTTGTACTCCTCGTCCCCGAAGTCCGCCATCGTCTTGGCCTTCTTCTCCCACGGGTTCCACACCACTGCCAACAGCACCGACGAGATTATTCAGACTCTGTTACCATCATATACCACCACCATGGCCGGCTTCACCGGCCGGAGGGAAATGGATGAAATGATGCGTGTCTTACCGGTGTCGGGGAGGCCGTCCTTCCTGATGACGAAGGTGCGCTTCTTCTCGTGGTCGAGCACCGCTATCACGTTCGGCGAGCTGACGTAAACTCGGTCGACCTGCACAACGTTTGCACATACACCAGGTGTTGTTAGCACCCTCACTGCAGAGAAGCAGCACGACTCTGAATTTCTGATATTGCTAAGTGGAAGTCAAATTCATACGGGCATTCGAAAAGATGGGATTCAGCTAGCATCAATAGACTCAAGTGTACTGAACTACAAATGTACTACAGCCTCTGTTCACAAATTTAAACTTCCAAAGCGTCTTGCATTTGTGAAGAACAGAGGGAGTGGTACATTATTGTTGAAGCTTCTCTTAATATTATGTTATTCACCTCTGATTCGAACGTTATGGCGTCTCCTTGTTCGGTGTGGCGTTCGCGCTGGCTGAGATTGTCCAGGTAATCGAGGGTCTCCAGGCCTTCTATCCTCACCTCGCTGAAGTTAACAGGGCATGACAAAAGTCATTTGTGTTAACATTGTATGACATCATCAGAAAGCAGTTCGACAGTGGGGCACAAGAAAGCGCTTATGTCGGGTACATGTCGCCTGACCTGATGTCTGAGACTGAGAGATATGTGTGGTAGGCAAATGAGAAGCTGAACGGCTTGCCATTAACGTTTCTGATGCGCGATACTAGCGAGAGGTCGCCGTCCTTTGTGAGAGAGATTCTCAGCCGGAACTCGAAACTGCAATCAAAATCAAGTGGTCAGGTAAAAATGCTTGCAAGCATTGAAGGGAAGAGATACAGATACGAAACTAGAATGAAAGCACAAGGAAGTCCCCTCTCATTCTTATGTCTTCAGCATCTATATTCGAAGCGACTACCAGTCGCCATTTAAAGGTGCCGCTTAATCTTAACCATACTCATAAAAAAAAAACCTATATGTATGAACATCAGTATTATCATACTACATTCTCTACCTAAAGGAGCATTGTCACTAAGCACGCACATATCTAACCATACGAATACTGTGAACAAAATATCATCAGAGGTACAGGCTTCGGCTGTTAACCAAGCATCTCGAATACTCACCTGAAGAACTTCAAGATCCACCCTCATTTAGTTTCAACAGAAAGCATGTGCGGTGCGGCCAGAAAGTAGGTGCAGATTAATCAGCAGAGATGCATACCTATGTGGCCAGCTCTTCATGTCCTCTTCAGATGGCTTCAGGATAAGGTCAACAAAAGATCTGCTGCCACTGTCACTACGACTTAATTCTGGATGCTCCGCGTCGAGGGCCCACATCCTGTTCCTCGCAAATCCATGTCGCTCCAATGACCCACAGTTGCCAAACTGAGAGAGTTTGAACTATTATCAGTAAACTCCAGGAAAAAACAAGCAGCTATGCTCTTGATCTCCTATCTAGCATCTGTACTCTCTGATGATATGCATATATACAATCAAACAGAGACTGGAGTGCTGTGGCACCTGTGGAAAGCATATCGGAATCCCGCCGCGCATCGCCTTTGGTGGCTTCATGATTGCCTGCACACCAAACAACTTGGGTTACATGCAAGTGCCTAGTAACACAATGGAACGCATAAGACATCGACCTCAATTCCTTGGCTTGTATTCTCAAGCCAGCCAGCATTACAGTCTAGTTGAACACTCTTGTCTGTCATTGCAAGGTTAAATTCAGAAAAATGCATACAGCCTGCGCATGATCCATTCCCCACATTCTGAATTTCTCCCGGTGCATCATTCATCAAACTTATAACCAGCAGAGAACAGAGCAGAGCAGAGCTGAAGTGAAGAGTGGGGAACAGGAGGAGGGGCAGGGCAGGCTGACCTTGCTGCTGGTGAAGAGGAGCTCGTCGCCGCGGTCGTTCCTCCAGGAGACGACCTGCCCGCCGTGCAGGCTCACCTGCAGCCAATGCCCCCCCAAAAAAACCGTCAGAAATTCAGAATCACGGCCAACCCAGCAGCAAGTCTGGGAGTGAGGATGGGGGACGCACCCGCGCGGTGGCCCCGCTGGGCGAGCGGAGCAGGACGGCGGCCTGGCCGGCCCCGTCCCTGCCCGCCTCCGGATCCGTGGAGGCCGCGTAGCGCCCCATGCTCATTCACTGCCGGCAGCCAGTCGGAGCCAATCGAGCGCGCGCGGCGGGAGCGGGAGCGCGGATCGACGGAAGGAGCGAAGCGGGCACTGCACTGCACTGGCACTGGCACGCGGGGGGGCGCGGGATATGTATGCGGCGCGGCGACGTCGGCGTTGGGGCGGTTGGGGCGTCACGCGCGGCGCAGGGGGGGCGGCGGCACTTTCCGTGTGAGTGAAAGCAAAGGCAAAGGCGGCGCACAACCCGTGAAGTGCCCGTGACCGTGAGGAGTAGCCACCACCCACCTCACCTCGCCTGGCACCTGGCGCAGCGGCCGTGGCTGGCAGCGCTCCTCCTCCTCCTCCTCCGCAACCAACCAACTCCACCCGCAACCTGGGGAGGGAGGAAATCCACAAGGCACGGCACGGCAGCAGCGGCAATCTAGCAGGCGCGCGCCACGCAGCAGGTCACACGCAATGCCATGGGAGACTGCGAGGGACGGTGGTCACCAGTGGCACTGGCACGGCAGCACTAGGGGAACACTAGTAGTAGTACTGGCTGGCGCGCCGGGAGGGAGGGAGGGAGGATCCGAGGCGAGATCCGGGGCGGGGTGGAGGGGCGGCCGCTGCCACGTGAGCGCGCGCGTGCCGCTCCCGGAGGCGGGGTGCCGACTGGTTCGCGTGCGCGTGTCCGCGGCCGACCGCGCCTCGTCGGCAACGGTCGGGTTGCGCAGCCGATTTGGCGTTTCCCAAGGCGTTTCCGTTGCCGCGGCTCTCAGCTCCACACACACACCGCTCTTGACGCCTAGCTGCTGTACTGGCCTTCTTGTTTGCTGCTGGCTGGAGAAATGGTTTCCAAACTTTTGAGCCGCCTCCGCGCGACCAATCGTGGCGCGCTCCAACTTTTACTGTATGTGGTCGACTAGTGATGCATAACTGTGTGTGGATTCGCCGTCGTGAATACACACCAGTAGTACTTGTCACGATGCTAAAAAACACGACATGGCAAGTAGTATGTGTAAAATTTGTCATGATGCTACACGCTACTTGCCAGGAATTGGAAATGGCTATATTAAAATATATGGATGCTGCTAACACGGGCTTCGAAACAATTTCCATTGATGAACCAACTTAAGGTTGAGATGATTAGAGGGACAGTAGCATCACCAATCCACCGGGGTTCAAGTCCTGATGCTCGCATTATTTCTAAATTTATTTCAGGATTTTCGGCGATGTCGGCCAGTCTCTCAAAGGTGCTCATAGGGTTTAGGGTGTGTGTGCGTTCATATAGGTGAGTGTATGCGCGTATGTATGAACGCTTGTGGCTATGTTGTGTTAAAAAAATTCATTGTGTTCCGCCCTAAGTTACCCAAAAAAACTTGTCACCACCCAAAAAAAAAACTTGTCACCATGCACATACACTACTTGTCATTTGACATGTATATCCATAACAATTTAGTTGTTGGGGCAAACCTAAGAATTGATGGCTAAACGCGACAACAAGAAAAATGATTCAAAAACTCTGTAACAAAAGATTCCATGTGTATATATAAAGTTACTAGCTTGTGTTGTTGCAATAAATTATCATCACATATAAAGTTGTGTTTGGATGTACGTATTCAGCCTCTCAATTGGTAATTGGTATTCAGGAGCCTCTAGTTCAGTTGTTTTGTGGACTTCATGTTAGTCGGTGGAAATGGAAATAAATACACAGTGGGTGATGAGGTTACAGATCTAGGGTAAGGTCACAGGCCTGATCAAGGTACCCCATCCAAGGTCACTACCCCAGAAGATCAAAAGACAAAACCAATGATGAAAAGGACAGTCGACTGAAACGGCCCAAGAGGACATCCCACTCGACTAAACATCACATACCAGACGACTCAACTTTACTCGACCCATCCAAGGCACTCGACCCCCGAAGGTCAAAGGTCCCTTAGGACAGCAACGGTCTGGAATTTACTCGCTGCAGTGAATGCCTTTATTACTCTTTACTGCGGACGTTATCAGTAACGTCCGCCTTTATGTACATTGAACCCTTAGTAACGTGGGGCATGGCTGGGGTCCTGGCGCACTATATAAGCCACCCCCTCCTCCAGTACAAGGGTAAGCACCCCCTGTAACACACACACATATACCAATTTCAGTCGATCGCCTCCGGGCACCGAGACGTAGGGCTGTTACTTCCTTCGAGAAGGGCCTGAACTCGTAAAACACATTGTGTACAACTTCACCATAGCTAGGGCCTTGCCTCCTCATACGTACCCCCTACTCGTACTATCAGACTTAGAACCAAGACAGTTGGCGCCCACCGTGGGGCAAGGCGTCTTAGCGACTTCCGGTGAGGCTGCAAAGTTTTCTCCGACCTCCTTCGTCATGGTTTCTGACGGTGGTCTGGCGTTGGGCCGCGAGATCCGACTCGGCGTGCTCGTCTTCGTCGCCGACGACTCCGCTTGGCTCCAGGAGGCTCCTCTCGACGTTGAGGCGCTGCCCGTCCGCGGGGCTGCGCACTTCCGCGCCAGCACCTGTGGCGTCCTTCTTCGGCAGCCGTCGACTCAGTACCCGCCGATTCCTACATCGTCCTCCATCCCCGTCGGACGTCGTCGCAAGCGATCCGGTCGCTCACGGCTCCAGCGGTGGGTAAAACACGCAGTGGCCCGCCAGGCGGCCACCCCTTAGGTCGCGGCCATCGAGCCCGACGGTTACCTCTACGGGTCGGTCGATCCGTCGGTCGAGCTCGTGGATTCAGTTTCCGAGTGCGGGAGCAGCGATCCCACAGCGGAAGTCCTCATGGTCGGCTCGCGCCGCAGCCCGCCGGGTTTTCCTCGCGGTGGCGACGGCAGCAGCGGTAGCGGCCATTCATACGACAACGACGGATATATTCCTCAACCCCTCACTGCCGAGCAGAGGGACGAGCTCTGCCGCCGCAATGAGGAAACGCTCTTCACCCCCATCGTGGGGGATACTCCAGAGGCTCTGGCCCTGGAGGCCACGCGCTTGGCCACCGTGGCTGAGCGCGCGCGCTTGGAGAATATCCAGCGCGCACTCGATGAACGGGCCCGCTGACTGGTCCCCGAGTCCAGTCAACGACCGCGGCAACCGCGCTCGCGCGAGACTCAGGTGTTCCGTACACCAGTCCAGAACCTCGAAGCCGCGGCTCACATCGCGGAGTCTATTGAACAATCTTAGTCGGAGGCTGGGAGAGGCCTCCAGCAGATCCGAGCGTTGCTCTGAACGGCTGAGGAGAAAAACTCGATGTGAGGCCAATTTACTGTATGTGGTCGACTAGTGATGCATAACTGTGTGTGGATTTGCCGTCGTGAATACACACCAGTAGTACTTGTCACGGTGCTAAAAAACACGACATGGCAAGTAGTATGTGTAAAATTTGTCATGATGCTACACGCTACTTGCTAGGAATTGGAAATGGCTATATTAAAAAATATACGGATGATGCTAACACGGGCTTCAAAACAATTTCCATCGACGAACCAACCTGTGATTGAGATGGTTAGAGAGACAGTAGCATCACCAATTCACCGGGGTTCAAGTCCTGGTCTCGTATTATTCCTGGATTTATTTCAGGATTTTCGGCGATGTCGGCCAGTCTCTCGAAGGTGCTCACAAGAATAGGGTATGCGTGTGTGCGTTCATATGGATGAGTGTACGCGTATGTATAAACGCTTGCGTCTATACTGTGTTAAAAAAATCCATTGTGTTCCGCCCTAAATTACCCAAAAAAAACTTGTCACCACCCCTAAAAAAACTTGTCACTATGCACATACACTACTTGTCATTTGACATGTATATCCATAACAGTTTCGTTGTTGGGGCAAACCTAAGAATTGACGGCTAAACACGACAACAAGAAAAATGATTCAAAAACTATATAACAAAAGATTCCATGTGTATATACAAAGTTACTAGCTTGTGTCGTTGCAATAAATTATCATCACATATAAAGTTGCGTTTGGATGTACGTATTCAGCCTCTCAATTGGTAATTGGTATTCAGGAGCCTCTAGTTCAGTTGTTTTGTGGACTTCATGTTAGTCGGTGGAAATGGAAATAAATACACAGTGGGTGATGAGGTTACAGATCTAGGGTAAGGTCACAGGCCTGATCAAGGTACCCCATCCAAGGTCACTACCCCAGAAGATCAAAAGACAAAACCAATGATGAAAAGGACAGTCGACTGAAACGGCCCAAGAGGACATCCCACTCGACTAAACATCACATACCAGACGACTCAACTTTACTCGACCCATCCAAGGCACTCGACCCCCGAAGGTCAAAGGTCCCTTAGGACAGCAACGGTCTGGAATTTACTCGCTGCAGTGAATGCCTTTATTACTCTTTACTGCGGACGTTATCAGTAACGTCCGCCTTTATGTACATTGAACCCTTAGTAACGTGGGGCATGGCTGGGGTCCTGGCGCACTATATAAGCCACCCCCTCCTCCAGTACAAGGGTAAGCACCCCCTGTAACACACACACATATACCAATTTCAGTCGATCGCCTCCGGGCACCGAGACGTAGGGCTGTTACTTCCTTCGAGAAGGGCCTGAACTCGTAAAACACATTGTGTACAACTTCACCATAGCTAGGGCCTTGCCTCCTCATACGTACCCCCTACTCGTACTATCAGACTTAGAACCAAGACAGTTGGCGCCCACCGTGGGGCAAGGCGTCTTAGCGACTTCCGGTGAGGCTGCAAAGTTTTCTCCGACCTCCTTCGTCATGGTTTCTGACGGTGGTCTGGCGTTGGGCCGCGAGATCCGACTCGGCGTGCTCGTCTTCGTCGCCGACGACTCCGCTTGGCTCCAGGAGGCTCCTCTCGACGTTGAGGCGCTGCCCGTCCGCGGGGCTGCGCACTTCCGCGCCAGCACCTGTGGCGTCCTTCTTCGGCAGCCGTCGACTCAGTACCCGCCGATTCCTACATCGTCCTCCATCCCCGTCGGACGTCGTCGCAAGCGATCCGGTCGCTCACGGCTCCAGCGGTGGGTAAAACACGCAGTGGCCCGCCAGGCGGCCACCCCTTAGGTCGCGGCCATCGAGCCCGACGGTTACCTCTACGGGTCGGTCGATCCGTCGGTCGAGCTCGTGGATTCAGTTTCCGAGTGCGGGAGCAGCGATCCCACAGCGGAAGTCCTCATGGTCGGCTCGCGCCGCAGCCCGCCGGGTTTTCCTCGCGGTGGCGACGGCAGCAGCGGTAGCGGCCATTCATACGACAACGACGGATACATTCCTCAACCCCTCACTGCCGAGCAGAGGGACGAGCTCTGCCGCCGCAATGAGGAAACGCTCTTCACCCCCATCGTGGGGGATACTCCAGAGGCTCTGGCCCTGGAGGCCACGCGCTTGGCCACCGTGGCTGAGCGCGCGCGCTTGGAGAATATCCAGCGCGCACTCGATGAACGGGCCCGCTGACTGGTCCCCGAGTCCAGTCAACGACCGCGGCAACCGCGCTCGCGCGAGACTCAGGTGTTCCGTACACCAGTCCAGAACCTCGAAGCCGCGGCTCACATCGCGGAGTCTATTGAACAATCTTAGTCGGAGGCTGGGAGAGGCCTCCAGCAGATCCGAGCGTTGCTCTGAACGGCTGAGGAGAAAAACGCGGTTGTTTCTCAGTCACGCAATAAGATTCACAGCAGGTCGGTGGCTGCAGACACCGTTTGATCAGCGCACAGTCCAAGATCGCCCCCAAGGCGTGAGGATCGTGGCCCACGGCAAGACCGGCACCTGGGTTGGAATGACGAGCAATATGACCGTCGACCCGGTTATCACGACCGCCATCGAGTGCCTACGCCTCCTCCGGGAAGCTGATCGTTCTCGCCCAGGCGGCACGAGGGCAGGCGCTTGCGCGACGACGAGTGGAGGATTCCCCCAGATCCCCGGAGGCCCAGCTTCGATGCAAGGTCTATCCTTGTGCAGGGGCTGGTCGACCGGAACAGGGCATTCAGAGAAGAGCAAGGCAGAGATCGTCCGAGTGGAAGCCGAGCATCCGTCTCTGGGCCCGAGTGCTTTAGCAGTGCCATCAGGGCCGCTGAGATCCCCCCGAACTTCAGGTTGGCGGCGGGGGTAAATAAGTTCACCGGCGAGTCAAAACCAGACACCTGGCTCGAGGACTACCGAGTGGCTGTGCAGATTGGAGGCGGCAACGATGACGTAGCCATGAAACACCTTCCTCTGATGTTGGGCGGTTCAGCTCGGGCGTGGCTTAATCATTTGGCCCCTGGGAGCATTTACAGTTGGGAAGAGCTGGCCCGAGTGTTTAATCGGACCTTCGAAGGCACCTGCAAAAGGCCCGCAGGTCTCGTGGAGCTTCAGCATTGCGTGCAGAAGCCGAATGAAACCTTGAGGGATTACATACAGCGATGGACCACCTTGCATCACACGGTGGAAAATGTGTTTGAGCACCAAGCAGTTTGCGCCTTCAAGGAGGGCATGCGATACCGAGAGCTGAATTTGAAGTTTGGTCGAACGGGCGACATGTCCCTATCCCGGATGATGGAGATTGCCAGTCGGTATGCTAATGGCGAAGAGGCCGATCGACTCCGCAGCGGCAGAAAACCAGTCGGACAAGATGATCAGAACTCCAATCGAAAGCCCAAGCGCAAGGCCGAGCCGGCCGCTCAGGGCGAAGCTGCAGTGGTCAGCCAAGGGAAAGGCAAAGGAAAGCCCAAGGGACCCTGGGTCCCCAAGAAAGTAAAGGATCAAGCTGGGAATGATGTACTCGACCAGCCGTGTCCTATTCACACGAAGAAAGATGAAGAGGGAAACTTGGTATATCCCAAGCACACCACTCGACAGTGCCGGCTCTTGATCCAGAACTTCCAGAAAGATCAGCCGACTGAGAAGGAAAAGGAATCAGAGGAGACCAAAGATAAGGGAGGGGATGGAGGTTACCCCCAGATCAACTCCACTTTGGTGATCTTCGCAGACGTCGAAAGAAAAAGTCGACTAAAAGTCATCAACATGGAAGTCAACATGGTTGCCCCGGTAACAACCACGTTTCTGAAGTGGTCCAAGACCCCCATCACATTCAACCAATCTGATCACCCTGCGCACATTGCTACCCCTGGGCGGCAAGCGCTGGTGGTTGACCCAGTGGTCGAAGGCACGCGTCTGACCAGGGTCTTGATGGCTGGAGGCAGTGGTTCGAATATTCTGTATGCAGTAACCCTCCGGGATATGGGCATCCCGATGTCCAAGCTGAGTGAAAGCAACATGAGGTTCCACGGGGTCATCCCCGGGAAGAAGGCCGACTCACTTGGCCAAATCACACTCGACGTAGTCTTTGGCGACTCGAAGAATTTTCGCAAAGAGAAGCTGACGTTTGAAGTGGTGGACTTCAACAGCGCTTATCATGCCATTCTTGGTAGGCCCGCCTACGTCAGGTTCATGGCTCGACCGTGTTATGTATACCTCAAGCTGAAGATGCCGGGACCCAACGGCGTTATAACCGTCACGGGGAACCATCAGAAAGCGGAAGAATGCTTCCAGAAAGGCTCGAAGATCGCTGACGAGCAGATGGCAACAGTAGAGATGGAGGAGTACCAGAAAAACGTGAATCCGAGTGACTTGCTGCGGGCCAAGAAGCCGGCTTCTGAGTCAGCTTTCCAGTCGACTGGGGAGAAGAAGCCCATACACATCCACCCCACCAACCACAATGCAGCACCGACCCACATTTCCACTACACTCTACAGCAAATAGGAAGAAGCGCTCATCCAGTTCCTCCGTGAGAACTGGGACATCTTCGCATGGAAACCATCCGACATGCCAGGTGTACCCAGGGGACTGGCTGAGCACCATTTGCGAGTCGACCCAAAAGTGAAGCCTGTGAAGGAACACCTCCGTCGGTCCGCTGCGGAGAAGAGAAAGGCAATTGGCGAGGAAGTGGCTCGGCTTCTGGCAGCTGAGTTCATCCGCGAGATCTACCACACCGAGTGGCTCGCCAATGTCGTCATGGTCCCCAAGAAGGACAAGTCCCTCCGCATGTGCATCGATTTCAAGCATATCAATCGGGCCTGCCCGAAGGATCATTTTCCTTTCCCCCGCATCGATCAGATAGTCGACTCGGCTGCGGGATGCGAGCGTTTGTCCTTTCTGGACGCGTATTCCGGGTACCATCAGATCCGGCTGTTCGGACCCGATGAAATCAAGATATCTTTCATCACCCCGTTCGGGTGTTTCTGTTATGTCACCATGCCTTTCGATCTCAAGAATGTCGGCGCTACCTTCATGCGCATGATCCAGAGGTGCCTGCTGAAGCAAATCAGTCGGAACGTCGAAGCATACATGGATGACATTGTGGTCAAGTCGCGGAAAGGTTCCGACCTGTTGACTGACCTCGCTGAGACATTCGCAAATTTGAGAAGCTATGATATCAAGCTCAATCCATCGAAGTGTACGTTTGGAGTTCCAGGCGGCAAGTTACTCGGTTTTCTCGTTTCCGAACGAGGAATCAACGTCAACCTAGAAAAGGTCGGCACCATCCTCCGAATGAAACGCCCCAAGCGTGTACACGACGTCCAGAAGCTTACTGGTTGCTTGGCCGCATTGAGTCGATTCATTTCTCGTCTCGGTGAGAAGGCATTACCCCTCTACCGACTGATGAAGAAATCAGAAAAGTTCGAGTGGAATTCCGAAGCCGAAGCAGCGTTTGAAGAGCTATGATAACCCACAAGTGTAGGGGATCAGTTGTAGCCTCTTTCGATAAGTAAGAGTGTCGAACCCAACGAGGAGCTAAAGGCAGAACAAATATTCCCTCAAGTTCTATCGACCACCGATACAACTCTACGCACGCTTGACGTTTACTTTACCTAGAACAAGTATGAAACTAGAAGTAGTTTGTGGTTTTTGCGGGATAGGTTTGCAAGAATATAAAGAGCACGAAAATAAAACTACGGGCTGTTAAGATAAAGTTAATGATAGCGAGTGTGGAAAAGTGGTGGTTGGAGTTGCGAAATTGCCCCTAAGCAATTGACTACGTTACTAGACCGATAGCAAGTTTTATGTGGGAGAGGCCACTGCTAGCATGTCATCCCTTACTTGGAATTCTATGCACTTATGATTGGAACTATTAGCAAGCATCTGCAACTACTAACGTTCGTTAAGGTAAAACCCAACCATAGCATTAAGATATATTGGTCCCCCTTCAATCCTGTATGCATCAATTTCTACGCTAGGTTGAAGTTTATGTCACTCTTGCCCTCCAATACGTAGTCCTATCAACATACAACTAACCCTATGGTGCAAGGTTGTTAGAATCGCGATTTTGAATCGGATCGGAGCTTCGATGGTAGGATCGCAAATCGTAGAATCTTCACTATCAGGATCGTAGAAACGTAGATTCTATGAACTAAAATCATAGAATCATAGGGGCCATTTTGGACCGCAAAGTCGTAGAATCGTATAACAGAATCGCGATTCTGACAACCGTGCTATGGTGTGATCCACGCGCGCGCTCATATGATGGGCACCAAAGGACAACAACATAACCACAAGCAAATTACATCAATCATAGCAATTCACCAATCACCGATAGGACAACGATAATCTACTCAGACATCATAGGATGGCAACACATCATTGGATGATAATATGAAGCATAAAGCACCATGTTCAAGTAGAGGGTACAACGGGTTGCGGGAGAGTGGACCGCTGTAGATAGATGGGAGAAGGTGATGGAGATGTTGGTCAAGATGACGGAGGTGTTGGTGTAGATCGCCGTCACACGATGATGGCCCCGGTGGCACTCCGGTGCCACCGGAAGCGAGGGGGAGAGAGAGCCCCCTCCTTATTCTTCTTCATTGACCTTCTCCCTGGATGGGAGAAGGGTTTCCCCTCTGGTCCATGGCCCCCATGGCGGCGGAGGGGCGAGAGCCCCTCCGAGATTGGATCTGTCTCTCCGTCTCTCTCTGTTTCTATGTTCCCAAATTCTGGCCCTTTACCGTTTCTTAAATTCCCGAAGATCCGTAACTCCGATTGGGCTCATCTTTTGGCACGATTTTTATCCGGAAATTAGCTTTCTTGCGGCGAAAGAAGGGCATCAGCCGCCTTACAGTGTGGGATCGAGGGCCCAGGGCGTGCCCTGGGTAGGGGGGCGCGCCCCCCACCCTCGAGGCCCACTCGAGCATCGTCTCGTGTTAGTTTCGCTTCCCAAAATTCACATATATTCCAAAAAAAAAATACGTCCATTTTTATTCCGTTTGGACTCCGTTTGATATGGATATTCTGCGAAACAAAAAACATGCAACAAACAGGAACTGGCACTGGCACTGGATCAATATGTTAGTCCCAAAAAATAGTATAAAAAGTTATCAAAAGTATATGAAAGTTGTAGAATATTGGCATGGAACAATCAAAAATTATAGATACGACGGAGACGTATCAAGCTCAAAGCCCTGTTGTCCACCCAGCCGGTGCTTGCAGCTCCAGTCAGCAAAGAGCCTCTCTTACTATACATTGCAGCCACCGGACAAGTTGTCAGCACTGTACTCACGGTCGAGCGGGAAGAAGAAGGCAAGGCCTACAAAGTTCAACGCCCAATCTATTACATATTCGAAGTTTTGACTCCCTCCAAGCAAAGGTACCCGCATTACCAGAAGCTTGTGTACGGGATTTACTTGACTGCAAAGAAGGTTGCCCACTACTTCTCGGATCACACAATCTCAGTCGTCAGTGACGCCCCACTGTCAGAAATCCTGAACAAACGAGACGCAACCGGTCGAGTGGCAAAATGGGCGATTGAACTTCTTCCGTTAGATATCAAGTTTGAAGCGAAGAAAGCCATCAAGTCTCAGGCAATAGCAGATTTTGTGGCCGAGTGGATCGAACAAGAGCTGCCGATTCAGGTTCAGTCGGATCACTGGACTATGTTCTTTGATGGATCCAAGATGTTGAACGGATCTGGCGCAGCCGTGGTCCTGATATCTCCAAGGGGCGACAAGCTCAGTTACGTCCTTCAAATCCACTTTGACTCATCGAACAACGAAGCTGAGTACGAAGCACTTTTGTACGGATTGCACATGGCCATCTCACTCGGCGTCCGTCGCCTGATGGTCTACGGCGACTCAAACTTAGTGGTGAATCAATTGATGAAGGAATGGGACGTCAGAAGCCCAGCAATGACCAATTATTGCAGTGCAGTACGGAAGCTCGAAAAGAAGTTCGAAGGTTTAGAGCTCCATCACGTGCCCAGAGCCAAGAATCAGCTGGCCGATGACCTCGCGAAAATTGTGTCAGGGATATTACTACCAAGTATAAACTGCCCAGGAGGGGCTGGTTTACGTTATCAAGATTATCTTATCAAAGGCTCAGCGGAACATGAAGTAGGAGATTTCAGCCCATGAGGTTTAGAGCCCAAGTGTTAGGGCCCATGATTTGTAAACTGTCATACTATGTACTTGGGATGTAAGATAGAAAGAGTAAACACCGAGGCGGACACGTTTATGAGCCGGCCTCGAGACTCCGTAAACCGGACCGGGCGTCACCTCTTATATAAAGGGACGACCCGGCGACGGTTCATGACAGACAAACACAGCTTGAAACACATGCAAAGCGGATTCGCTCCCTGGTCATCAAAGCCGTAGCAATACAACCTCAAACTAGACGTAGGCTTTTACCTTCATCGAAGGGGCCGAACTAGTATAAAATCCCTGTGTCCTTTGTCCGCTTTAACCCCTTTAAGCTAACCCGTAGCGATGGCCTCACGACTAAGTCCTTTTGCTAGGACATCTGCCGTGCTAAATCCACGAGAGTTGGCGCCCACCGTGGAGCTAACGCATGATGGTTTTGAGTTCTTGAAGGGCAGCTTTGAAGGACTCAAGGGCTACGCAGTGGGCCGGATGACTAAGAGTCGTCGCGGCCGGATCTACATCAACGATGCAGGCTGGGGCCCCGAGGCCGATTCAATCGAATACGGGTACCGGGTCCCCTTCGGCAGCATCCACGTCTTCATCGGCAAGATCGGCGAACCGGGCCCTGAGCCGGACATCTTCCCCAACATCGTCAAGCCGGCTCAGCGTGCGAGACCAGCCCGGATTCAGCCAGCCGTGAAGCACGTCTTCGTTGGAGCAGTGCATGAAGTGCAAACCGAGGACGGATCGGACTCTGGCGGCGAGACTGTTGTCTATTCCGACGACGAATCTTCTTCCGGAGAGACATAATCTTTGTATCTGCTGCAGGATGGTCGATCGAAGGGTTGTTCCGAAAGTGACAGTATTCCGGACCCCCTCGATTCGCCAAACCGGGTCGCTGTCTTTATGGCCGGATCATAGTCCATGCAGCAGCCTTCAACAACAGCGGCGTTAACATCAGATGTGATGGGGGCTAGAGCAGGAGATCCTCCCCGTCACCATCTGATACTTTATCCACCTTGGTCGACACTTTGACGGCGTTATTGATAGCAGAGGTAACCCAGGCCAACAAGGAGCAGCATGATGCGGAGGTCGCTCAGGTGAAGGGCCGGATTGAGCAAGCCAAGTTGGACCTGGCTGCTGAGAAAGCTAGGATGGCTACAAAGCAGGCGGAGCTTGATGCCCAGGCCTATCGACTCATGTTAGATCAGAATGCTTCACACGAGGTAATGATGAGAAGGCAATGATCTCGTTTGCCACCGGTTTATGAGGCAATAAATCTCTTCAGCACGCCAGGAGCAGGAACCAGTAACCAGCCAGAGGTGAACCGGGGAGGAGCACCGGGCACGGGCGCGTCGGTTCAGCCGCCGGCCGCAGAGCTAAACCGCCAAGTTATGCCGACCCAACATGTGCCCATCCCTCCTGGTCATTATTCTAATCCGCTGGATAACATAGTTGCCGCTACTTCACGACCGGCCGCCCTTCCCATTGAAGGAATGCCCCCCATAGCAGTGCAGGCACGACGGGCCAGGGAGTTGTTGGATACGGCGCTAACTCAACAGCAAGCTTATTCCTACAGCCGGGAGAGGATTCACTCGACTCCACGCCCAAGCCGGAGTTATACTAGGCGTCTGGATGAACCGGTTGTGTCAAGCAGTGCACGGAGACGTAATCAGCCAAGGCGGGATAATCCGGCAGAAGGAGAGGCGCCGGGAGGCCGAGGTAACAACATAGTACGAAGCCCGTCAAGCTACGCCGGTTCGTCCCACCACCACGGTTGAACGGGGGTCATGTCCAGTTCCCTGGGCGTGCTGTGTCTCGTCCCCGCTCTACGGAACGTAAAACTGCCCAAGGATTTTAAAGGACCGCGCAAAGTACCCAACTACACGGCGGATCTGGCTCCAGAGGCATGGGTTGAGAGTTACGAGATGGCAATGGAGATGCTGGATGTGGATGATGCAGCATGTGCTAAGTATTTCACGATGATGCTCGAGGGCACGGCTCGCACTTGGTTGAAGGGTTTGCCGCCTAACTCCATCGGATCTTGGGCCGAATTGCGGCGCTGGTTTATCAACAACTTCAAGGACACGTGCAAACAGCCAATGTCTGTGGTCGATTTAGCTGCTTGCATTCAAGGAGAGCAGGAGTCTACAAGCAGTTGGGTGCGTCGAGTATCAGAAATCTTGCACTCCTCCAACAACATCAACCCAAGTACGGCAGTGGTAACCTTGGAGGGAAACTGCCGGTTTGCACCTTTGCGGCTAAAGTTGGGATGGCTTAAACGTGATTGCAATGACATGGGGACGCTCATGGGCGCTTTAGTAAAGTATGGAGACTCTGATAACACCAAACATCCAGACGCAGACGGAGACAAGTCAGGGAAGGCGAGCAAGAACGGTAAACCATCACAGCCCAATCCGGCGAATCAAGGATACAATGGTAAGCGTAAAGCGGATGGCAACTCAGATTTTGTGGCCAACACCAACGCCCAGGAGGATGGGCAGCGTCGCAAAGGTAGACCGCCCCCACGTAATGGGAGGCCGCCTATTAACCTGGAACGCCAGTTAAACGTGCCTTGCCCAAAGCACGATACGCCGGAAAAACCGGCTACGCATCTCTGGAAGGACTGTTTCATCATGCAGGAATTCATGAACCGGAATAGGTATGATCACGGGCCCTCCGGCGGATCAGGCCCTGGCTTCCAGGGTCCGGGTTATCAAGGTGGTGGATCCGGTTCAGGGTACCACGGTAATAACAGCAACCACAATGGACACAATTAGCACAACCAACAGCATGGTCAGGGCGGATACAACAACCAAGGGAATCAACAGCGTCAACAGCAACATCAATCCAGATATCAGAACAATCCGAAGGAGCTGAGCAGTGGGCAGTATCATATCTTCACCACAAGCTTGTGCAAGCGGGATCAGAAAGTTCTGAAGAGGGCAGTGCATTCTGTTGAACCAGCGGTGCCACATTTCCTGCATTGGTCAGAACAACCTATTGTATGGAGCAGAGAGGATCATCCACCCCGGGTTGACAATCCGGGTCAGCTAGCTCTAGTGGTAGCACCTCAAGTGGGTGGCTGCAAATTCACCAAAGTGCTTATGGATGGAGGCAGCAGCATCAATATCCTATATTATGAGACTTTCCTGCGTATGGGACTGACAGATAAAAAGCTTTGACAATCCAATACAGTGTTTCATGGGGTGGTGCCCGGTAAACCGGCCTATCCAGTTGGCAAGATCGATCTAGAAGTTACCTTTGGAGATGAGCATGATTCTAGGTCAGAGACCATAACCTTTGAGGTGGTAAAGATCAAGAGCCCATACCACGCTTTGTTTGGGCGGCCGGTTTACGCCAAGTTCATGGCTAGGCCGTGTTATGTTTATCTACAGCTCAAGATGTCAGGCCACAAGGGAACTATTACGGTCCATGGGAGCCGCAAAATTGCATTGGAGTGCGAGGAAGGTGATGCAGCTTATGCTGAGGCGGTTTGTGCAACTGAGGAGCTGAAGTTCTATAAGGACAATGTTGATCCGGCCGACATGTCTCCACTGAAGAAACCAACCACAGAGCATGCTCCGGCGTTGAAGTTCAAATCAGCTGAAGAGACTAAACAGGTGGACTTTGTCCGTGTGATTCATCCAAGCTGTTCACTATCAGTGCTAACCTAGATCTGAAATAGGAAAGCGCGCTCATCGAGTTCATCCGTGAAAACTGGGACATCTTTGCATGGAAGCCTTCTGACATGCCAGGTATACCGAGGGAACTCGCTGAGCACAATCTTAACATTGACCCTAAATTTAAACCGGTCAAGCAGTATCTGCGTCGCTTCAACGAAGAGAGGCGCAAGGCTATTGGAGAAGAAGTGGCTAGGCTCTTGGCCGCAGGCTTTATAATTGAGGTGTTTCATCCGGAGTGGTTGGCTAATCCGGTGCTAGTACTTAAGAAAAATGGCACTTGGCGGATGTGTGTTGATTACACAGATCTGAACAAAGCTTGCCCAACTGATCCCTTTGCTCTCCCCGTATTGATCAAATCATTGATGCTACGGCGGGATGTGAGTGGCTGAGTTTTTTGGATGCATACTCAGGTTATCATTAGATCAAGATGGCAGTTAAGGACCAGGAGAAGACAGCCTTTATAACTCCCTTTGGAGCCTTCTGCTATGTATCTATGCCATTTGGGCTCAAGAGTGCCCAGGTGACCTATCAGCGTTGTGTGCAGAATTTCCTTCACGGACAGATTGGACGGAATGTTCACGCATATGTGGATGACATTGTGGTGAAGTCCAGAAAGGAGGAGACGTTAATAGCAGATTTGAAAGAAACCTTCGACAATCTGCGGGTCTATAAAATGATGCTTAATCCGGAGAAGTGCGTTTTCGGTCTTCCGTCAGGAAAGCTCCTGGGGTTCTTGGTATCAAACAGAGGAATCGAAGCTAATCCGGAGAAGATCAAGGCGATTACATCCTTGGCTAAACCGGTGTGCATCAATGATGTCCAACGCGTGGCAGGCCGTATTGCGGCACTCAACCGGTTTATCAGCAGTTTGGGGGAGAAGGCTATCCCGCTTTATCAGATGATGAAAAAGACAGATCGCTTCGTCTGGAGTGATGCTGTTGATGCTGCGTTTGAGGATCTGAAGAGGCAATTGGCAGAACCGCCAGTCCTTGCTGCCCCAGTTGACAATGAGCCGCTGTTGTTATACGTGGCTGCTAATGCATGTGCAGTAAGCGTTGTCATTGTGGTAGAGTGCAAGGAGGCAGGCAAAGAATATCCGGTTCAACGCCCGGTTTACTACATCAGTGAGGTGCTCACCGAGTCAAAGCAGAGATATCCGCATTGGCAGAAACTGGTGTATGGAGTCTTCACGGCAGACCGGAAATTAAAGCACTATTTTCAGGGCCACCCAATCACCGTTGTCAGTTCAGCTCCGTTAGGGGATATAATCCAGAACAGAGAAGCTACTGGGCGGGTTGCAAAGTGGGCCATTGAACTTAGCCTGCACGGATTAAAGTATGTTCCCCGTACGGCGATAAAATCCCAAGCACTGGTGGATTTCATCAATGATTGGACAGAATTGCAAGCACCTGAGGAGAAGCCGGATCATACATACTGGACTATTCACTTTGATGGTTCAAGGCAATTGGAGGGTTCGGGGGCTGGCGTTGTATTAACTTCCCCACGAGGTGATAAGTTCTGTTATGTCCTCCGTTTAATGTTCCCTTGTAATAACAATGCTGCTGAGTATGAAGCTCTCCTCCATGGTCTTTGGATGGCCAAGGAGATGAACTTGAGCCGGGTTAAGTGCTTTGGCGATTCAGATCTGGTGGCACAGCAAGTATCTGGTAAGTGGGACTCCAAGGATCCGCTCATGGCAGCATATCGACGAGAGGTGGACGCTGTTGCTGGACACTTCAAAGGTTATCAGGTGGATCATATAGACCGGCTAAATAATGAAGTGGCCAATGCATTAAGCCGGCTGGGTTCCCAGCGTAAACCGGTTCCATCTAATACCTTCTTGGACGAGTTGCATAATCCGTCGATGCAGTTACCTTCAGAGGAGGACTTGGCTGTTCCTGATCCGGAGGCACAATTGGTTGCAGCACTTCATGTCATTCCGGATTGGACGCTCCCTTACCTGTCGTACATGAACCGAGGGGAGCTACTAGAGGACAAAATCTTGGCTCGGCAGATAATCCGGCGGTCTAAGTCAATGACTATTGTCAATGGAGAACTTCATCATCGCAGCGTTTCTGGAGCGTTTCAGCGATGTGTGTCACCAGAAGAAGGCTGTGATATTCTTAGGGAGATTCATGAAGGGGATTGTGGTCATCACGCCGGTTCAAAATCTTTGGTGGCTAAAACTTTTTGTCATGGGTTCTACTGGTTAACAGCTCATGCTGACGCGGAGAACTTGGTCAGAAAATGTGATGGTTGCCAGAAATTTTCACGGCGTGATCATATACTGGCGCAGGAGTTGAGGATGATCCCAATTACTTGGCCGTTTGCGACCTGGGGGCTTGATATGGTTGGACCCTTCAAGAGATCCCAAGATAATAAAACCCACCTTTTGGTGGCAGTGGACAAGTTTACCAAATGGGTTGAAGCGGAGCCGGTCAGTAAGTGTGATGCAGCAACAGCGGTTCAGTTCATCAAAAAGGTGATTTTCTAGTTTGGCTTTCCACACAGCATTATAACTGATAATGGCACCAATCTATCCAAGGGGGCTATGGAGGAGTTCTGTCAACGAGAGCATATTCGTCTTGATGTATCATGAGTAGCTCACCCTCAGTCTAATGGCCAAGCTGAAAGAGCCAATCAAGAGATCTTGAGAGGCATCAAACCTCGGCTTATGGTTCCTTTGCAAAGAACACCGGGTTGTTGGGTGGAGGAGTTGCCTTCTGTACTATGGAGCATCAACACCACACCTAACAGATCGACAGGGTACACGCCTTTCTTCATGGTATATGGAGCTTAAGCGGTCCTCCCTAGTGATATCCGTCATGACTCGCCGCGGGTGGCGGCTTACGTTGAAGCGGATAATGAACAAGCAAGACAAGACGCGTTGGACCGGCTGGACGAGGAACGGGACACGGCAGCAGCTCGATCGGCGATTTATCAGCAAGACCTGCGCCGGTACCACAGTCGCCGGGTTAAGACCAGGACGTTTCAAGAAGGAGACCTGGTGCTCCGGCTCATCCAGGACCAGACAGACATGCACAAGCTATCTCCACCTTGGGAAGGACCCTTTGTGGTTAGCAAGAACCTGCACAACGGATCATACTACCTCGTCGACGTTCGAGAACATAAGGACTCACGCACGGCGGAGGAGGAGACCAAGCGGCCGTGGAACATCGCTCTTCTTCGACCTTACTATACTTGAGCCATAGGCTCTGCTTTCTGTACAATGTATATATTATGATCAATATAATAAACCGACGCCCCCGGTAAACCGAGGTGCCGGCTGATACGTCCAAAACGTATCTATAATTTCTGCTTGCTCCATGCCTCTTTTGGGTGATATTGCTATGATATTTATACACTTCCATACACTTTTGATCATATTTGGACTAACCTATTAACTCAGTGCACCCCAGTGCCAGTTTCTGTTTTCTGCTGTTTTTGTATTTCAGGTTTTCTCGTCACGTAAACTGCCAGAAAAATCCCGGAAAAATTATATAAAAAATCAGCGTTCCGGAAGCTTCCACACGGCCGAAGTAGGGCCGGAGGGGGGCCACCAGGGCTCCAGGCGCCCTGGTGGCGCGGCCCCCCTCCTGGCCGCGCCGGGGGGGGGCGCCTGGGCCCCCCAGGCCTCCGCTGATGCCCCCCTTTGGCATATATTTAACACGCGTCCCGAAACCCTCGAGGACGGAACCCTTTTTCGCGATCACATCTCTGTTCCGCCGCCGCCGCGCTTCCAAGATCGGGAGTACCAGGAGAACTCTTCCCGGCACCCTGCCGGAGGGGAGGATCACCACAGGGAGCCTCTCCACCACCATGGACGCCTCCCGGATGAGTTGTGAGTAGTCTCCCTTGGACCATGGGTCCATGACCAGTAGCTATGTGATGTTCTCCTCCCCTTCTTGTGCTTCACTAATTAGACCTCGTGAGCTGCCCTACATGATCGAGGCACATATGTAATCCTTATGCTGTTGCTATGTTGAGTTTGCTGGGATCCGATGGATTGTGAGATTATGTTCAGATTGTGTTTGAGTAATATATTTGGTTTACCTCTTTTATATTTATGTTCTTAAGTAAATCTTGCATGTTCTCCGTTGCTATTTATTGCTTTGGCCAAGTAGTAGGTAGTGACTCCAAGAGAGAACGTTATGCTTGATTGTGGGTTCATGCCCCTCGATGACTAGCTTGAGTGACAGAAACATGAGTCTAGGGGATGTGCTGTTGCCACAAGGGGGAAAACAACGGTGCTTGTACTCGCGGGTGCAAGGATTGTTTGCTTTACGCAAAGTTCTTTTAATGCAGTTGTCTGTTGCTTTGAGTTTACACTATGGGTGGGACTCGCAACTTAATACCAGTGAGATGTTCTGGATAGATATCTCAAGGTGGATGATTAGTAGTAGATGCAGATGGATTTCGGTCTACTTACCTTGGCGTACCTCCCATGCTTTGAACCTCTACCTTTCTTGCAACATAGTTAGCATTTGTTTGCGCACATAATTCTGTCAATTGCCCAGCTGTAATTCGTTTACCTCACATAGCTGTTTTATCGTCTTTTGGGAGAGAGACATCACTAGTGAACATCATGGGACCCCGGTCCATATTACCATCACTGATCACATCCGCTATTTACTTTCTGCTTTTACTTACTAGTTGCAGCAATACCTATCACTATTATCTCTTGCATTTGATCCTTTGTAAACGACAAGGCCGGAGGGATTGACAACCTCTCTGTACTCGTTGGGAGCAAAGTTATTTGTATCTGTGTGCAGGTCCAAGTTGATTGCTAAGTATCTGGCGCCGTTAGCAGTTGACACCTTCTTGTTGAACCATGGAGTCTCAGGGGAAATCGATCCTTGGTATCTTTGCCAAGGGAAAACTACCGCTACACTGCATCTCAAACCTTCCACTTGGGGTAACCAACGAGGGGCGAGAAGCCATCAAGCAAAGTTTTCTGGCGCCGTTGCCGGGGACTCCACTCTTCAAGATAGGGGAGTTGCATGCTATCTTTTACCTTTGCTTTTTAGTCTTGTTAGTTTACCTTTCAGTTTCGCTTTAGTATCCTTTATCAAAAATCACAAAAAAAAAAATTTTATTTGCTAGTAGTCCTTTCTGTTTGGTCAAGCATGTTAGGATTTGGTGCTTTGAGGGAATCAGAAGTTTTAGATTTCCATCAAAAGGATGGAGAAAATATGAAGAAGGCATGGGACAGAATTTCTGATGCACATAGGAGAATTATGCCTTGGATACCTATAAAAATTGTGCTTAGAAATTTTTACCATGGTCTTTTTAAATGGTGTAAACACTCTCTTGATATTATAGCTGAAGATGATTTCCTAGAGTGTGACGAAGCTAGAGCTCTTGAAATTATACATGGTCTATCTAGTTACTTTGTTTATGATCATAACTTTGATACTGTCATAGATAGACTTGCTACTATTGAGAAGAGAATGGATGCTCTAGACTTAATGAAGGTAGAGAAACCCAAACCCAATAAGAGAGATATTTTGGAAATAGACAATGATTGGGAGCCTTTGGTTAGGATTAGTATCTCTAATCAAGACTTCCTTGCTTATTGTGATATTGGATCTATGGTTTCTACTATGCCAAAAATTGTTCATGATTCTTTAAAATTTAACATGGATAGATTATCATCTTATCATGAACACACTAATGGAGATATTTCTGAAACCAGGGAAGAATAAAAGACGTGCCAGTTAAATTCCTTAAAGGGATTGCAATGATTGATTTCTTCATCATGAAGCCAAACCAAGGAAATATAGTGCTTGGAAGGGACTTCCTCCGAGCAGTAAAAGGCTTCATCGATATAGGTAAGGGACAAATCCGCTTACGCAGGAAGGCAAAAGGTGTGTACCCCTTTCCTAGAAGGAACAATAGTGAACTTGTTGAGGAACCATTTGAAGCAATTTATAACTCCGATTATTATGATGATTATTGATTCCTCTATGCATTATGCCTAGCTTAAAGGCATAAAAGAAAGCGCTTTTGGGAGGCAGCCCACATGAATAAAATTTTATTTTGCTTTTGTTGTGTCTTGATGTTGTTACTACAGTAGCATCATCATTGTATCTTTACTTTTCAACTTTGTGCCAAGTGTAGCCTCTGATTGCAAGAAAGTTCAAAAGTTGTGACGTGTTGTCCAGGAAACAGATTCTGTCCTTGGATAGAAAAATTCGTATAAAATCACCAGATCATCTTTTTGGTCTGAATTTTTCCGACAGCGTGCTCTATACAATTGTCTTTCGGGCGTCTGTTCTGAGTTTTTTTATTAGAGTTTCAGAAGTGCCCCGAAAAAATCATTTACTCCCTGCTGGTCTGTTTTTCACAGATTCTGCCCTGTTTTGCCTTTCCTTCATTTTGCAAACCTTGAGCTTGCTTTTTCTTTGCAAAAACCTTTTGGCAATCTTGAGAAACAGTAGACCTTCAAGAATATCCTTATTTCCAGCAAGGAACAATTATATTATTATGGGTACTAACATCGCTAATCAGATTATGATGAGTTATGTATGAAGGGAGTTTTCAAGTGTGCGAGGGAAGATGATAAAAAGATTCAGGAGTGTCAAACGCTCAAGCTTGGGGATGCCCCCATGCACCCCCAAGAAATTTTCAAGAACACTCAAGCATCTAAGCTTGGGGATGCCCCCGTGCATCCCCTTCTCCATCAACATTATCAGTTCGTCTTTCGTTCCACTATATTTTTATCACTTCATGTGTTATGTGCTATGCTTGGAGCGTCTTGCTTTTAGTTTCCTTTTTAGTTTTCTTTAGCTTTTCATAACGAGTCGGAACTCAGCTTTCTTTGTGTGGGAGAGAAACACGCTCCACTTCAACCTAGAACACAACATAGAATTTTCATGTCTATCTTTGATGTGTATGTTCTTGGTCTTTCAATAGCTACTATCATGTTTAGCTCTTAGTTTTCATGCTTATCTTTTTAAAGAGCTTTTGTTTAGTTGGTCGTTGGAACTATCTTTATTTATCATGCTTATCTTATTAAGAGAGTTGGCTTCTGTTGCATTGGTCGATATGTCTATGATAAAAATGCTACGTGCATAATGGTGCTTAGTAGTTCATGTTTTCTTACGGTTAGTCTCAAACAGCCGGGGGGTTCCCAATGTGTTATTGGAGTACCAACATGATTTGTTTGCCTATGATGTGGTATGGTTTAGTGATATGTTCCTTCAAGAATTTATTTTGATTGACTTGGCGTATGCTCACGCATATTTAAGACTGTAAAGAAAGTCTGTCAAGCCTTGATGATCTTTTATTTCTGAGTAGCGATATAACTTCCATGCCTGATTCAATGTTTCTTTGTCGCTCTGCATGATTATGACCGTCATTGCTCTTTTAGTTGGTCGCTCCCAGTCTTTTGCTAACCTCCACCTGTACTAAGCGGACTGACTGCTTGTGCATCCAAAATCCTTTAAACCAGTTATGCCATATGAGTCCACCATACCTTCCTATACATGGTATTTACATGCCATTCCTAACAAAGACTTTCATGTACCATCTCGAAATTATTCAAAAAAGAAAAAGCATCCCTATTTTGTGCCTCTGTTTTAGTTCATGAGGAAGTAGTAGTTAATTCATGATCTTTTTAAGTTGGACAAGCTTCACCCCGGGATTGCATGTCTAATGTGCAAACCCATAATATGAGAAGGAACTGGCAAAGAGTGCACCCGGCTCAAAAATAAAATAACAAACAAACCCTCCTTCACGCTTTGTTCATGAGAAATCAGAAAACTTTGGCAGTGATAAACAAAGGAGATTAAGAGGATTTGATCGTCCTCATTCGGGAGCCGTTCCTCGAAACTTGTCCATCTCAAGAAGTGATTGAGTTGTCTGCTAGCATTCGTTGACGAAACATGCATATCCAAAAAATAATTATTACCTCTGTTTTTAAAACCAAGAGCTCTGGTACATGTTTTGTTTTTGTTTCCGACCACGGGTTTTCAACCTTGCCAACAAAAGCCACGGTTCGAGAGTCTCCACCTTCTTTTAAAGCACCAACTATTAAGAGCATGATTGTCATTCTGAGTGTAATGTGCATTGTCCCAAAGTAGCATTGTCTTTTGCATGATTATGATATCGTTTATTCTAAAATTATTGTATCTAGTCATCACTTAAACCTTGGAGGTGCCCCTGCATTTATGTTTTGCTTCACTAAAGGGGGCAAGCGAGATACCACTTTATCATATTTGCACACCATGCTCATTACAAATCTATTTGATGTTTCAGTATCATATTGTAAAACTTTCAGTTCTTTGTGATTTTCTCATGAGGCAATTTAATTACTACAGATTCATTGTCTCAGTAAGCTTTTGTCATATGACTATGAAAAGTCCTATATGGTTAATAGCATGTCACCACAGAAATTATTCTTGTTATCATTTACCTACTCGAGGACGAGCAGGAATTAAGCTTGGGGATGTTGATACGTCCAAAACGTATCTATAATTTATGCTTGCTCCATGCCTCTTTTGGGTGATATTGCTATGATATTTATACACTTGCATACACTTTTGATCATATTTGGACTAACCTATTAACTCAGTGCACCCCAGTGCCAGTTTCTGTTTTCTGCTGTTTTTGTATTTTAGGTTTTCCCGTCACGTAAACTGCCAGAACAATCCCGGAAAAAATATATAAAAAATCAGCGTTCCGGAAGCTTCCACACGGCCAAATTAGGGCCGGAGGGGGGCCACCAGGGCTCCAGGCGCCCTGGTGGCGTGGCCCCCCTCCTGGCCGCGTCGGGGGGGCGCCTGGGCCCCCCAGGCCTCCGCTGATGCCCCCCTTTGGCATATATTTAACACGCGTCCCGAAACCCTCGAGGACGGAACCCTTTTTCGCGATCTCATCTCTGTTCCGCCGCCGCCGCGCTTCCAAGATCGGGAGCACCAGTAGAACTCTTCCCGGCACCCTGCCGGAGGGGAGGATCACCACCGGGAGCCTCTCCACCACCATGGACGCCTCCCGGATGAGTTGTGAGTAGTCTCCCTTGGACCATGGGTCCATGACCAGTAGCTATGTGATGTTCTCCTCCCCTTCTTGTGCTTCACTAATTAGACCTCGTGAGCTGCCCTACATGATCGAGGCACATATGTAATCCTTATGCTGTTGCTATGTTGAGTTTGCTGGGATCCGATGGATTGTGAGATTATGTTCAGATTGTGTTTGAGTAATATATTTGATTTACCTCTTTTATATTTATGTTCTCAAGTAATTCTTGCATGTTCTCCGTTGCTATTTATTGCTTTGGCCAAGTAGTAGGTAGTGACTCCAAGAGGGAACGTTATGCTTGATTGTGGGTTCATGCCCCTCGATGACTAGCTTGAGTGACAGAAACATGAGTCTAGGGGATGTGATGTTGCCACAAGGGGGAAAACAACGGTGCTTGTACTCGCGGGTGCAAGGATTGTTTACTTTACGCAAAGTTCTTTTAATGCAGTTGTCTGTTGCTTTGAGTTTACACTATGGGTGGGACTCGCAACTTAATACCAGTGAGATGTTCTGGATAGATATCTCAAGGTGGATGATTAGTAGTAGATGCAGATGGATTTCGGTCTACTTACCTTGGCGTACCGCCCATGCTTTGAACCTCTACCTTTCTTGCAACATAGTTAGCATTTGTTTGCGCACATAATTCTGTCAATTGCCCAGCTGTAATTCGTTTACCTCACATAGCTGTTTTATCGTCTTTTGGGAGAGAGACATCACTAGTGAACATCATGGGACCCCGGTCCATATTACCATCACCGATCACATCCGCTATTTACTTTCTGCTTTTACTTACTAGTTGCAGCAATCCCTATCACTATTATCTCTTGCGTTTGATCCTTTGTAAACGACAAGGCCGGAGGGATTGACAACCTCTCTGTACTCGTTGGGAGCAAAGTTATTTGTATCTGTGTGCAGGTCCAAGTTGATTGCTAAGTATCTGGCGCCGTTAGCAGTTGACACCTTCTTGTTGAACCTTGGAGTCTCAGGGGAAATCGATCCTTGGTATCTTTGCCAAGGGAAAACTACCGCTACACTGCATCTCAAACCTTCCACTTGGGGTAACCAACGAGGGGCGAGAAGCCATCACCAGCCATCTTTTTCATAAGAGTATCACATGGGGGCTTCTGTGGGCAATGGAGTTTCCTATTGAAGGAAATATGCCCTAGAGGCAATAATAAAGTTGTTATTTATATTTCCTTATATCATGATAAATGTTTATTATTCATGCTAGAATTGTATTAACTGGAAACTTAGTACATGTGTGAATACATAGACAAAACATAGTGTCCCTAGTATGCCTCTACTAGACTAGCTCATTGATCAAAGATGGTTATGTTTCCTAACCATAGACATGAGTTGTCATTTGATCAACGGGATCACATCATTAGGAGAATGATGTGATGGACAAGACCCATCCGTTAGCTTAGCACTATGATCGTTTAGTTTTACTGCTATTGCTTTCTTCATGACTTATACATGTTCCTATGACTATGAGATTATGCAACTCCCGAATACCGGAGGAACACCTTGTGTGCTATCAAACGTCACAACGTAACTGGGTGATTATAAAGATGCTCTACAGGTGTCTCCGAAGGTGTTCGTGGTGTTGGCATGGATCAAGAATAGGATTTGTCACTCCGAGTGTCGGAGAGGTATCTCTGGGCCCTCTCGGTAATACACATCATAATAAGCCTTGCAAGCAAATGACTAATGAGTTAGTCACGAGATGATGTATTACGAAACGAGTAAAGAGACTTGCCGGTAACGAGATTGAACTAGGTATAGAGATACCGACGATCAAATCTCGGGCAAGTAACATACCGATGACAATAGGAACAACGTATGTTGTTATGCGGTTTGACCGATAAAGATCTTCGTAGAATATGTAGGAGCCAATATGAACATCCAGGTTCCGCTATTGGTTATTGACCGGAGACGAGTCTCGGTCATGTCTACATAGTTCTCGAACCCGTAGGGTCCGCACGCTTAACGTTTGATGACGATCGGTATTATTAGTTTATGAGTTTTGATGTACCGAAGGTAGTTCGGAGTCCCGGATGAGATCACGGACATGACGAGGAGTCTCGGAATGTCCGAGACGTAAAGATTGATATATTGGACGACTATATTTGGACATCGGAAGTGTTCCGTAAAGTTTCGGAATTAACCGGAGTACCGGGAGGGTTACAGGAGCCCCTGGGGAAGCTATGGGCCTTAATGGGCCGTAGGAGAAAGAGGGAAGAAGGGCCAGGGCTGGGCTGCGCGCCACCCACCCCTTGGTCCGAATTGGACAAGGAAGGAGGGGAGCCGGCTCCCCTTTCCTTCTCCTTCTCCCTCTCCTTCCTTTCCCCCTTCTCCCTTTTTGGTAGTTCCTACTAGGAATAGGATTGCAATCCTATTCCTAGTAGGATTGCACCTCCTAGGCGCGCCACAAGGGGCCGGCCGGCCTTCCCCCTTGCTCCTTTATATACGGGGGCAGGGGGGCACCCAAAGACACACAAGTTGAATTGTTTTAGCCGTGTGCGGTGCCCCCCTCCACAGAATCACACCTCGGTCATATCGTTGCAGCGCTTAGGCGAAGCCCTGCGACGGTAACTTCATCATATCCGTCACCACGCCGTCGTGCTGACGAAACTCTCCCGTGAAGCTCAACTGGATCAAGAGCTCGTGGGACGTCATCAAGCTGAACGTGTGCTGAACGCGGAGGTGCCGTACGTTCGGTGCTTGATCGGTTGGATCGCGAAGAAGTTCGACTACATCAACCGCGTCACTTGACGCTTCCGCTCCCGGTCTATGAGGGTACGTAGACACACTCTCCCCTCTCGTTACTATGCATCTAGTAGATAGATCTTGCGTGATTGTAGGAAAATTTTAAAATACTACGTTACCCAACAGTGGTATCAGAGCCAGGTCTATGCGTAGATGATATGCACGAGTAGAACACAAGTGAGTTGTGGACGATACTAGTCATACTGCTTACCAGCATGTCATACTTTGCTTCGGCGGTATTGTGAGATGAAGCGGCCCGGACCGACATTACGCGTACGCTTACGCGAGACTGGTTTCACCGTTATGAGCACTCGTTGCTTAAAGGTGACTGGCGGGTGTATGTCTCTCTCACTTTAGCTGAATCGAGTGTGCCTACGCCCGGTCCTTGTGAAGGTTAAAACAGCACATACTTGACGAAACATCGTTGTGGTTTTGTATGCGTAGGTAAGAACGGTTCTTGCTAAAGACCGTAGCAACCACGTAAAACTTGCAACAACAAAGTAGAGGACGTCTAACTTGTTTTTGCAGGGCATGTTGTGATGTGATATGGTCAAGACATGATGAGTTATACGGTTTTGTATGAGATGATCATGTTTTGTAAAGTTATCGGCAACTGGCAGGAGCCATATGGTTGTCGGTTTATTGTATGAAATGCAATCGCCATGTAATTGCTTTACTTTATCACTAAGCGGTAGCGATGGTCGTAGAAGCAATAGTTGGCGAGACGACAACGATGCTACGATGGAGATCAAGGTGTCGCGTCGGTGACGAAGGTGATCATGACGGTGCTTTGGAGATGGAGATCAAAAGCACAAGATGATGATGGCCATATCATGTCACATATTTTGATTTGCATGTGATGTTTATCTTATTATGCTTCTTATTTTGCTTAGAACGACGGTAGCATTATAAGATGATCCCTTACAAAATTTCAAGGTATAAGTGTTCTCCCTGAGTATGCACCGTTGCGAAAGTTCGTCGTGCCGAGACACCACGTGATGATTGGGTGTGATAAGCTCTACGTTCAAATACAATGGGTGTAAGCCAGTTTTGCACACGCAGAATACTCGGGTTAAACTTGACGAGCCTAGCATGTGCAGATATGGCCTCGGAACACTGGAGACCGAAAGGTCGAGCGTGAATCATATAGTAGATATGATCAACATAAGATGTTCACCATTAAAAACTACTCCATCTCACGTGATGATCGGACATGGTTTAGTTGATTTGGATCACGTGATCATTTAGATGACTAGAGGGATGTCTATCTAAGTGGGAGTTCTTAAGTAATATGATTAAATTGAACTTTAATTTATCATGAACTTAGTCCTGGTAGTATTAGCATATCTATGTTGTAGATCAATAGCTCGCGATGTTGCTCCACGTTTATTTTTTATATGTTCCTAGAGAAAACTAAGTTGAAAGATGTTAGTAGCAATGATGCGGAATTGTTTCGTGATCTGAGGATTATCCTCATTGCTGCACAGAAGAATTATGTCCTTGATGCACCGCTAGGTGACAGACCTATTGCAGGAGCAGATGCAGACGTTATGAACGTTTTGACAAAAGCTCGGTATGATGACTACTTGATAGTTTAAGTGCACCATGCTTTACGGCTTAGAACCGGGACTTCAAAAATGTTTTGAACGCCACGGAGCATATAAGATGTTCCAAGAGTTGAAATTAGTATTTCATACTCATGCCCGTGTCGAGAGGTATAAGACCTCTAACAGTACTTTGCCTACAAGATGGAGGAGAATAGCTCAACCAGTGAGCATGTGCTCAGATTGTCTGGGTACTACAGTTACTTGAATCAAGTGGTAGTTAATCTTCCAGATAAGATAGTAATTGACAAAGTTCTCTAGTCACTATAACCAAGTTTGTAGAACTTCATGATGAACTATAATATGCAAGGGATGACGAAGGTAATTCCCGAGCTCTTCGCGATGCTGAAATCGGCGAAGTAGAAATCAATAAAAAGCATCAAGTGTTGATGGTTAACAAGACCACTTGTTTCAAGTAAAGGGCAAAGGGATAGAAGGGGAACTTCAAGAAGAATGACAAGCAAGTTGTCACTCCTGTGAAGAAACCCAAAGCTAAACTCAAGCCGGAAACTAAGTGCTTCTACTGCAAAGGAACTGGTCACTAGAAGTGGAACTGGCCTAGATACTGGGTGGATAAGAAGGATGGCAAAGTGAACAAAGGTATATTAGATATACAGATTATTGATGTGTACTTTACTAGTGTTCATAGCAACCCCTGGGTATTTGATACCGGTTCAGTTGCTAAAATTAGTCACTTGAAACGGGAGTTGCAGAATGAACATAGACTAGTTAAAGGTGAAGTGACGATGTGTGTTGGAAGTGGTTCCAAGATTGATATGATCATCATCACATACTCCTTATACTTTCGGGGTTAGTGTAAGACCTAAATAAATGTTATTTGGCATTTGCGTTAAGCATGAATATGATTTGATTATGTTTGTTGCAATACGGTTATTCATTTAAAGTCATAGAATAATTGTTATTCTGTTTACGTGAATAAAGCCTTCAATGGTCATACACCCAATGAAAATAGTTTGTTGGATCTCGATCGTAGTTATACACATATTCATAATATTGAAGCCAAAAAATGCAAGGTTAATAATGATAGTGCAACTTACTTGTGGCACTGCCGTTTAGGTCATATTGGTGTAAAGCGCATGAAGAAACTCCATAGTGATGGACTTTTGGAATCACTTGATTATGAATCACTTGATACTTGCGAACCATGCCTCATGGGCAAGATGACTAAAACTCCGTTCTCCGGAACAATGGAGCGAGCAATTGACTTGTTGGAAATCATACATACTGATGTATGCAGACCAATAAGTGTTGAGGCTCGCGGCGGGTATCATTATTTTCTGACCTTCACTGGTGATTTAAGCAGATATGGGTATATCTACTTGATGAAGCACAAGTCTGAAACATTTGGAAAGTTCAAAGAATTTCAGAGTGAAGTAGAGAATCATCGTAACAAGAAAATAAAGTTTCAACGATCTGATCGTGGAGGTGAATATTTGAGTTACGAGTTTGGTCTTCATTTGAAACAATGTGGAATAGTCTCACAACTCACGCCACCCGGAACACCACAGCGTAATGGTGTGTCCGAACATCGTAATCATACTTTATTAGATATGGTGTGATCTATGATGTCTCTTACCGATTTACCACTATCATTTTGGGTAATGCATTAGAGACAGCTGCATTCACGTTAAATAAGGGCACCATCTAAATCCGTTGAGACGACGCCTTATGAACTGTGGTTTGGCAAGAAACCAAAGTTGTTGTTTCTTAAAGTTTGGGGCTACGATGCTTATGTGAAAAAGCTTCAACCTCATAAGCTCGAACCCAATTCGGAGAAATGTGTCTTCATAGGATACCCAAAGGAGACTGTTGGGTACACATTCTATCACAGATCCGAAGGCAAGACATTCGTTGCTAAGAATGGATCCTTTCTAGAGAAGGAGTTTCTCTCGAAAGAAGTGAGTGGGAGGAAAGTAGAACTTGATGAGGTAATTGTACCTTCTCCCGAATTGGAAGGTAGTACATCACAGAAACTAGTTCCAGTGATTCCTACACCAATTAGTGAGGAAGCTAATGATGATGATCATGAAACTTCAGATCAAGTTTCTGCTGAACTTCGTAGATCAACCAGAGTTTGTTCCGCACCAGAGTGGTATGGCAACCCAGTTCTGGAAGTCATGTTACTAGACCATGATGAACCTACGAACTATGAGGAAGCGATGATGAGCCCAGATTCCCCGAAATGGCTTGAGGCCATGAAATCTGAGATGGGATCCATGTATGAGAACAAAGTGTGGACTCTGGTTGACTTGCCCGATGATCGGCAAGTGATACGTCCAAAACTTATCTATAATTTCTGCTTGCTCCATGCTTCTTTTGTGTGATATTGCTATGATATTGATGCACTTCCATACACTTTTGATCATATTTGGACTAACCTATTAACTCAGTGCACCACAGTGCCAGTTCCTGTTTTCTGCTGTTTTTCTATTTCAGGTTTCCCCCATATTAAAAGTGCCCCAAAAATTCCGGGAAAAATACAGAAAAAATCAGCGTACAGGAAGCTTCGCGAATAACCAAAGCGGGGCCAGAGGGGAGCCAGGGGAGGCCCAGGCGGCCACCTGGCGCGGCCCCACCCCTGGCCACGCCAGGGGGGCGCCTGGGGCCCCTGCTCCGCCTCTGGTTGCCCCCCTTCGCATATATATTCCTCTCGTCCCGAAACCCTCGAGGACGGAACCTTTTTTTGCGATCTCGCCTCTGTTCCGCCGCCGCAGTGCTTCCAAGATCGGGAGCATCAGGAGAACTCTTCCCGGCACCCTGCCGGAGGGGAGAACCACCACCGGGAGCTTCTCCACCACCATGGACCCTTCCCGGATGAGTCGTGAGTAGTCCACCTTGGACCATGGGTCCATGATCAGTAGCTATGTGATGTTCTCCTCCCCTCTTTGCTCTTCATGGTTTAGACCTCGTGAGCTGCCCTACATGATCGAGGCACATATGTAATATTTCTGCTGTTGCTATGCTGAGTTTGCTGGGATCTGATGGATTATGAGACTATGTTCAGATTGTGTTTGAGTAATATATTTGATTCACCTCTTTTATATTTATGTTCTTGAGTAATTCTTGCATGTTCTCTGTTGCTGTTTATTGCTTTGGCCGAGTAGTAGGTAGTAACTCCAAGAGGGAGCGTTATGCTTGATTGTGGGTTCATGCCCCCTGATGACTAGCTTGAGTGACAGAAACATGAGTCTAGGGGATGTGTTGTTGCCACAAGGGGGAAAACAACGGTGCTTGTACTTGCGGGTGCAAGGATTGTTTACTTTACGCAAAGTTCTTTTAATGCAGTTGTCTGTTGCTTTGAGTTTACACTTTGGGTGGGATTCGCAACTTAATACCAGCGAGATGTTCTGGATAGATATCTCAAGGTGGATGATTGGTAGTAGATACAGATGGATTTCGGTCTACTTTCCTTGGCGTACCGCCCATGCTTTTGAGCCTCTACCTTTCCTTGCAGCATAGTTAGCATTGGTTTGCGCACATAATCCTGTCAATTGCCCAGCTGTAATTTGTTTACCTCGCTTTGCTGTTTTATCGTCTTTTGGAGAGAGACATCACTAGTGAACATCATGGGACCCCGGTCCATATTACCACCGCTGATCACACCTTCTATTTACTTCCTGTTTTTATTTCCTAGTTGCAGTCATAGCTATCATTATTATCTCTTGTGTTTGATCCTTTGTAAACAACAAGGCCGGAGGGATTGACAACCTCTCTGAACTCGTTGGGAGCGAAGTTATCTGTATCTGTGTGCAGGTCCTGTCAACCGCTAAGTTTCTGGCGCCGTTGACACCTACTTGTCGACCCTCGGAGTCTCACGGGATTCGATCCTTGGTATCTTTGCCAATGGAAATTTGCCGCTACGCTACATCTCAACCTTCCACTTGGGGTAACCAACGAGGGGCGAGAAGCCATCAAGCAAGTTTTTGGCGCCGTTGCCGGGGACTCCACTCTTCAAGATAGGGGAGTTGCACGCTATCTTTTATCTTTGCTTTTTAGTCTTGTTAATTTACCTTTCAGTTTTTGCTTTATTGTCCCTTACCAAAAATCACAAAAATAGTTATCTTGCTTGCTGCTGCTATGGGTTCCACCGAGAACACCAAGTTGTGTGACTTCACTAGTCATAACAACAATAACTTTATCTGCACGCCTATTACTACACCTGCCACTTCAGCACCCTCTTATGAGATTAAACCTGCTTTGCTTAACCTAGTTATGAAAGATCAATTCTCCGGTGCTGGAGATGATGCTGCTTTGCACTTAAATAATTTTGTTGAGCTCTGTGATATGCAAAAGTACACAGAAATAGATGGTGATATTGTTAAGCTTAAGCTTTTTCCTTTCTCCTTGAGAGGAGGAGCTAAAATCTGGTTTCAATCCTTGCCTAGGAATAGTATAGATTCTTGGGACAAGTGCAAGGATGCCTTTATTGGGAAGTACTATCCCCTGCTAAAATTATCCAATTAAGGAGTAACATAATGAATTTTAAACAATTGGATAATGAACACGTTGCCCAAGCTTGGGAACGCATGAAATCTCTTGTCAAGAACTGCCCTACTCATGGTTTGACTACTTGGATGGTTATCCAAACTTTTTATGCAGGCTTGAACTTTACCTCGCGGAACTTGTTAGATTCGGCCGCGGGAGGAACCTTTATGTGAACTACACTTGGTGCTGCCACTAAGCTTCTCGACGAGATGATGACCAATTATTCCCAATGGCACACCGAACGCGCTCCAACAGGTAGGAAGGTAAACTCTGTCGAGGAGATTTCCTCCCTGAATGAAAAAGTTGACTTGATCATGTCTCTACTTTCCAAGCGATCTTCTATTGATCCTCATGATGTTCCTTTAAATTCTTTGATTGCTCAAGATCAAGTAGATGTGAACTTTATCTCTAGAAACAATTTCAATAACAATGCTTATAGGAGTAATTTTGGTAGCAACCCTAGACCGTTCCCCTCTAATTCTTATGGGAACAAAAATGCTTATCCTAGCACCAAGAACTCCACTTCTGAACTAGAGATTATGCTTAAAGACTTCATCACTACCCAAAAGGCCTTCAATAAGAGTGTAGAAGAAAAACTAGACAAACTAGATAATCTCTCTTCGAAGGTAGACAATTTAGCCCATGAGGTAGAGTTGCTTAAAATTAGAACTTCTCCTCTTGAGGAGAGGAAGACCACTCCTATGAATGCTATTCAAGTGCAAATTAATGAAAACATTAGGATGATGGCTAAACTTAAAGAGAGATGGGCTAGAGAAAAGGAGGAAGAAGATAGAATTAAGAGCCTTCCTACCCACCACACTGTTGCTACTATTCAAGTTGTTGAGGATATCCAAACTCTTAGCACCCAATGCACTCCTAGTCCCATTGGACCTATTAATGGTGATGCTATGACCTCAACCGTAGAAGAAGAAACTCCTATGACCATAGAAGCTACCAAACAAGTGAGCCTAAAGGACACCACTACCACTTTACTTGATAGTAGTGACCTTGATTTTGATAATTGCACCCTTTCTGAAGTTATTGGTTTTCTTCACAAGATGTCTAGAGATCCCCATACTAGCACACTTAATCTTGCCTTCACGGAGCATATCACTAATGCTGTTATCAAAACTAGGGAGGAGAAGCTTAGGGTAGAAGCCTCCATACCTAGAAAGCTAGAAGATAGTTGGGATCCTATGATTAAAATTAAGTTGAATAACTTCTCTTGCTATGCTTTATGTGATGTTGGGGCTAGTACCTCCGTTATGCCCAAAAGAATGTATGATATGCTTGAATTGAAACCTTTTGATCCTTGTTCTTTTGGTGTTCGTCTTGTTGATTCTTCTGTAAAGAAACCTTTGGGGAAGATCAACGATGTTCTTATCATTGTCAATGACAATTATGTTCCCGTTGATTTTACTATTATGGATATTGAATGTGAACCTTCATGTCCAATTATTTTGGGACATCCTTTTCTTCGCACCGTTGGTGCTATCATTGACATGAAAGAGGGGAATATAAAATTCCAATTCCCTCCCAAGAAAGGGATGGAACACTTCCCTAGAAATAAGATTAAGTTGCCTTTTGAGTCCGTTACACGGGCTAGCTATTCTCTTACTCTTGATAAAACTTGATTTTCTCTTTTTGCATCATGCCTAGCTTAAAGGCATAAAAGAAAGCGCTTTTGGGAGGCAGCCCACAACGAATTAGGTTTTATTTTGATTTTTTTGTGTATTGATGTTTGTTACTACAGTAGCATCATCATTGTATCTTTTGTTTTCAGCTTTGTGCCAAGTTTAGCCTCCGATTGCAAGAAAGTTCAAAAGTTGTGACGTGCTGTCCAGAAAACAGATTCTGTCCTTGGACAGAAAAATTCGAATAAAATCACCAGATCATCTTTTTGATCTGAATTTTTTTGACAGCGTGCTCTATACAATTGGCTTTCGAGCGTCTGTTCTGAGTTTTCTGATTTGAGTTGCAGAAGTGCCCCGAAAAAATTATTTACTACCTGCTGGTCTGTTTTTCACAGATTCTGTCCTGTTTTGCCTTCTCTTCGTTTTGCAAACCTTGAGCTTGCTTTTTCTTTGCAAAAACCTTTTGGCATTCTTGAGAAACAGTAGCTCTTCAAGATTATCTTTATTTCCAGTAGGGAAAAAATTATTTTATTGTGGGTACTAACCTCTCTAATCAGATTATGATGAGTTATGTATGAAGGGAGTTTTCAAGTGTGCGAGGGAAGATGATAAAAGATGATTCAGGAGGGTCAAACGCTCAAGCTTGGGGATGCCCCCGTGCACCCCCAAGAAATATTCAAAAAGACTCAAGCGTCTAAGCTTGGGGATGCCCCCATGCATCCCCTTCTCCATCAACAATTATCAGTTCGTCTTTCGTTCCACTATATTTTAATCACTTCATGCGTTATGTGCTATGCTTGGAGCGTCTCGCTCTTAGTTTCCTTTTTTTTAGTTTTCTTTAGCTTTGCTTGCTGTTCATAACAAGTTAGAACCCAGCTTTCTTTGTGTGGGAGAGAAACACGCTCCACTTCAACCTAGAATACAACATAGGATTTTTCATGCTTATCTTTGTTGTGTGTGTTCTTTGTCTTTCCATAGTTGTTGTCATGTTTAGCTCTTAGTTTTTATGCTTTTCTTTTTAAAGAGCTTTTGTTTAGTTGGTTGTTGAACTCTCTTGAGTTTTCATGTTTATCTTGTTAAGAGAGTTTGCATGTTGCACTGAGTTGTGTGTCTTAACTTAAAGTAGGTAACTGAGGTTGCTATTTGCCAGTGTAGCAGGATATGCAATGATACTAGCGCGTCATGTAGCAATGATTAGGGCAAGGCCCAACTAGCATGCGGCTCATCGATCAAGCAAAAAGCATGTATGACATGAAGATCAAGTCATGAGAAGATGGATGTTGCATGGCAATGTATCTCGGAAAGGCTATGGAAATGCCTTGATAGGTAGGTATGGTGGCTGTTTTGAGGAAGGATATAATGAGGCTTATGATGACAGAGCGTATCGTGCCAAGGATTTGGATGCACCAGCGAAGTATGCGCCAACTCTCGAGGTGAGAAAGGGCAATGCACGGTACCGAAGAGGCTAGAAAAATATGGCTAGGTGGAAGTGTCAACTTTCGAATACTCACATTAGTCCGAAGAACTCATGCACTTATTATCGGTAACTCTCAATCTAATTAGGAGGTTCACAAAGAGACAAGTACCCCGAGGAGGAGTGTATGGGGGTTTGGTTATCCTTGCGCAACCTCGACTCATGGTACGTGAGTGTACTCTAATATTCGATCCCTCCAAAGATTAGTGATCCATCTAGTAGCTAAAGTTCTCAACTATTTTGTAGGTTTTCGAAAATAAACACTTCATGTAGCAATGATTAGGGCAAGGCCCAACTAGCATGCGGCTCATCGATCAAGCAAAAAGCATGTATGACATGAAGATCAAGTCATGAGAAGATGGATGTTGCATGGCAATGTATCTCGGAAAGGCTATGGAAATGCCTTGATAGGTAGGTATGGTGGCTGTTTTGAGGAAGGATATAATGAGGCTTATGATGACAGAGCGTATCGTGCCAAGGATTTGGATGCACCGGCGAAGTATGCGCCAACTCTCGAGGTGAGAAAGGGCAATGCACGGTACCGAAGAGGCTAGAAAAATATGGATAGGTGGAAGTGTCAACTTTCGAATACTCACATTAGTCCAAGAACTCATGCACTTATTATCGGTAACTCTCAATCTAATTAGGAGGTTCTCAAAGAGACAAGTACCCCGAGGAGGAGTGTATGGGGGTTTGGTTATCCTTGCGCAACCTCGACTCATGGTACGTGAGTGTACTCTAATATTCGATCCCTCCAAAGATTAGTGATCCATCTAGTAGCTAAAGTTCTCAACTATTTTGTAGGTTTTCGAAAATAAACACGGATTGCCCAAAATATGACATCTATCACTAATAGGCTAAAGCTCTTGACACCAAAAGTTCAGACATTACTCATGGCAATACCTCAAAACTATTGCAAGTTACTACTAAAATGAAATAGCAACCTCATTTACCTACTTTAAGTTAAGACACACAACTCAGTGCAACAGGCAAACTCTCTTAACAATATAAACATGGAAACTCAAGATAGTTCAGCAACCAACTAAACAAAAGCTCTTTAAAAAGAAAAGCATGAAAACTAAGAGCTAAACATGACAGTAGCTATGGAAAGACAAAGAACACACACAGCAAAGATAAGCATGAAAATCCTATGTTGTGTTCTAGGTTGAAGTGGAGCGTGTTTCTCTCCCACACAAAGAAAGCTGGGTTCTAACTCGTTATGAACAGCAAGCAAGGCTAAAGAAAACTAAAAAGGAAACTAAAAGCAAGACGCTCCAAGCATAGCACATAATACATGAAGTGATTAAAATATAGTGGAACGAAAGACGAACTGATAATTGTTGATGGAGAAGGGGATGCACGGGGGCATCCCCAAGCTTAGACGCCTGAGTCTTCTTGAATATTTCTTGGGGGTGCACGGGGGCATCCCCAAGCTTGAGCGTTTGACCCTCCTGAATCTTTTTATCATCTCCCCTCGCACACTCGAAAACTCCCTTCATACATAACTCATCATAATCTGATTAGCGAGGTTAGTACCCATAATAAAATAATTTTTCCTTGCTGGAAATAAATATAATCTTGAAGAGCTACTGTTTATCAAGATTGCCAAAAGGTTTTTGCAAAGAAAAAGCAAGCTCAAGGTTTGCAAAACGAAGAAAAGGCAAAACAGGACAGAATCTATGAAAAACAGACCAGCAGGTAGTAAATAATTTTTTCGGGGCACTTCTGCAACTCAAATCAAAAAACTCAGAACAGATGCCCGAAAGCCAATTGTATAGAGCACGCTGTCAAAAAAATTCAGATCAAAAATATGATCTTGTGATTTTATACGAATTTTTCTGTCCAAGGACAGAATCTGTTTTCTGGACTGCACGTCACAACTTTTGAACTTTCTTGCAATCGGAGGCTAAACTTGGCACAAAGTTGAAAAGAAAAGATACAATGATGATGCTACTGTAGTAACAAACATCAAGAAACAACAAAAGCAAAAAATAAATCCTAATTCGTTGTGGGCTGCCTCCCAAAAGCGCTTTCTTTTATGCCTTTAAGCTAGGCATGATGCAAAAAGATCAAGTTGTATCAATTGAACCATCATCAAGATCATCAAAAAGCTCTTCAATAGTACAACTAGTCTTAAGAGGACTTTCAAATAAAGGCCTAGTAAAGATACTTCTAGGGAGAAAACCAAAAGGTGGAAAGTCAATGGGAGATTCATTTATAAATTTATCAAAGAGAGGTATTTCTTCCAAAGTCTTCACAGTTTCAACCCCTTTGGCAATAGATGGATTACTTTTGGAACGAGGAGCCTTTGGAACGTAAACGAACTTAGGTTCCTTCTTTGCCGGAGTTTCTACCTTTTTGGCTTTGATTGAGGAGAAGGTAGTTCCTAAAGTGTCAAAGATTTCCTCAATCTTGTCTATCCTAGAAGAATCCAAGTCATGGGATTTGATGGTCTCCAAAGTTTTGAGAATTTTATGCATGGAGCTATCAAGCCTATTCAAATTCCCTTGGATCTTACGGTCCAACTCATTTATCTTATTAATGCTTGGCATCTCTAGCTCTATCTTTTCAAGTTTTTTCATAATGTGAGCTAGGGTAATGTCCTCTTGAATGCTAACGACAGGGGGATTTCCAAAAAGATTTTCCATAATACTAAGAGATTCCCAAACTGGGGCTTCTAGGAAATTTCCATTGATAGCAGAATCTAGAATAAACCTATTCCAAGAAGTAATTCCAACATAAAAATTTCTAAGCAGGATAGTAGTAGATTGCTTCTTGGTGGCTCTTTTATGAGAATCATTAATTCTATACCAAGCATCTTTTAGAATTTCACCACCTCTTTGTTTAAAGGTGAGCACTTCTGCCTCACCAAAGGCAAAAGGACCAGACATAATGCCAACTAAAAGCGAGATAACTATTTTTGTGATTTTTGGTAAAGGGACACTAAAGCAAAAACTGAAAGGTAAACTAACAAGACTAAAAAGCAAAGATAAAAGATAGCGTGCAACTCCCCTATCTTGAAGAGTGGAGTCCCCGGCAACGGCGCCAGAAACTTTGCTTGATGGCTTCCCGCCCCTCGTTGGTTACCCCAAGTGGAAGGTTTGAGATGTAGCGTAACGGCAAGTTTCCCATGGCAAGATACCAAGGATCGAATCCCGTGAGACTCCGAGGGCCAACAAGTAGGTGTCAACGCTAACGGCGCCAGCTTAGCGGTTGACAGGACCTGCACACAGATACAAATAATTTTGCTCCCAACGAGTACAGAGAGGTTGTCAATCCCTCCGGCCTTGCTGTTTACAAAGGATCAAACGCAAGAGGTAATAGTGATAGGTATGACTGCAACTAGGAAATAAAAACAGGAAGTAAATAGCGGGTGTGATCAGTGATGGTAATATGGACCGGGGTCCCATGATGTTCACTAGTGATGTCTCTCTCCCAAAAGACGATAAAACAGCAAAGCGAGGTAAACAAATTACAGCTGGGCAATTGACAGGATTATGTGCGCAAACCAATGCTAACTATGCTGTAAAGAAAGGTAGAGGCTCAAAAGCATGGGCGGTACGCCAAGGCAAGTAGACCGAAATCCATCTGCATCTACTACTAATCATCCACCTTGAGATATCTATCCAGAACATCTCGCTGGTATTAAGTTGCGAGTCCCACCCAAAGTGTAAACTCAAAGCAACAGACAACTGCATTAAAAGAACTTTGCGTAAAGTAAACAATCCTTGCACCCGCAAGTACAAGCACTGTTGTTTTCCCCCATGTGACAACAGCACATCCCCTAGACTCATGTTTCTGTCACTCAAACTAGTCATCGAGGGGCATGAACCCACAATCAATCATAACGTTCCCTCTTGGAGTTACTACCTACTACTCGGCCAAAGCAATAAATAGCAACGGAGAATATGCAAGAATTACTCAAGAACATAAATATAAAAGAGGTGAATCAAATATATTACTCACACACAATCTGAACATAATCTCATAATCCATCGGATCCCAGCAAACTCAGCAGAGCAACAGCATAAAGATTACATATGTGCCTCGATCATGTAGGGCAGCTCACGAGGTCTAATCCATGAAGAACAAAGAGGGGAGGAGAACATCACATAGCTACTGGTCATGGACCCATGGTCCAAGGGGGACTACTCACAACTCATCCGGGAAGCATCCATGGTGGTGGAGAAGCTCCCGGTGGTGGTTCTCCCCTCCGGCAGGGTGCCGGGAAGAGTTCTCCTGGTGCTCCCGATCTTGGGAGCGCGGCGGCGGCGGAACAGAGACGAGATCGCGAAAAAGGGTTCCGTCCTCGAGGGTTTCGGGACGCGAGCAATATATATGCAAAAGGGGGTCACCAGAGGCGGAGGTGGGGCCCCAGGCGTCCCCCTGGCGCGGCCAGGGGTGGGGCCGCGCCGGGTGGCCGCCTGGGCCACCCCAGGCTCCCCTCTGGCCCTGCTTTGGTTTTTCTTGAAGCTCCCGATACGCTGATTTTTCCTGTATTTTTCCCGGAATTTTTAGGGCACTTTTAATATGGGGGAAACCTGAAATAGAAAAACAGCAGAAAACAGGAAGTGGCATTGTGGTGCACTGAGTTAATAGGTTAGTCCAAATATGATCAAAAGTGTATGGAAGTGCATAAATATCATACCAATATCACACAAAAGAGGCATGGAGCAAGCAGAAATTATAGATACGTTTTGGACGTATCACTTACGGACGGGTGGAATAAGATTCTCAATGTCATAGGACGGACGCTCCACCCGCACGTTCTCCAGATCATAGCCCGGATGATACCTTGATAAATCCGCTTCATCAGCAAGTTTACTGGCAAGAGGCCGCATATCCTTGGTCAATGCACGAAGATCATCACTGGAGAAGGCTGATCCATCCTCCTTCATGCTTGGATAGCCATTCATTGCCTCAGCCAGATCAAAATCAGGAACCCACGCCTTGGCTTGGGTTAAAGCCATTAGGGAGCCAGCTCTTGCGGATGACTTCTTCACTTCGACAATGCGAGCAGGCAAAATTGATAGTTTCTCCAGAGTACCTTGGATTGTGGTGGGAGCCGGTTTATTGTGCGAAAATAGCGCTGATGGCCCTCTGAGCACCGGCATAAAGCTGCTCCACCAAGGTATACGCAGCTTTCAGCTTCTTTCGCACATCATCTCCAAGATGAGTGATGCGCCTCCCTGCGTAAGCATTATGAGTTAAACCGGAGCAGTACATGGTTGCAAGAATAACCTTATGTCAAAGAACTTACCGAAGATAGCAGAGGTCATGTCATTTATTTGCTGCCTCAAACCGGACAGCTCTTCTATCACCGGATTGAGAGCAGCCTCAGCATCACTGGCTCTTTTCTCCAAAGCAGCCTTTTCCGTCTCCCAAGTGGACCGCTCCGCTTCAAAATCCTTCTTTAGCTTCTCCATATTAGCTAAAGCAAGGGTAAGCTCCTCCTTGGTTTTAGTTGAAGCAGTCTCTTGGAAGGTTAGGCTATTCCGGAGTTCATTTATTTCAGAAGCCCTCCGGTTCAAGTCAGTCTGCCAAGGATAAAACATATCAGATATCCATAGAGCAAGCAATTCAATCAAAGTCCCAAGCACATAACAAGTTATGCACTTGACACTTGGGGGCTAATGTACATTTGCAGTGAAAGCAGGCAATTTTTCAGACAAGTCCCAAGCACATAACAAGTTATATACTTGGCACTTGGGGGCTAATGTGACATCATTCTAAACATAGGAAAAGTCCCGGTTTACACTCAATAAAGTAAACCGGCCCTTGGGGGCTACACGTGCAAATCAAAAGTTATTCTAGTTGATCTGCTGAAGTCCTGGTTCACCCTAAAAGGCTAAACCGGCACTTGGGGGCTACAATGGACTAAAGGTACAGCTACAAGGCACAAGCAGAAATACAAGGGAAAAGGAATTACCTCATATCGTTCTTTCATTAAGTTCACCAAGCCAGCCTCATGGTCACGGCTGGTGTATAGCCGGTTTAAGTACCCAGAGTGAAGCTCCTGGGCACTAAGCTGGGCATAGCTGGACAGGTCGGTGCTCCACTTGCCTTTGTCCTTATGGAGAAGTTCTTCCTTGGCAGTATGTTTGGCCAAGATGACAGGCGCTCCTGGGGTGGTAAAACCGGTCCGAGTAATCTCAACGTCATCATTTGAAGTAGTAGTTGGCTTGTAAGGATTGACAGCAGTAGGAGTGACTTGAGCAGGACTTGCAGGAGCCGGACTAGCCCGGGCAGGGCTAGTCCGGACAGGGCTGGCCGGTTCAGCGGTATGCTCCATGGGGTCGTCCCCCGGAGCAGCAAGGTCTTCTCGATCCACAGGAGGAGGATCGTCATGTGGAAGCTCAACATTGTCTTCTAAGGGATTGCCAAGTTCAGGATCTTCTGCCAGTCCAGAAGCGGTGTTGTCGACTGCCGGTTTACTCAATTTTACCTTTTTGCTAGGCTTGGGCATACTGAGAAAAGATTAAAGGGACAATGAAAATCACAAGTAAAAAATGTAAAGATAAACCAGATAAAGTGAAAGACAGCTTACCCGTGAACAGTCTTAAGCACAGGGACTTGTGTGGCGGTTGACTCACTAGAGGATGAGAGAGGAGTTTCCTGATAATTCGGGTCAGACGGGTTAAGAGGCTGACGAATAAGACCCGCTTTGGGATGAAGAGCAGTTGGAGAAAGCAAAACCTCGGAACGACGCCTTCGAACCGGAGTATGAGTCAGTCCGGTCGATTCAACCACATGGGCACTGTAGTGTGTGGTGCGGCGAGCCTCATGTTGCTGTTTCTTCAAAAGAAAATTTGGATCCAGTTGAGCATAAGGATGAGAAAACTGATATTTCTGGACTACCCGACGAACTTTGGGTGGCAATGGTTCTGAGTCAGAGGAAAGAGAGATTACCTCAACATCACCCGCTTTACTACCTTCAGCCAGATCCTGGGAAAAGTCATTGTTAATAGAAATGTAGACAAAGGAAAGATTAAAAAGTCATAAGAATTAAGCGGTACCTCAGAGGCCGGATCATCTTCTTCTGCTTTTGAACCGGATGCAGCGGCATGTTTCTTCTTGTGCTTCTTCACAGCCAGGGTCTTCTTGCGAGATGGCTTTGCCGGTTTGTCCTGGGCCTTCCTCTTCCAGAAAGGGTCGTCAGCCTGTTTAAAGGAATAAAAGCATATTAAGCCAAGCAATATGGATGGAGTAAAACAAAGTAAAGGGACAGAAGAATCTCTTACCGACGGTGGTTTATTATTCACGCAGAAGGGCGCTAATCCGGTCTGACTTCACTCTTCCAGAGGTATATTCAACATCTTTTTTGCAGATTCATTAACTTCTTTCTTCGGAAGCACCATCTCTGTGTGACGCAGAGGGTCCTTGGGGTTCCCAGTGTACTCGCACATTAAACCGGAGCGCCGGCTTAGTGGAAGTACACTCCAAGAAAGCCAGCAGCGGACGAAGTCAACTCCTGTTAACCCGTTGGCTACGAAGGCCCTGAGCTTTGAAAGCTGGGGGCATATCGAGCTCGTTCTTGGGCACTTAAGCGCTGCGGAAAAGGATGATCCGCTGGCAGACGGTGGGGGCGATAACCCGGCATTGGATTTTTCCCTTGTGGTGAAGTGTCAACATAGTAGAACCAAGTTTGATTCCATTCCTTGGGATGGCTATGGAGAGTAGCGTGAGGAAAGCTAACATCTTTCCTCTTCTAAATGCTCATTCCGTCAAGTTCAGTATTTGGGCCATCATGAAACTCAGTCCGACGGTTTAAATGGAAAAAGTCCCGGAATAGCTCCACTGATGGCTCCTCTTACAAATAGGCTTCAGAGAAGACTTGGAAGTTGCAAATATTTGATACAGAATTGGGACCTATGTCTTGGGGATGGAGCTGGAAATCTGCCAACACGTCGCGAAAAAACTTTGACCCTGGAGGGTTAAAACCACGAGCCAGGTGATCGAAAAAGACAATAATTTATCCCTCCTTAGGCTTAGGAGGACACTCTTTTCCAGGAGCCCTCCAATGAAGGACATCTTTTGGACCTAAAGCGCCAATGGAGGCCATCTTTTCTAAGTCCTCCTCAGTGATCCGGGAAGGGACCCAGTTGCAAGCGACAAACTGCTTGGCCAGGGAAGTCATCTTTTTCAAAAGGGAAGGCTGAAAATGCAATAAAGATCCGATTTACGATCTACACAGATTTGAACCGGCACATTCTGTGAAGGTGTTGATCTAATTGGCGGTTTAAGCAGGGTCCTAATAGTATCTACTGATCCGGAACAGCTATAAACATGACGTCTACCGGATTATGAAATTTGAAAGGAAAAAAGTTAATCCGCCAAACACAGGCAGGTAAGGCGCAGATCTAAAGTTAAACCGTGGACATTGGAAGATGAGATGCAGATCCAAAAGTGTGGGGAAACAACTCTCACACAAGTAGCAGTAAGATATGGATCTATAGCATATTGGAAAACTCAAAAATAATCTAAGTTATGTTCAGCGGAAACAGTTAAGGACTTTAGCAGAATCAGTCTACACGAAGCATATTGGAAAGGACAGATTGCAATAACGGAGCGGGGTCATGCTAACGATAGTTGACCTAAAAGGTTTGAAGATCTGCGGCTAGACCCTATCTATGGCGGAGAACCATGAAGAACAAGAACTCATCTATGAACGCGCAGGAAACCCTAGAACTGGGATCTACGGGAAGGAGATAAGTGAACGTACCTGAGGCAACGGAAGCGGAAGGATGACGGCGGATCTCTGGACGCGTTCAGGTTGATGCAGCGGCCGGGCTCGACGGAGGCGCAGTACTCGGCGGACGGCGGCGGAGCTCGAGCGTCAGAGGACAGAGGAATAAGAAGCAAGGGGGGGAAAGAGATGCCCTTTGGCTCTATTTATAAGCTGAAGGGGTAAAACGGCAGACGCGGGAATCAAGGAGACCAAAAATCATATATGGATGGTGTTGTCACCTCGATCTACATTTAATGAGTAAAGGTAAAAAAACAGGTACAAGTATTAAATGCGCAAGATGGCGTCACGACGATTTAAAGTGATTTGAGAAGATGACGTCATGCCGGTTTACAAGGCATTCTGAAGCAACAGAAAGGAAGATCTGTACAAGACTTTGAAGATTGACATGAACAGGTTCAAATCAATCTGGGGCCTAATGTCAGGGATATTACTACCAAGTATAAACCGCCCAGGAGGGGCCGGTTTACGTTATCAATATTATCTTATCAAAGGCCCAACGGAACATGAAGTAGGAGATTTCAGCCCATGAGGTTTAGAGCCCAAGTGTTAGAGCCCATGATTTGTAAACCGTCATACTATGTACTTGGGATGTAAGATAGAAAGAGTAAAGACCGAGGCGGACACATTTATGAGTCGGCCTCGGGACTCCGTAAACCGGACCGGGCGTCACCTCTTATATAAAGGGACGACCCGGCGATGGTTCAGGACAGACAAACACAGCTTGAAACACAGGCAAAGCGGATTCGCTCCCTGATCATCAAAGCCCTAGCAATACAACCTCAAACTAGACGTAGGCTTTTACCTTCATCGAAGAGGCCGAACTAGTATAAAATCCATGTGTCCTTTGTCCGCTTTAACCCCTTTAAGTTAACCCATAGGAATAGCCTCACGACTAAGTCCTTTTGCTAGGACATCTGCCATGCTAAATCCACGACAGAAGCCTATACCCAACAATGTATTTCTGGAACATCTGCACACCCCCTCAGTCAAAGAAGACCCCTTCACGGAGGAACCCCCACAGCCAGTCAGTGCGTCAGATCCGACTGAAGTCGAAGTGCCTGCAGTGGTCAACCTGATCATGGAGGTTTTAGTGATTACACCCGACTGGACTGTGCCATACATAGCATATCTGCTTAGGCAAGAACTTCCAGAAGATGAAGAAGAAGTGCGCTAGATCGTCCATCGGTCCAAAGCTTTCACCGTCATTCAGGGTCAGCTCTACAGAGAGAGTGTCACCGGGGTCCCTCAGCACTGCATCACCCCAGAGGAGGGTCGACTGATTCTGAATGAGATTCACTCGGGGACTTGTGGCCACCATGCTTCCTCTCGGACTATAGTGGCCAAGGCGTACCGAGCCGGGTTTTATTGGCCCCGGGCCAACGAGATGGCTAAAGATATAGTGGATAAGTGCGAAGGCTGCTAGTTCTACTCCAACATGTCCCACAAGCCAGCGTCTGCTCTGAAGACCATTCCACTAGTTTGGCCCTTTGCCGTTTGGGGCTTAGACATGGTCGGCCCCTTCAAAACTGGCAGAAGCGGATTCACTCACCTGCTTGTGGCAGTCGACAAGTTCACCAAATGGATTGAGGCCAAGCCCATCAAGAACCTCGAGTCGAGCACCGCCATCAGCTTCATCAGGGAATTGATATTCAGATATGGAGTCCCCCACAGTATCATCACAGACAACGGCTCCAACTTTGACTTGGATGAATTCAGAGCTTTCGGTTCCTCCCAAGGAACACGAGTCGACTATGCCTCCGTAGTACACCCGCAGTCGAATGGACAAGCAGAAAGAGCAAACGGTTTGATTCTCCATGGCCTGAAGCCACGGCTCATGCATGACCTTAATCATGCCGCCGAGCTTGGGTAACTGAACTACCGTCTATCTTATGGGGTTTGAGGACAACTCCAAACCGGTCGACTCGCCGTACCCCTTTCTTCATGGTCTATGGAGCTGAAGCCGTGCTGCCAAGTGATTTGTTACATAATGCCCCCCGGGTGGAACTTTTCTCCGAAGCCGAAGCAGAGCAAGCTCATCAGGATGCAGTCGACCTCTTGGAGGAGGAACGTGAGATGGCCTTGATCCGGTCGACCATCTATCAACAAGACCTGCGTCGATTCCATGCTCGCAACGTCCGAAGCCGCGCATTTCAGGAAGGAGATCTGGTTCTTCGAGTGCATCAGAAACAACCACACAAGCTCGCCCCAGCCTAGGAAGGCCCCTTCATCATCACCAAGGTGCTGCACAATGGAGCGTATCACCTCTACAACGTCGCTAAGAAGAAAGATGAACCTCGTTCGTGGAACGCGGACCTGCTCCGCCGCTTCTACACTTGAAACACTCAAACAGTCGAGTTGTAATAAATATTTTCCAGTTTATTTCAAAGACAAGTTTGCAACGATCCCTTAATGATTGTTGGTTTCTAAGATGCTGGTCTTCAAAATCCCCCAGTGGGTGCTTAGCCGCGAACCCGATTCGCCTAAGTTACAAAAACTACTCCGAGTGAAGAGCAACCCTCTCACTCGGGGGCTTAGCCGCGAACCCGATTCGCCTAAGTTGCAAAAACTACTCGAGTGAAGAACAACCCTCTCACTCGGGGGCTTAGCTGCGACCCCGTAATCGCCTAAGTTACGAAAACCACTCCGAGTGGAGAGCAACCCTCTCACTCGGGGGCTTAGCTGCGGTCCTCCGAGCTGCATCATAAGTACAACGTGGCTCTGTCCTCTGAGCTCCGCCACAAGTACAACGTAGCTTGGAATCGCCTAAGTTATGAAAACTACTCCGAGTGAAGAGCAACCCTCTCACTCGGGGGCTTAACTGCGGTCCTCCGAGCTGTGTCATAAGTACAACGTGGCTCTGTCCTCCGAGCTCCGCCACGAGTACAACGTAGCTTGGAATCGCCTAAGTTACGAGAACTACTCTGAGTGAAGAGCAACCCTCTCACTCAGATGCTTAGCTGCGACCCCGTAATCGCCTAAGTTACGAAAACCACTCCGAGTGAAGAGCAACCCTCTCACTCAGGGGCTTAGCTGCGGTCCTCCGAGCTGCGTCATAAATACAACGTGGCTCTGTCCTCCGAGCTCCGCCACAAGTACAACGTAGCTTGGAATTGCCTAAGTTACGTGAACCACTCCGAGTGAAGAGCAACCCTCTCACTCGGGGGCTTAGCTGCGGTCCTCCAAGCTCCGCCGTGAGCACAACGTTGCCATCAAGATGTCGACTCAAAATCCAAACGACCAGAAAGAGTCGGAAGCAAAACAAGCAAATGCGAACGGAGTCAAATCTAGATAAAAGCCCCGCAAGATTCGGGCAAGAGTACCTGGGCCACGAGCCCACAAGAGTTTAATGATTACAGGATCACTCGGCATTCCGAGGCAACTTGAATCAAAGTATCAAAGTTCATTCACTCCGCAGGAGGAGGCGGACTTGCAGGTGCAACAAACTGGTCCAGGTTGATCCCATAGGCGATACGGGTGGCATCTTCCAAGAAAGTCTCCATGAACTACTGGAACTTGAGCTCCTTCGTGTTGGCGACCTTGAGCGTCGCAAGCCTCCTCTCCTTCACTTCCTTGCAGTGCACACGGGCCAAGGATAGCACCACGTCAGCTCCACAGCGAGCGGATGACTTCTTCCTCTCCTGCACTCGACTAGGGACCTCATTGAGTCGAGTCATCAGGGACTCGAGGTCGTTCTCCTGCACGACTCCCCTCCAGAGTGCGGCGTCGATCCGAGCCATCACCGCTTTCAGCCGACCCAGGTAGCCCGTGGCAGCGGTAAGGCGAGACACCAACCTCAAGATATTCGTGGCAGCTTCGTCCTTGACAATGGAATTGACTGGGTCCAGACCGGGCTCGATCCACCCAGTCTCTTCTTCAAAGTTGTGGCGGAATTCTACACAACAAGGAACGCGTCGAGTCAGCAAGTAAATTACGGGTCGACCAATCCAACTAAGTCTGAGCAAAAGAGATATACCTTCAAGCACGAGATACCACTTCTTGGTGAGGTCGCTCAGATAAGCCTCCAGATCGTTCTTCTTCTGGAAGAGGCCCTCGTATTTCTTGTTCAGGGCGTTCTTAGCACCCTTCAGTCGAGTCACTTCTTGGTTGGCCGCGTCGAGAGAACTCTACAACCTGATGATCTCCGCCTTGAGCGTGCCAACTGAAGCCAGCTTCTGCTCTGCTAGTTTAGTTTTCTCCTGTGCCCTCTACTGCGCCTCCGCCAAGTCGAGGTCCTTCTGCTCCAGGGCCGCCTTCAGTTGGCCTACAAGAGACGTCACTAGACAGATGAACATGAGGAAACACAGGGCATACTTATCAAAGCTCAGTCGACGAAGTCGTTCGCGTTAGTTACCAGCTACTTCGTCCTGAGTCTTCTTCAAGTGGTCCCGAGCCAGCTGCAAGTCAAGATTGAGCTGGACCTGCTTCTTCTCAAGATCCGCAAATTTGGCTCCGAACTCACAAGATCTCTGCATAAACACAACAAATCAGAATTCTAAGACTACAGTCGAGTCAAACATGTTGGGGAACGTAGCAGAATTCAAAAAAAATCCTACGCTTCACCAAGATCAATCTAAGGAGTCATCTAGCAACGAGCATAAAATAGTGCATCTACGTACCCTTTGTAGATCGCGAGCGAAAGCGTTCAAGAGAACATGGATGATGGAGTCGTACTCGTCGTGATTCCTATCACTGATGATCCCAGCGCCGAACGGACGGCACATCCGCGTTCAACACACGTACGGTACAGCGACGTCTCCTCCTTCTTGATCCAGCAAGGGGGAGGAGAGGTTGATGGAGATCCAGCAGCACGACGGCGTGGTGGTGGATGGAATGGGAAAAGCTACAGGGCTTCGCCAAGAACCTGCGGGAGGAGGGAGAGGTGTAACGGGGGGGAGAGGCGCCAAGGGCTGAGGTGCGGCTACCCTCTTTCCCCCCCACTATATATAGGGGCAAAGGGGGGCGGCCATAGGAGATGGGATATCATAGGGGGGGCGGCAGCCAAGGGGGAAGCCTTGCCCCCCAAGGCAAGGGGGCGCCCCCCATCCCTAGGGTTTCCAACCCTAGGCGCAGGGGGGGAGGCCCAAGGGGGTGCGCCAGCCCACTATGGGCTGGCCCCCCTCCCCCTACGGCCCATGGGGCCCTCCGAGATGGGTGGCCCCACCCGGTGGACCCCCGGGACCCTTCCGGTGGTCCCGGTACACTACCGGTGACCCCGGAACTCTCCCGATGGCCGAAACTGGACTTCCTATATATCATTCTTTACCTCCGGACTATTCCGGGACTCCTCGTGACGTCCGGGATCTCATCCGGGACTCCGAACAACATTCGGATTACCGTGTGCATATATCTCTACAACCCTAGCGTCACCGAACCTTAAGTGTGTAGACCCTACGGGTTCGGGAGATACGTAGACATGACCGAGACAACTCTCCGGTCAATAACCAACAGCGGGATCTGGATACCCATGTTGGTTCCTACGTGTTCCTCGATTATCTCATCGGATGAACCACGATGTGAAGGATTCACTTAATCCCGTATGCTATTCCCTTTGTCCATGGGTATAGCACTTGCCCGAGATTCGATTGTCGGTATACTGATACCTTGTTCAATCTCGTCATGGCAAGTCTCTTTACTCGTTCCGTAATACATCATCCCGTGACTAACTCCTTAGTCACATTGAGCTCATTATGATGATGTCTTATCGAGTGGGCCCAGAGATACCTCTCCGTCATATGGAGTGACAAATCCCAGTCTCGGTTCGTGCCAACTCAACAGACACTTTCGAAGATACCCGTTGCGTACCTTTATAGCCACCCAGTTACGTTGTGACGTTTGGCATACCCAGAGTATTCCTACGGTATCCGGGAGTTGCACAACCTCATGGTCTAAGGAACATATACTTAACATTGGAAAAGCTTTAGCATTACAAACTACACGATCTTCTGCTAGGCTTAGGATTGGGTCTTGTCCATCACATCATTCTCCTAATGATGTGATCCCGTTATCAATGACATCCAATGTCCATGGCCAGGAAACCGTGACCATCTGTTGATCAACGAGCTAGTAACTAGAGGCTTACCAGGGACACGTTTTGGTCTATGTATTCACACATGTATCATTGTTTCCGTACAATACAATTTAAGCATGAATAACAGATAATTATCATGAACAAGGAAATATAATAATAACCCTTTTATTATTGCCTCTAGGGAATATTTCCAACAGTCTCCCACTTGCACTAGAGTCAATAATCTAGTTACATTGTGATGAATCAAACACCCATAGAGTTCTGGTGTTGATCATGTTTTGCTCGCGGAAGAGGTTTAGTCAGCGGATCTGTGACATTCAGATCCGTATGCACTTTACAAATATCTATGTCTCCATCTTAAACATAATTCCGGATGGAGTTGAAACGGCGCTTGATGTGCTTGGTCTTCTTGTGAAACCTGGGCTCCTTGGCAATGGCAATGGCTCCAGTGTTGTCATAGAAGAGAGTCATCGGGCTTGACGCGCTTGGAATGACTCCTAGGTCGGTGATGAACTCCTTCATCCAGACTCCTTCCTATGCTGCTTCGCAAGCAGCTATGTACTCCGCTTCACATGTATAATGCGCCACGACGCTCTGCTTGCAACTGCACCAGCTGACTGCCCCTCCATTCAAAATATACACGTATCCGGTTTGTGACTTGGAGTCATCCAGATCTGTGTCGAAGCTAGCATCGACGTAACCCTTTACGACAAGCTCTTCGTCACCTCCATAAACGAGAAACATATCCTTAGTCCTTTTCAGGTACTTCAGTATGTTCTTGACCGCTGTCCAGTGTTCCATACCGGGATCACTTTGGTACCTCCCTACCAAACTAATGGCAAGGTTCTATCTTCTGCCGTGGTCGGGGATTGAGTCGTGCTCAATCTCATACCTTGCAATACAGGCAAGAACCTTTTCTTGGACTGATCCATATTGAACTTCTTCAATATATTGTCAAGGTATGTGCTTTGTGAAAGACCAATGAGGCATCTCGATCTATCTCTATAGATCTTGATGCCTAATATATATGCAGCTTCTCCAAGGTCCTTCATTGAAAAACTCTTATTCAAGTAGGCCTTTATGCTCTCCAAGAATTCTATATCATTTCCCATCAGCAGTATGTCATCCACATATAATATGAGAAATGCTACAGAGCTCCCACTCACTTTCTTGTAAATACAGGCTTCTCCCCAAGTCTGTATAAACCCAAACGCTTTGATCACATCATTAAAGCGAATATTCCAACTCCGAGATGCTTGCACCAGCCCGTAGATCGAGCGCTGGAGCTTCCATACCTTGTTAGCACTTTCAGGATTGACAAAACCTTCCTGCTACATCATATACAGCTCTTCCTTTCGGAAGCCATTAAGGAATGCCGTTTTGACGTCCATTTGTCATATCTCATAATCATAGAATGCGGCAATTGCTAACATGATTCGGACAGACTTCAGCATCGCTACGGGAGAGAAAGTCTCATTGTAGTCAATCCCTTGAACTTGTCGATAACCTTTAGCGACAAGCCGAGCCTTATAGATGGTCACATTACCATCTGCGTCAGTCTTCTTCTTAAATATCCATTTATTTTCTATGGCGTGCCGATCATCGGGCAAGTCCACCAAAGTCCACACTTTGTTTTCATACATGGATCCTATCTCGGATTTCATGGCTTCAAGCCATTTGTTGGAATCCGGGCCCGCCATTGCTTCTTCATAGTTCGAAGGTTCACCGTTGTCTAACAACATGATTTCCATGACAGGGTTGCCGTACCACTTTGGTGCGGAACGTGTCCTTGTGGACCTTCGAAATTCAGTAGTAACTTGATCTGAATCTTCATGATCATCATCATTAACTTCCTCCCCTGTCGGTGCAGGCACCTCAGGAACAATTGATGGCTTCTCGCCCCTCGTTGGTTACCCCAAGTGGAAGGTTTGAGATGCAGTGTAGCGGTAGTTTTCCCTTGGCAAAGATACCAAGGATCGATTTCCCCTGAGACTCCAAGGTTCAACAAGAAGGTGTCAACTGCTAACGGCGCCAGATACTTAGCAATCAACTTGGATCTGCACACAGATACAAATAACTTTGCTCCCAACGAGTACAGAGAGGTTGTCAATCCCTCCGGCCTTGTCGTTTACAAAGGATCAAACGCAAGAGATAATAGTGATAGGTATTGCTGCAACTAATAAGTAAAAGCGGAAAGTAAATAGCGGATGTGATCAGTGATGGTAATATGGACCGGGGTCCCATGATGTTCACTAGTGATGTCTCTCTCCCAAAAGACGATAAAACAGCTATGTGAGGTAAATGAATTACAGCTGGGCAATTGACAGAATTATGTGCGCAAACCAATGCTAACTATGTTGCAAGAAAGGTAGAGGTTCAAAGCATGGGCGGTACGCCAAGGTAAGTAGACCGAAATCCATCTGCATCTACTACTAATCATCCACCTTGAGATATCTATCCAGAACATCTCGCTAGTATTAAGTTGCGAGTCCCACCCATAGTGTAAACTCAAAGCAACAGACAACTGCATTAAAAGAACTTTGCGTAAAGTAAACAATCCTTGCACCCGCGAGTACAAGCACCGTTGTTTTCCCCCTTGTGGCAATAGCACATCTCCTAGACTCATGTTTCTGTCACTCAAGCTAGTCATCGAGGGGCATGAACCCACAATCGAGCATACCGTTCCCTCTTGGAGTCACTACCTACTACTTGGCCAAAGCAATAAATAGCAACGGAGAACATGCAAGAATTACTTAAGAACATAAATATAAAAGAGGTAAATCAAATATATTACTCAAACACAATCTGAACATAATCTCACAATCCATCGGATCCCAGCAAACTCAACATAGCAATAGCATAAGGATTACATATGTGCCTCGATCATGTAGGGCAGCTCACGAGGTCTAATTAGTGAATCACAAGAAGGGGAGGAGAACATCACATAGCTACTGGTCATGGACCCATAGTCCAAGGGAGACTACTCACAACTCATCCGGGAGGCGTCCATGGTGGTGGAGAGGCTCCCGGTGGTGATCCTCCCCTCCGGCAGGGTGCCGGGAAGAGTTCTCCTGGTGCTCCCGATCTTGGAAGCGCAACAGCGGCGGAACAGAGATGAGATCGCGAAAAAGGGTTCCGTCATCGAGGGTTTCGGGACGCGTCTTAAATATATGCCAAAGGGGGGCATCAGCGGAGGCCTGGGGGGCCCAGGCGCCCCCCCCCCCCCCCCCCCCCC
>LR738709.1:703836705-703854845 GCA_902687465.1 Secale cereale | reverse complement strand
CCCCCCGGCGCGGCCAGGAGGGGGCCGCACCACCAGGGCGCCTGGAGCCCTGGTGGCCCCCCTCCAGCCCTACTTCGGCCGTGTGGAAGCTTCCGGAACGCTGATTTTTTATATAATTTTTCCAGGATTTTTCTGGCAGTTTACGTGACGGGAAAACCTGAAATACAAAAACAGCAGAAAACAGAAACTGGCACTGGGGTGAACTGAGTTAATAGGTTAGTCCAAATATGATCAAAAGTGTATGGAAGTGTATAAATATCATAGCAATATCACCCAAAAGAGGCATGGAGCAAGCAGAAATTATAGATACGTTTTGGACGTATCAACATCCCCAAGCTTAATCCCTGCTCGTCCTCGAGTAGGTAAATGATAACAAGAATAATTTCTGTGGTGACATGCTATTAACCATATAGGACTTTTCATAGTCATATGACAAAAGCTTACTGAGACAATGAATCTGTAGTAATTAAGTTGCCTCATGAGAAAATCACAAAGAACTGAAAGTTTTACAATATGATACTGAAACATCAAATAGATTTGTAATGAGCATGGTGTGCAAATATGATAAAGTGGTATCTCGCTTGCCCCCTTTAGTGAAGCAAAACATAAATGCAGGGGCACCTCCAAGGTTTAAGTGATGACTAGATACAATAATTTCAGAATAAACGATATCATAATCATGCAAAAGACAATGCTACTTTGGGACTTAAAAGAAGTTGGTGCTTTAAAAGAAGGTGGAGACTCTCGAACCGTGGCTTTTGTTGGCAAGGTTGAAAACCCGTGGTCGGAAACAAAGACAAAACATATACCAGAGCTCTTGGTTTTAAAAACAGAGGTAATAATTATTTTTTTGGATGTGCATGTTTCATCAACGAATGCTAGCAGACAACTCAATCACTTCTTGAGATGGACAAGTTTCGAGGAACGGCTCTCGAATGAGGACGATCACATCCTCTTAATCTCCTTTGTTTATCACTGCCAAAGTTTTCTGATTTCTCATGAACAAAGCGTGATGGAGGGTTTGTTTGTTATATTATTTTTGAGCCGGGCGCACTCTTTGCCAGTTCCTTCTCGTATTATGGGTTTGCACATTAGACATGCAATCCCGGGGTGAAGCTTGTCCAACTTAAAAAGATCATGAATTAACTACTACTTCCTCATGAACTAAAACAGAGGCACAAAATAGGAATGCTTTTTTTTGAATAATTTCGAGATGGTACATGAAAGTCTTCGTTAGGAATGGCAGGTAAATACCATGTATAGGAAGGTATGGTGGACTCATATGGCATAACTGGTTTAAAGGATTTTGGATGCACAAGCAGTCAGTCCGCTTAGTACAGGTGGAGGTTAGCAAAAGACTGGGAGCGACCAACTAAAAGAGCAATGACGGTCATAATCATGCAGAGCGACAAAGCAACATTGAATCAGGCATGGAAGTTATATCGCTACTCAGAAATAAAAGATCATCAAGGCTTGACAGACTTTCTTTACAGTCTTAAATATGCGTGAGCATACGCCAAGTCAATCAAAATAAATTCTTGAAGGAAGATATCACTAAACCATACCACATCATAGGCAAACAAATCATGTTGGTACTCCAATAACACATTGGGAACCCCCTAGCTATTTGAGACTAACCATAAGAAAACATGAACTACTAAGCACCATTATGCACGTAGCATTTTTATCATAGACATATCGACCAATGCAACAGAAGCCAACTCTCTTAATAAGATAAGCATGATAAATAAAGAGAGTTCCAACGACCAACTAAACAAAAGCTCTTTAAAAACATAAGCATGAAAACTAAGAGCTAAACATGATAGTAGCTATTGAAAGACCAAGAACATACACAACAAAGATAGACATGAAAATTCTATGTTGTGTTCTAGGTTGAAGTGGAGCGTGTTTCTCTCCCACACAAAGAAAGCTGAGTTTCGACTCGTTATGAAAAGCTAAAGAAAACTAAAAAGGAAACTAAAAGCAAGACGCTCCAAGCATAGCACATAACACATGAAGTGATAAAAATATAGTGGAACGAAAGACGAACTGATAATGTTGATGGAGAAGGGGATGCACGGGGGCATCCCCAAGCTTAGACGCTTGAGTCTTCTTGAATATTTCTTGGGGGTGCATGGGGGCATCCCCAAGCTTGAGCGTTTGACACTCCTGAATCTTTTTATCATCTTCCCTCGCACACTTGAAAACTCCCTTCATACATAACTCATCATAATCTGATTAGCGAGGTTAGTACCCATAATAATATAATTGTTCCTTGCTAAAAATAAGGATATTCTTGAAGGTCTACTGTTTCTCAAGATTGCCAAAAGGTTTTTGCAAAGAAAAAGCAAGCTCAAGGTTTGCAAAATGAGGGAAAGGCAAAACAGGACAGAATCTGTGAAAAACAGACCAGTAGGTAGTAAATGATTTTTTGGGGGCACTTCTGCAACTCTAATCAAAAAACTCAGAACAGACGCCCGAAAGACAATTGTATAGAGCATGCTGTCGAAAAAATTCAGACCAAAAAGATGATCTGGTGATTTTATACGAATTTTTCTATCCAAGGACAGAATCTGTTTCCTGGACAGCACGTCACAACTTTTGAACTTTCTTGCAATCAGAGGCTACACTTGGCACAAAACTGAAAAGTAAAGATACAATGATGATGCTACTGTAGTAACAACATCAAGACACAACAAAAGCAAAATAAAATTTTATTCATTTGGGCTGCCTCCCAAAAGCGCTTTATTTTATGCCTTTAAGCTAGGCATAATGCATAGAGATCAAGTCTTATCAAGAGTAAAAGAATAGCTAGCCCGTCTAACGGACTCAAAAGGTAACTTAATCTTCTTTCTAGAAAAGTGTTCCATCCCTTTCTTGAGAGGAAATTGGAATCTTATATTCCCCTCTTTCATGTCAATGATGGCACCAACGGTACGAAGAAAATGACGTCCCAAAATAATTGGACAAGAAGGTTCACATTCAATATCCATAATAGTAAAATCAACGGGAACGTAGTTGTCATTGACAATGATAAGAACATCGTCGATCCTCCCCAAAGGTTTCTTTATGGAAGAATCAACAAGACGAACACCAAAAGAACAAGAATCAAAAGGTTTACGTTTAAGCATATCATATATTCTTTTGGGCATAACGGGGGTACTAGCTCCGACATCACATAAAGCATAGCAAGAGAAGTTATTCAACTTAATTTTAATCATAGGATCCCAACCATCTTCTAGCTTTCTAAGTATGGAGGCTTCTACTCTAAGTTTCTCCTCCCTAGCTTTGATGAGAGCATTAGTGATATGCTCTGTGAAGGCAAGGTTAAGCGTGCTAGTGCGGGGATCTCTAGACATCTTGTGAAGGAAATCAATAACTTCGGTAAGAGTGCAATTGTCAAAATCAAGGTCACTACTATCAAGTAAAGTGGTAGTGGTGTCCTTTAGGTTCACTTGTTTGGTAGTTTCTATGGTCATAGCATCACCATTAATAGGTCCATTGGGACCAGGAGTGCATTGGGTGCTAAGAGTTTGGATATCCTCAACAACTTGGATAGTAGCAACAGTGTGGTGGGTAGGAAGGTTCTTAATTCTATCTTCTTCCTCCTTTAGGGGTGCAACCACTTCGGGTTTAGCTGCCATTTGGTTTATCAAAGTGGCTTGTGTGTGGGACATATTGGAAACTTGGGCCTCGGTGATAGTGAGCCTAGTCTGGAGGTTAGAAATCTCAATATTTAGGCTCTCTAATTGTCTACTAATGTCTTGCAAGATAGCAGTATGCTCATTTAATTGCCTCGAGGAGGTTTTGCTTTGTTCATATTGGGTGTGCATGTAATTCTTAGTGGCCTTCTCTATTTCTAGAAGTTTCACATAACCAGGCAAGTCTCTATCTTTTTGGGTGGAGTTCTTGGTGCTAGGATAAGCATTGTTGTTCCCATAGGAATTAGAGGGGAACGGTCTAGGATTGCTACCAAAATTACTCCTATAAGCATTGTTATTGAAATTGTTTCTAGAGATAAAGTTCACATCTACTTGTTCTTGAGCAATCAAAGAATTTAAAGGAACATCACGAGGATCAATAGAAGATTGCTTCGAAAGTAGAGACATGATCAAGTCAACTTTTTCATTTAGGGAGGAAATCTCCTCGACAGAGTTTACCTTCCTACCTGTTGGAGCGCGTTCGGTGTGCCATTGAGAATAATTGGTCATCATCTCATCGAGAAGCTTCGTGGCAGCACCAAGTGTAGTTGACATAAAGGTTCCTCCCGCGGCCGAATCTAACAAGTTCCGCGAGGTAAAGTTCAAGCCTGCATAAAAAGTTTGGATAACCATCCAAGTAGTCAAACCATGAGTAGGGCAGTTCTTGACAAGAGATTTCATGCGTTCCCAAGCTTGGGCAATGTGTTCATTATCCAATTGTTTAAAATTCATTATGTTACTTCTTAGTTGGATAATTTTAGCAGGTGGATAGTACTTTCCAATAAAAGCATCTTTGCACTTGTCCCATGAATCTATGCTATTTCTAGGCAAAGATTGAAACCAAATTTTAGCTCCTCCTCTCAAGGAGAAAGGAAAAAAGCTTAAGATTAACAATATTACCATCTATTTCTTGGTACTTTTGCATATCACAAAGTTCAACAAAATTGTTCAAGTGTAAAGCAGCATCATCTCCAGCACCGGAGAATTGATCTTTCATAACTAAATTCAGTAAAGTATGTTTAATTTCATAAGAAGGTGCTGAAGTGGCAGGTGTAGTGATAGGCGTGCAGATAAAGTCATCGTTGTTATGACTAGTGAAGTCACACAACTTGGTGTTCTCGGTGGAACCCATAGTAGCAAGCAAGCAAGATAACTATTTTTGTGATTTTTGATAAAAGACACTAAAGCAAAACTGAAAGGTAAACTAACAAGACTAAAAAGCAAAGGTAAAAGATAGCGTGCAACTCCCCTATCTTGAAGAGTGGAGTCCCCGGCGACGGCGCCAGAAAACTTTGCTTGATGGCTTCTCGCCCCTCGTTGGTTACCCCAAGTGGAAGGTTTGAGATGCAGTGTAGCGGTTGTTTTCCCTTGGCAAAGATACCAAGGATCGATTTCCCCTGAGACTCCAAGGTTCAACAAGAAGGTGTCAACTGCTAACGGCGCCAGATACTTAGCAATCAACTTGGACCTGCACACAGATACAAATAACTTTGCTCCCAACGAGTACAGAGAGGTTGTCAATCCCTCCGGCCTTGTCGTTTACAAAGGATCAAACGCAAGAGATAATAGTGATAGGTATTGCTGCAACTAGTAAGTAAAAGCGGAAAGTAAATAGCGGATGTGATCAGTGATGGTAATATGGACCGGGGTCCCATGATGTTCACTAGTGATGTCTCTCTCCCAAAAGACGATAAAACAGCTATGTGAGGTAAACGAATTACAGCTGGGCAATTGACAGAATTATGTGCGCAAACCAATGCTAACTATGTTGCAAGAAAGGTAGAGGTTCAAAGCATGGGCGGTACGCCAAGGTAAGTAGACTGAAATCCATCTGCATCTACTACTAATCATCCACCTTGAGATATCTATCCAGAACATCTCGCTGGTATTAAGTTGCGAGTCCCACCCATAGTGTAAACTCAAAGCAACAGACAACTGCATTAAAAGAACTTTACGTAAAGTAAACAATCCTTGCACCCGCGAGTACAAGCACCGTTGTTTTCCCCCTTGTGGCAACAACACATCCCCTAGACTCATGTTTCTGTCACTCAAGCTAGTCATCGAGGGGCATGAACCCACAATCGAGCATAACGTTCCCTCTTGGAGTCACTACCTACTACTTGGCCAAAGCAATAAATAGCAACGGAGAACATGCAAGAATTACTTAAGAACATAAATATAAAAGAGGTAAATCAAATATATTACTCAAACACAATCTGAACATAATCTCACAATCCATCGGATCCCAGCAAACTCAACATAGCAACAGCATAAGGATTACATATGTGCCTCGATCATGTAGGGCAGCTCACGAGGTCTAATTAGTGAAGCACAAGAAGGGGAGGAGAACATCACATAGCTACTGGTCATGGACCCATGGTCCAAGGGAGACTACTCACAACTCATCCAGGAGGCGTCCATGGTGGTGGAGAGGCTCCCGGTGGTGATCCTCCCCTCCGGCGGGGTGCCGGGAAGAGTTCTCCTGGTGCTCCCGATCTTGGAAGCGCGGCGGCGGCGGAACAGAGATGAGATCGCGAAAAAGGGTTCTGTCCTCGAGGGTTTCGGGACGCGTGTTAAATATATGCCAAAGGGGGGCATCAGCGGAGGCCTGGGGGGCCCAGGCGCCCCCCCGGCGCGGCCAGGAGGGGGCCGCGCCACGAGGGCGCCTGGAGCCCTGGTGGCCCCCCTCCGGCCCTACTTCGGCCATGTGGAAGCTTCCGGAACACTGATTTTTTATATAATTTTTCCGGGATTTTTCTGGCAGTTTACGTGACGGGAAAACCTGAAATACAAAAACAGCAGAAAACAGAAATTGGCACTGGGGTGCACTGAGTTAATAGGTTAGTCCAAATATGATCAAAAGTGTATGGAAGTGTATAAATATCATAGCAATATCACCCAAAAGAGGCATGGAGCAAGCAGAAATTATAGATACGTTTTGGACGTATCAACAATTTCCTGCACTGTACTACTTTCCGGTTCGGGAGGGGTGACTATCACCTCATCAAGTTCTACTTTCCTCCCACTCACTTCTTTCGAGAGAAACTCTTTCTCCAGAAAGGATACATTCTTGGCAACGAAGACCTTGCCTTCGGATCTGAGGTAGAAGGTGTACCCAATCGTTTCCTTTGGGTATCCTATGAAGACGCATTTTTTCCGATTTGGGTTCTATCTTTTCAGGTTGAAGTTTCTTGACATAAGCATCGCAACCCCAAACTTTCAGAAACGGCATCTTAGGTTTCTTGCCAAACCAAAGTTCATACGGTGTCATCTCAACGGATTTTGACGGAGCCCTATTTAAAGTGAATGCGGCAGTCTCTAAAGCATAACCCCAAAAAGATAGTGGTAAGTCGGTGAGAGACATCATATATCGCACCATGTCCAACAGAGTACGATTTCGACGTTCGGACACACCATTACGCTGAGGTGTTCCGGGCGGTGTCAATTGTGAAACAATTCCACAGTTCCTTAGGTGTGTGCCAAATTCATGACTTAATATTCACCCCCACGATCCGATCGTAAGAAATTTATTTTTCTATCACATTGATTCTCAACCTCATTCTAAAATTCCTTGAACTTTTCAAAGGTCTCAGACTTGTGTTTCATTAAGTAGACATACCCATATCTACTTAAGTCATCTGTGAGGATGAGAACATAACGATAGCCTCCGCGAGCTTCAACACTCATTGGACCGCACACATCGGTATGTATGATTTCCAATAAGTTGGTCGCTCGCTCCATTGTTCCAGAGAACAGAGTCTTGGTCATCTTACCTAAGAGGCATGGTTCGCACGTGTCAAATGATTCATAATCAAGAGACTCTAGAAGTCCATATGCATGGAGCTTCTTCATACGTTTGACGCCAATATGACCAAGGCGGCAATGCCACAAGTATGTGGGACTATCATTATCAACTTTACATCTTTTGGCATTCACACTATGAATATGTGTAACATTACGTTCGAGATTCATTAAGAATAAACCATTAACCAGCGGGGCATGACCATAAAACATATATCTCATATAAATAGAACAACCATTATTCTCGGATTTAAATGAGTAGCCATCTCGCATTAAATGAGATCCAGATACAATGTTCATGCTCAAAGCTGGTACTAAATAACAATTATTAAGTTTTAAAACTAATCCCGAGGGTAGATGTAGAGGTAGCGTGCCGACGGCGATCACATCGACCTTGGAACCATTCCCGACGCGCATCGTCACCTCGTCCTTCGCCAGTCTCCGCTTATTCCACAGCTCCTGCTTTGAGTTACAAATGTGAGCAACTGCACCGGTATCAAATACCCAAGAGCTACTATGAGCGCTGGTAAGGTACACATCAATAACATGTATATCATATATACCTTTGATGTTGTCGGCCTTCTTATCTGCTAAGTATTTGGGGCAGTTTCGCTTCCAGTGACCCGTTCCCTTGCAATAAAAGCACTCAGTCTCAGGCTTGGGTCCATTCTTTGGCTTCTTCCCGGCAACTGGCTTACCGGGCGCGGCAACTCCTTTGCCGTCCTTCTTGAAGTTCTTCTTACCCTTGCCTTTCTTGAACTTAGTGGTTTTATTCACCATCAACACTTGATGCTCTTTCTTGATCTCCACCTCCGCTGATTTCAACATTGAATACACCTCGGGAGTGGACTTCTCCATCCCTTGCATATTGAAGTTTAACACGAAGCTCTTGTAGCTAGGTGGGAGCGACTGAAGGATTCTGTCAACGACCGCTTCGTCTGGGAGATTCATTCCCAACTGAGACAAGCGATTGTGCAACCCACACAACTTGAGTATGTGCTCGCTGACAGAACTATTCTCCTCCATCTTACAATTGTAGAATGCGTTGGAGACATCATATCTCTCAACTCGGGCATGAGCTTGGAAAACCATTTTCAGCTCTTGGAACATCTCATATGCTCTGTGGTGCTCAAAACGCTTTTGGAGCCCCGATTCTAAGCTGTAGAGCATGGAATAATGAACCAGGGAGTAATCATCACAACGCGACTGCCAAGCGTTCATAACATCTTGGTTTGCCGGGGCGGGAGCGTCACCTAGCGGTGCTTCTAGGACATAGGTTTTCTTGGCAGCTATGAGGACGATCCTCATGTTACGGACCCCAATCCGTATAGTTGCTACCATCGTCTTTCAGCTTGGTTTTCTCTAGGAACGCGTTGAAGTTGAGGGTGACATGAGCGTGGGCCATTGGATCTACAAGACATATTGTAAAGAATTTAGACTAAGTTCATGACAATTAAGTTCATCTAATCAAATTTAATGAACTCCCACTCAGATTGACATCTCTCTAGTCATCTAAGTGATACATGATCTGAATCGACTAAGCCGTGTCCGATCATCACGTGAGACGGACTAGTCATCAACGGTGAACATCTTCATGTTGATCGCATCTTCTATACGACTCATGTTTGACCTTTCAGTCTTCCGTGTTCCGAGGCCATGTCTGTACATGCTAGGCTCGTCAAGTGAACCCTAAGTGTATTGCATGTGTAAATCTGGCTTACACCCGTTGTATGCGAACGTTAGAGCCTATCACACTCGATCATCACGTGGTGCTTCAGAACAACGATCCTTAGCAACGGTGCACAGTTAGGGGAAACACAATTCTTGAAATTTTAGTGAGAGATCATCTTATTTACTACCGTCGTTCTAAGAAAATAAGATGCATAAATATGATAAACATCGCATGCAATCAAATAAAGTGACATGATATGGCCAATATCATTTTGCTCCTTTGATCTTCATCTTCGGGGCACCATGATCATCTTTGTCACCGGCATGACACCATGATCTCCATCATCGTGTCTTCATGAAGTCGTCTCGCCAAAATATTGCTTCTACTACTATGGCTAACGTTTAGCAATAAAGTAAAGTAATTACATGGCGTTATTCAGTGACATGCAGGTCATACAAAAAATAAGACAACTCGTATGGCTCCTGTCGGTTGTCATTCTCATCGACATGCAAGTCGTGATTCCCTATTACAAGAACATGATCAATCTCATACATCACATATATCATTCATCACATGTTCTTGGCCATATCACATCACTTAGCACATGCTGCAAGAACAAGTTAGACGTCCTCTAATTGTTGTGCAAGTTTTTACGTGGTTGCTATAGGTTTCTAGCAAGAACGTTTCTTACCTACGCCAAGACCACAACATGATATGTCAATTTCTATTTACCCTTCATAAGGACCCTTTTCATCGAATCCGATCCGACTAAAGTGGGAGAGACAGACACCCGCGAGCCACCTTATGCAACTAGTGCAGGTCAGTCGGTGGAACCAGTGTCACGTAAGCGTACGTGTAAGGTCGGTCCGGGCCGCTTAATCCCACGATGACGCCGAATCAAGATTGGACTAGTAGCGGCAAGAGAATTGAACAAAATCAACGCCCACAACTTGTTTGTGTTCTACTCGTGCAAGATGCTACGCAAAGACCTAGCTCATATGCCACTGTTGGGGAACGTAGCAGAATTCAAAAAAATTCCTACGCTTCACCAAGATCAATCTAAGGAGTCATCTAGCAACGAGCATAAAATAGTGCATCTACATACCCTTTGAGATCGCGAGCGGAAGCGTTCAAGAGAACGTGGATGATGGAGTCGTACTCGTCGTGATTCCTATCACCGATGATCCCAGCGCCGAACGGATGGCACCTCCGCGTTCAACACACGTACGGTACAGTGACGTCTCCTCCTTCTTGATTCAGCAAGGGGGGAGGAGAGGTTGATGGAGATCCAGCAGCACGACGGCGTGGTGGTGGATGCAACGGGAAAAGCTGCAGGCTTCGCCAAGAACCTGCGGGAGGAGGGAGAGGTGTAACGGGGGGAGAGGCGCCAGGGGCTGAGGTGCGGCTGCCCTCTCTCCCCCCCACTATATATAGGGGCCAAGGGGGGCGCCGGCCCTAGGAGATGGGATCTCCTAGGGGGCGGCGGCCAAGGGGGAAGCCTTGCCACCCAAGGCAAGGGGGGCGCCCCCCCACCCCTAGGGTTTCCAACCCTAGGCGCAAGGGGGAGGCCCAAGGGGGTGCGCCAGCCCACTATGGGCTGGCCCCCCTCCCCCTACGTCCCATGGGGCCCTCCGGGATGTGCGGCCCCACCCGGTGGACCCCCGGGACCCTTCTGGTGGTCCCGGTACACTACCGGTGACCCCCGGAACTCTCCCGATGGCCGAAACTGGACTTCCTATATATCATTCTTTACCTCCGAACTATTCCGGGACTCCTCGTGATGTCCGGGATCTCTTCCGGGACTCCGAACAAAATTCGGGTTACCGTGTGCATATATCTCTACAACCCTAGCGTCACCGAACCTTAAGTGTGTAGACCCTACGGGTTCGGGAGATACGTAGACATGACCGAGACAACTCTCCGGTCAATAACCAACAGCGGGATCTGGATACCCATGTTGGTTCCTACGTGTTCCTCGATTATCTCATCGGATGAACCATGATGTCAAGGATTCACTTAATCTCGTATGCTATTCCCTTTGTCCATCGGTATAGTACTTGCCCGAGATTCGATCGTCGGTATACCGATACCTTGTTCAATCTCGTCATGGCAAGTCTCTTTACTCATTCCATAATACATCATCCCGTGACTAACTCCTTAGTCACATTGATCTCATTATGATGATGTCTTACCGAGTGGGCCCAGAGATACCTCTCCGTCATACGGAGTGACAAATCCCAGTCTCGGTTCGTGCCAACTCAACAGACACTTTCGGAGATACCCGTTGCGTACCTTTGTAGCCACCCAGTTACGTTGTGACGTTTGGCACACCCAAAGTATTCCTACGGTATCCGGGAGTTGCACAACCTCATGGTCTAAGAAACAGATACTTAACATTGGAAAAGCTTTAGCATTACGAACTACACAATCTTGTGCTAGGCTTAGGATTGGGTCTTGTCCATCACATCATTCTCCTAATGATGTGATCCCGTTATCAATGACATCCAATGTCCATGGCCAGGAAACCATGACCATTTGTTGATCAACGAGCTAGTAACTAGAGGCTTACCAGGGACACGTTGTGGTCTATGTATTCACACATGTATCATTGTTTCCGTACAATACAATTCAAGCATGAATAACAGATAATTATCATGAACAAGGAAATATAATAATAACCCTTTTATTATTGCCTGTAGGGCATATTTCCAACAAAACACTCAACCGCAGTCTCGGGGACTACACCCAGTGGGTGCACTGAGCGTGCCCCCACTGGTTCTCGCTCGGCCAAGATCAGTCTGACCCGAGCTCAAAAAAAACAACACAAGGAGGAAAAGTTCTATTATCAGACCATGGCCGACTACCAGCAGTCGACCACGGTCTCGGGGGCTACACCCAATGGGTGCACTGAGCGTGCCCCCACTGGTTCTCACTCGACCAAGATCAGTCTGGCCCGAGCTCAAGAGAAGTACAAAACAAACAAGAAACTCTAAAGACCACGGTCGACTGACCCCAGTCGACCATGGCCTCAGGGACTACACCCACTGGGTGCACTAAGCGTGCCCCCAGTGGTACTATTGGACGACCTTCAAAAGCTAAAAGCTACAAGACAAGGCACCCAGTGGGTGTGGCATCATCTCAAGAACAAGGCAGTATATTTCTCAAACTGAACACTACACCAATACAGCAAATCAGTCGGAAGAGACAAACCTGGACATTGGTCCGAAGGGCCGAGCTAGCGTCGTAAGCAGCCAGGCTAGCCTCGTACGCCGCCTTCGTCCTCTCCATCATCAGCCCCGCCTGACGAATGGCTTCTTGAGCCGCGCCCACGAGATCCTCCGGGATGCGATGGGTGGAGAAGAGAACAGACGATGGAGCAGGCGCTGGGTCGACGGTGGGAACATGCGCTGGGTCGACGGCCCCTCCAGTCAACGAAGAAGGGCGCACGGTTGACACGGGGATGGCGAAGGAGACCGTGGTCCGGCCCACGTCTTCCTGTTGCTGGGCCTCAGAGCCAGAGGGCGCCTTCCGGCCCTTCCTTCCCGTGCGTCGTCGAGCCACTCCAGAGCGCTCCTCATCATCGTCATCATCATCGTCTGGGAGCTCTATGACATGGCGTGGCACTTCAAAAAAGACAATTATGAAGTTCAGTCGACCGTCAAATCAAACCGACGAAAAGCGAAGCACGATCTACAACTCGCACCTGCGCGGGACGCAGCAGCATCCGCAGTCTCCTCATCATCCCGATCCTTGTCGATATCCATCGAGGTCCCGGAAGCAGCAGCACTGAAAATTTCCTTGAAAGTGAGTCGACGAAGACAGAGTCAACCTCCGAAAGGCAAAAAGAAATAAAACAGAACAACACTTACGTGGAGGCGATTGGGACATCCACCTTGATCTTGGGCAGGACCTTCCGGGGCTTGGCGGTGGTGACCTTGGGCTGCTTGGGCGCCTTTTCAGATGGGTCGGGAGTGGCCGTACGAGCCCGCTTTTGCACCTGGGAACTGGAGGGGCCCGCTCGAGAGCGCACAACCCCTGGGTCGTGCTTTTCCTTGGAGCGCTTCTCGCCACGGGGAGGTGACTCGACCTCCTCCCCGCTGTTGGAGTCCTCGCTCTCCTCTCCAGTCTCTTCATCGGACTTCCACTCGGAAACGTCGCCCTCGCCCTCTTCACCCTCCTGGACCTGATCCCCAATGGGCACCGAATACATTTCGGTGTAGATCTGCAGAAAAGAAGGATTAGCCAAATGTCAGTCGGACTCATCAAGGCAACTGCAAGCAAGGAACAAGAACATCACTCGGAGGTCAAGTCCAGACCTTGTTAGGAAGATGGTCGACGTCGAATGGGAGAACCCTTCCGGACCCCCTGGGGTTGTCTTTGTTCCCCGTGATGCACTTCAGGCACTGCGCCACCGTCTTCACATCCGCTGCCTCCGGGTGGACTCGTGACGAATCGTCGACGCCGGAATACAGCCACATTGGGTGGTCTCGAGCTTGGAGAGGCTGGATCCTCCGCATGATGTACACCTCAAGAAGATCCAGCCCTGTGACCCCGTCGTGGACCAACTGGACGACCCGTTCCACCAGCATGTCCACTTCCGCCCTCTCGGCCCGACTCACAACCAATGACGGAGGCTAGCTGGCTCAACCAAGAGAAAAGGAAGGAAGCCCGGTCGACTGACCAGGAGTCGGACTGTCCTTATAATAGAACCAAGTCGACTGCCAGCCCCGAACCGACTCTGGGAGAATCATAGCAGGAAAAGCGCTCCTATTCCTAAGCTGGATGCCTAGCCCACCACACACCTGGATGACGTGCATCTTTTCATCACTCCGATTCGCCTTCTTGACGGTTTGCGAGCGACAAGTGAAGATATGTTTGAACAAGCCCCAGTGCGGCCGACACCCGAGGAAGTTCTCACACATCGAGATAAACACAGCCAGGAAAGCAATGGAGTTGGGCATGAAGTAGTGCAGCTGGGCGCCGTAAAAAATCAGGAAGGCGCGAACGAAAGGGTGCGGGGGCATGGAGAAACCTCGGTCGACGTGAGTCGCGAGGAGAACGCACTCGCCCTCCCGTGGCTGGGACTCGAGCTCGCCTTCCGACACCCGTCAGGAGCCGCGGGCGACCAGCCCCTCCTCCTCCAGCTCCTCCATGTCCTCCACCGTAATGGTGGACCTGATCCAGTCCCCCTGGATCCAGCCAGGAGAGAGCCCGGACCTCGACGACGACCCGCCGCGGCCGGACTGCTTCGCTTTCCCCGCCGCCGCCTTCTTCGAGCGCTCCAACGCTGCGGTCTTGTCCTTGCCCATGGCGTGCGAGCTAATGTCGGCCGAGAAGAAGAAGGAAGGAGTAGAAGCGCAGCGGAGGGACGGAGGTGAGGAAGCAGGAGATGGGCGCACAGTGCCCTCGCCTCGGCCGCGGCGTGCATTTATAACGTAGCGGTCGAGTGGCTGACCGGTGGCCCCGAGCAATCCCGTCAAATCCCGCAATAGACGCGCGCGCTATACGTGGTGAAAAAGGCGGCGCGAGGATCGAGGCATCCCAAGCATATCCGATCCGATTGCCGCGGCACGACCCGTCTCGCGCACTTCCCCAAATTTCAAAATCCCGCAAAATCCGGGGACTAGAGAGCAACGGATCCCGCCGAAAACTGCGCGCACTAGCGGCGCTCGATGCCACGCGCAAAGTTTAGTCGACGATCAAAGCAACAAGCACACTCGACGGTTCCGGAATCGATTAAGGCGACCAAGACGAGGTTGAAGAGACGGCCTGGCCCACGAGTTCAGAGAAGACTACTCCAAGGGCATCGGGCCTGGACTAAGGCTCACTCCAACACTCTCTCTTACTCAAACCTCAATCCATTCGGGGGCTACTGATGAGGTTACAGACCTAGGGTAGGGTCACAGGCCTAACCAAGGTACACCACCCAAGGTCACTACCCCAGAAGATCAAAAGACAAAACCGATGATGATAAGGACAGTTGACTGAGACGGCCCAAGAGGACATCCCACTCGATTAAACATCACATACCAGACGACTCAACTTCACTCGACCCCCGAAGGTCAAAGGTCCCTTAGGACAGCAACGGTCTGGAATTTACTCGCTGCAGTGAATGCCTTTATTACTCTTTACTGCGGACGTTATCAGTAATGTCCTCCTTTATGTACATTGAACCCTTAGTAACGTGGGGCATGGCTGGGGTCTTGGCGCACTATATAAGCCACCCCCTCCTCCAGTACAAGGGTTCGCACCCCCTGTAACACACACACATATACTCATTTCAGTCCACCGCCTCCGGGCACCGAGACGTAGGGCTGTTACTTCCTCCAAGAAGGGCCTGAACTCGTAAAAAACCTTGTGTACAACTTCACCATAGCTAGGGCCTTGCCTCCTCATACGTACCCCCTACTCGTACTGTCAGACTTAGAACCACGACAGTGAGCTCCTTTCAATTTATGCACGCCCTCCGGGAATACCGAGCCTGACGCCTCTTATTTGCTTGGAAACATTGCCCTCCGCAAAAGGTACCAATTCATCACACCCAAAAAACAAAAGGCTAGTGGAGGAGATGAGGGAGCTCTGATGCTGCCCATGGAGGAGATGGGGTACCTCAGGAAAATTTCAGGTGAGCCCCGCCTACCCTCAAACGATGGGTGAGGCCAACCTCACGCTCCTGAATGAGATGTTAGATCGGATTTAGAGCCTAGGAATCTCGGACTATCAAACCTCAGTCTACGATCGGATCGAAGACAAACCCGGAGGACTGGAAATTTTCGCCCCACCTCCACCCACATAGTAGCTACAATTGAGGACTTAACAGGTGTACTAGACGTCTGGACTACGTCTCCGAGGAGACAGTCGACATGGATGAAGATGACAACGACATGTCATACACTGCATCACCCCTAGCCATTTCCCATACTGCAAGTGGTTTCACTCTTAAGCCTTGCGGCTGTTCCTGGGATCGTATGTTGTTGTTCCCACGGGTTAGTAACTCATCTACTATTGCTTCTTGGTCATCCTACCGCCCTCTCACCCACCCATCCCTCGTTGACGTGTCTTCACACTGTGCAAGGAGGGATGGCATCATCACTTCTTTTGCCCTCTCTTCATCACTTGCTCTTTCCCTGCTAACTTGAGTGCTGGTTTTTATCACTTTGTATGACTGCATTATGTTGTTGCCTTTATCCCATCTTATTCCACATATCCTCTTTCTTTCTTACATGATGCTTTCCTTCATGACCTCCACCTCACACCTCACGAACCCCATTAGACATAAATTGACTAACATTGAACCACCATTTACTAAGTACTCCGAGAGAGAGAGAGAGAGAGAGAGAGAGAGGAGTGACTCAACTAGTGCTTGAGAGAGAGAGAGAGAGAGAGAGAGAGAGAGAGGAGTGACTCAACTAGTGCTTGAGAGTTGGTTGGGGTTCATCGTCTTCTCGGTTGCACGCCTTTTACCATGATGATTGCGCCCCAAAGAAGTATGCATTTGCCCTATCAGTTGAGTAAGCATGCCCGCGTTGGCATGACAGTCCCAAAGAGTGGAGTAATGGTTAAAGGGGGTAAAACCTCGAAGGGCGTTGCTTAAGTAGGATAGTTTGGATTTTTTTTCCCTTTAAATAGGGTATAAGGTATCATAAAATAAAACTTGAGGGGTGAAAAGTGGAATTCACTAAGGCGATTGAAGGGATTGAAGAGAATTGAGGGGAATTAAATCCCTTGCAAAACAAAATCTGCATCAACCCCCACCAATCCTCTTGGGTAAGGATTAACCAAACAAGCCCTAAGGAAAGAATGAGCTTTGATGTGCATCCTATTTTTCAAAGAACAATAAATGGATACAAAAAAAGGTTAAAGTGGTTAGCAAGGGTTGAATTCCATATTTTATAAAACAACATTGATTTTTTTGGAAGTCATGTTGAATGGGGCATCAGGGACTGGATCACTTAGGGCATGTACAATGGTTCTAGCTTAAGGATACCACGTAAGATAAATGATGAGGTGGAGGAGAGATAAATCATAAGAGAAGGCTTGTCTTATCTTATTTAAGAGAAGACAAGAGATGATAGCTTAGCACAATTTGTCTCACCATGTTTTTAGGAATAACTAATTATTGAAGATAAGGCTAAGAGATGACCCATTGTAGACTTGTTTTTTTGTCATCTCTAATTTACATGCAAAACTTAAGATAAGACTATCTTAACAACCATTGTACATGCCCTTACAAACATGGACTAAGGCTGGGGGACACATTAACCACATACCTAGTCGTTATCGTTTCAGACATCCCGCAATAACTACCACCTATGTCCGGGTTTATTAGTCCCCCTCGCATTTTGGACATAGTTTGACCATGCATTTAACTAAAAACATATAATTGAAAACGTCTTTCAAATACGTATATATATATATATATATATATATATATATATATAATGGCATAAAACTTGTTTTTTGGTATTCAAATCGAAGGTCAAAGTTTAGCACAAAATTCGAAGGGGGCTAATAAACCCGGACGGAGGTAGTAATAATTTAATATGACAACCAAAACTTGCTATGCCATCCCATCTATAACCCTGCATGATTTCACCTTACCGCCGAAATACCTACCTCAGCCTCCATCGCAATTACAAATAGTTTTTTTTTTGTCTCCTCCTTTCCACAAACTTACCTAGGCATACCTCCGCCCACCTACAAGTTGCCCTCCTCTGCCTTTAAACCCATCATTGACAATTGTCTTTTATTTCCTTGATGGGATATCCTTCGGTCCAAAGGTGGAAGGCTAACACTCCTAAACTCTGTCATAGAGTTGCTTGCCATTTACTAATATGTTTGTTTTCGCCTGCCCACAAAGTTATCAAAAAGCTTGATGTTTTGAGGTAGGTCTTCTTCTGGGTTGAGGATCAATCTTGTAGGGGTGTCCTGTTTTTAATTGCATGAAAAATGTTTGCAAACCAAAT
>LR738709.1:703797039-703829693 GCA_902687465.1 Secale cereale | reverse complement strand
GGGGTTACAAATGCAACTCTATTTAACCAAAACTCATAGTATTCAACAACAAAAAAGGAGTCTTAAAAACTAGTAAACACCTGCAAGCTCAACTAGCTTATCACATCAATATACATATGTTGAGTTGTCAACATATAGTGCTCTTGTGAAGAGAAATCAATAGAGTAAATATTTGCAAGCTCAACTAGCTTATCATGATCAACGTTGCTAAATGAGTCTCTAGGATCAAGGCAAGCAATGCATTTCAACAAGCGAGTAGAAGTTTCACTGAATCGACGGTGCCAAAACCGAGTGTGAGAGTGTGTTGTTGCTGCTGACCTAATGTTCCTATTCAACATTCCAAACCGATTCCAACTAACATATCAAAGGAAGGAGACAATAAGAGGATACCTGGTGGTGTTCGTTGTTGTCGGAATCATGCGGTTGCTTCCGTTTAGTTGATCTGCCTGCACCATCCGTTACCACTGCCGATCTAGGCGCCGAAGCTACCGCCCCTATCACAGTCGCAGCTTCTTCGACAACAGCATCCTCACCCTCAGGTTCTTCAACGGCAATAGATATCCCTACCCAATCCACCTCTTCATCGAAATCCATCACCGGTGCTCCGAAAGTGGGTGTGTGGGGTGTTTGGCGGTAACAGTGGGCTAGGTCGTAAGGGGAACAACTCGATGCGATTTTTGGATCGATTAGGAATTTTGTTTTTCGTTTGATGAGGAAAGGAGAGACCTGTCGTTTGTTTGGCCCTATAGGTTGCAGCCCGTTGGTCCAACTCTATTTCTCCCTCATGCACCCCTTCGACCGACGCACATTATGAAACAGACACAGAGAATAGCGGACAGCGCCGCCGCCCCTAGCTTTCTAAATTCTGACGCATGCGGAAGGAAATATATGTAGGCGAGGTTGATACGTCAAAAACGTATCTATAATTTCTGCTTGCCCCATGCCACTTTTGGGTGATATTGCTATGATATTCATACACTTCCATACACTTTTGATCATATTTGGACTAACTTACTAATCCAGTGCACCCCAGTGCCAGTTTCTGTTTTCGGCTGTTTTTGTATTTCAGGTTTTCACGTTTCGAGAACTGCCCAGAAAAATCCAGAAAAAATATATAAAAAATCAGCGTATCGGAAACAACACTGCGTCCGAAGGGCAGTCTGGGGGGGCCACAGGGGCTCCAGGCGCCCTGTGGGCGCGCCCCCCCCTGGGCCGCGCCGGGGGGGGCGCCTCGGCCCCCCGAGAGCCCCCCGGTGCCCTACTTTGGCATATATTTAAAGGGTTCCCCGTAACCCTCGAAACAGGACTTCTTTTCGCGATCCCATCTCTGTTCCGCCGCCGCCGCCGCTTCCAAGATCGGGAGCACCAGGAGAACTCTTCCCGGCACCCTGCCGGAGGGGAGGATCACCACCGGGAGCTTCTCCACCACCATGGACGCCTCCCGGATGACTCGTGAGTAGTCTCCCTTGGACCATGAGTCCATGACCAGTAGCTATGTGATGTTCTCCTCCCGTTCTTGTGCTTCACTAATTAGTCCTCGTGAGCTGCCCTACATGATCGAGGCACCTATGTAATCCTTATGCTGTTGCTATGTTGAGTTTGCTGGGATCCGATGGATTATGAGATTATGTTCAGATTGATCTTGAGTAATATATTTGATTCACCTCTTTTATATTTTAGTGTTGGAGATATGCCCTAGAGGCAATAATAAAAGCATTATTATTATATCTCCTTGTTCATGATAATTACCTGTTATTCATGCTTGAATTGTATTGTACGGAAACAGCGATACATGTGTGAATACACAGACCACAATGAGTCCCTGGTAGGCCTCTAGTTACCAGCTCGTTGATCAACAGATGGTCACGGTTTCCTGACCATGGACATGAGATGTCAGTGATAACGGGATCACATCATTAGGAGAATGATGTGATGGACAAGACCCAAACTTGAGCATAACACAAGATCGTATAGTTCGTAATGCATAAGCTTTTCGGTGTCAAGTATTTATTCCTTAGACCATGAGGTTGTACAACTCCCGGATACCGTAGGAGTACTTTGGGTGTGCCAACCGTCACAACGTAACTGGGTGACTATAAAGGTACGCATCGGGTATTTCCGAAAGTGTCTGTTGAGTTGGTACGAACCGAGACTGGGATGTTGTCACTCCGTATGACGGAGAGGTACCTCTGGGCCCACTCGGTAAGACATTATCATAATGAGCTCAATGTGACTAAGTAGTTAGTCACGGGATGATGGATTACGGATCGAGTAAAGAGACTTGTCATAACGAGATTGAACAAGGTATCGGGAATACCGACGATCGAATCTCGGGCAAGTACCGTACCGATGGACAAAGGGAATAACATACGGGATTGAGTGAATCCTTGACACGGTGGTTCATCCGATGAAGATCATCGAGGAACACGTGGGAACCAACATGGGTATCCAGATCCCGCTGTTGGTTATTGACCGGAGAGTGGTCTCGGTCATGTCTACGTGTCTCCCGAACCCGTAGGGTCTACACACTTAAGGTTAGGTAACGCTAGGGTCGTAGAGATAAATGCACGTGGAAACCCGAAAGTTGTTCGGAGTCCCGGATGAGATCCCGGACATCACGAGGAGTTCCGGAATGGTCCGGAGGTAAAGATTGATATATAGGAAGTCCAGTTTCGGCCAACGGGTGATCTCCGGGGGTCACCGGGAGCATCCCGGGACCACCGGAGGGGCCCCGGGGGTCCACCGGGTGGGGCCACCCATCCCGGTGGGGCCCCTAGGCCGCGAGGGGAAGTTTCCAGCCCTCTGGGCTGGCACACCACTAAGGGGCCCACCTCCCCATGCGCCTAGGGTTAAAACCCTAAGGGGAGGGGGGCCACCACTTGCCTTGGGGGGCAAGGACTCCCCCCTGGCCGCCGCCCCCCCCCTTGCAGATTGGATCTGCAGGGGGCTGGCGCCCCCCCTGGCCCCCTATATATATGTGGGGGGGAGAGGGCAGCCGCACTCAAGCCCTGGCGCCTCTCCCCCTCCCGTCACACCTCTATACTCCCACGCAGGGCGCCCGGCGAAGCCCTGCTGCGATCTCCACTGCATCCGTCATCACGCCGTCGTGCTGCCGGATCTCTGACGACTTCTCCTCCCCCCTTGCTGGATCAAGAAGGAGGTGACGTTGCTGCACCGTACGTGTGTTGAACGCGGAGGTGCCGTCCGTTCGGCGCTAGATCATCGGTGACGAAGAACGTGAAGAGTACGACTACTTCATCCACGCTTCGTTGAAAGCTTCCGCACGCGATCTACATAACGGTATGTAGATGCACTCTTACTTGCTCGTTGCTAGATGTCTCCATAGTTGGATCTTGGTGAAAGCGTAGAAAATTTTGAATTATGCTACGTTCCCCAACAGTGGCATCTGAGCCTAGGTTTTATGCGTAGCATCTTGCACGAGTAGAACACAAACAGTTGTGGGCGTTTTGATTTTGTTCAACTTTCTTACCGTTACTAGTCAATCTTGATTCGGCGGTATTGTGGGATGAAGCGGCCCGGACCGACTTTACACGTACGCTTACGTGAGACTGGTTCCACCGACAGACATGCACTAGATGCATAAGGTGGCTGGCGGGTGTCTGTCTCTCCTACTTTAGTCGGATCGGATTCGATGAAAAGGGTCCTTATGAAGGGTAAATGGAAGTTGACAAATCACGTTGTGGTTTTGGCGTAGGTAAGAAACGTTCTTGCTAGAAATCCTATAGAAGCCACGTAAAACTTGCAACAACAATTAGAGGACGTCTAACTTGTTTTTGCAGCATGTGCTATGTGACGTGGTATGGCCAAAACGAAGATGTGATGAATGATATATGTGATGTATGAGATTGATCATGTTCTTGTAATAGGAAATCACGACTTGCATGTCGATGAACTTGACAACCGGCAGGAGCCATAGGAGTTGTCTTAATTATTGTATGACCTGCGTGTCACTGAATAACGCCATGTAATTACTTTGCTTCATTGCTAAACGTTAGCTATAGTAGTAGAAGTAATAGTTGGCGTGACGACTTCTTCAAGACACGATGATGGAGATCATGATGATGAAGATCATGGTGTCGAGCCGGTGACAAGATGATCATGGTGCCCCGAAGATGGAGATCCAAGGAGCAAGATGATATTGGCCATATCATGTCACTTTAATTGATTGCATGTGATGTTTATCATATTTATGCATCTTGTTTACTTAGAACGACGGTAGTAAATAAGATGATGTCTCACTAAAATTTCAAGTATTGTGTTTCCCCTAACTGTGCACCGTTGCTAAAGCTCGTTGCTCCGAAGCACCACGTGATGATCGGGTGTGATAGGTTCTAACGTTCGCATACAACGGGTGTAAGACAGATTTACACACGCGATACACTTAGGGTTCACTTGATGAGCCTAGCATGTACAGACATGGCCTCGGAACACGGAAGACCGAAAGGTCGAACACGAGTCGTATAGAAGATACGATCAACATGAAGATGTTCACCGTTGATGACTAGTCCGTCTCACGTGATGATCGGACATGGACTACTCGATTCGGATCGTGTATCACTTAGATGACTAGAGAGATGTCATTCTGAGTGGGAGTTCATTAAAATTTGATTAAGATGAACTTAATTATCATGAACTTAGTCTAAATTCTTTACAATATCTCTTGTAGATCAAATGGCCCACGCTCCAGTTTCCCTCAACTTCAACGCGTTCCTAGAGAAAACCAAGCTGAAAGACGATGGTAGCAACTATACGGATTGGGTCCGTAACCTGAGGATTATCCTCATAGCTGCCAAGAGATCATATGTCCTAGAAGCACCGCTAGGTGATGCACCTGCTCCCGATGCAGCCCAAGACGTTTTGAACGTCTGGCAGTCGCGTAGTGATGATTACTCCCTGGTTCAGTGCGGCATGCTTTACAGCTTAGAGTCGGGGCTCCAAAAATGTTTTGAGCACCACGGAGCATATGAGATGTTCGAAGAGCTGAAAATGGTTTTCCAAGCTCATGCCCGAGTCGAGAGATATGATGTCTCCGACGCGTTCTACAGCTGTAAGATGGAGGAGAACAGTTCTGTCAGTGAGCACATCCTCAAGATTTCAGGATTGCACAACCGCTTGTCTCAGCTGGGAATGAATCTCCCAGATGAAGCGGTCGTTGACAGAATCCTCCAGTCGCTCCCACCAAGCTTCAAGAGCTTCGTGCTGAACTTCAATATGCAGGGGATGGAGAAGTCCATTCCCGAGGTGTATTCGATGCTGAAATCAGCGGAGGTTGACATCAAGAAAGAACATCAAGTGTTGATGGTCAATAAAACCACTAAGTTCAAGAAAGGCAAGGGTAAGAAGAACTTCAAGAAGGACGGCAAGGGAGTTGCCGCGCCTGGCAAGCCTGTTGCTGGGAAGAAGCCAAAGTATGGACCCAAGCCTGAGACAGAGTGCTTTTATTGCAAGGGAACGGGTCACTGGAAGCGGAACTGCCCCAAATACTTAGCAGACAAGAAGGCCGGCAACGTCAAAGGTATATATGATATACATATTATTGATGTGTACCTTACCAGCACTCGTAGTAGCTCCTGGGTATTCGATACCGGTGCAGTTGCTCACATTTGTAACTCAAAACAGGAGCTGCGGAATAAACGGAGACTGGCGAAGGATGAGGTGACGATGCGCGTCGGGAATGGTTCCAAGGTCGATGTGATCGCCGTCGGCACGCTACCTCTACATCTACCCTCGGGATTAGTTTTAAACCTCAATAATTGTTATTTAGTACCAGCTTTGAGCATGAACATTGTTTCTGGATCTCGTCTTATGCAAGATGGCTACTCTTTCAAATCGGAGAATAATGGTTGTTCTATTTATTTGAGAGATATGTTTTATGGTCATGCCCCGCTGGTCAATGGTTTATTTTTGATGAATCTCGAACGTAGTGATACACATATTCATAGTGTAGATGCCAAAAGATGTAAAGTTGATAATGATAGTCCCACATACTTGTGGCATTGCCGCCTTGGTCATATTGGTGTCAAACGTATGAAGAAGCTCCATTCGGATGGACTTCTAGAGTCTCTTGATTATGAATCATTTGACACGTGCGAACCATGCCTCTTGGGTAAGATGACCAAGACTCCGTTCTCCGGAACAATGGAGCGAGCAACCAACTTGTTGGAAATCATACATACCGATGTGTGCGGTCCAATGAGTGTTGAGGCTCGCGGAGGCTACCGTTATGTTCTCACCCTCACGGATGACTTGAGTAGATATGGGTATATCTATTTGATGAAACACAAGTCTGAGACCTTTGAAAAGTTCAAGGAATTTCAGAATGAGGTTGAGAATCAATGTGACAGAAAAATAAAGTTCTTGCGATCGGATCGTGGGGGTGAATATTTAAGTCATGAATTTGGCACACACCTTAGAAGCTGTGGAATTGTTTCACAATTGACAACGCCCGGAACACCTCAACGTAACGGTGTGTCCGAACGTCGAAATCGTACTTTGTTGGACATGGTGCGATCTATGATGTCCCTCACCGATTTACCGCTATCTTTTTGGGGTTATGCTTTAGAGACTGCCGCATTCACTTTAAATAGGGCTCCGTCGAAATCCGTTGAAACGACTCCGTATGAACTTTGGTTTGGCAAGAAACCGAAGCTGTCATTTCTGAAAGTTTGGGGTTGCGATGCTTATGTCAAGAAACTTCAACCTGAAAAGCTCGAACCCAAATCGGAAAAAATGCGTCTTCATAGGATACCCAAAGGAAACGATTGGGTACACCTTCTACCACAGATCCGAAGGCAAAGTCTTTGTTGCCAAGAATGGATGCTTTCTGGAGAAAGAGTTTCTCTCGAAAGAAGTGAGTGGGAGGAAAGTAGAACTTGATGAGGTGACAGTCACCACTCTTGTACCGGAAAGTAGCGCAGCGCAGGAAACTGTTCCTGAGGTGCCCGCACCGACAATGGAGGAAGATAATGATAATGATCATGAAGAAACTGATCAAGTTACTACTGAACTTCGAAGGTTCACAAGGGCACGTTCCGCACCAGAGTGGTACGGCAACCCTGTCCTGGAAATCATGTTGTTAGACAATGGTGAACCTTCGAACTATGAAGAAGCGATGGCGGGCCCAGATTCCAATAAATGGCTTGGAGCCATGAAATCCGAGATAGAATCCATGTATGAAAACAAAGTATGGACTTTGGTGGACTTGCCTGATGACAGGCACGCCATAGAAAACAAATGGATATTTAAGAAGAAGACAGACGCGGATGGTAATGTGACCATCTATAAGGCTCGGCTTGTCGCTAAGGGTTATCGACAAGTTCAAGGGATTGACTACGACGAGACTTTCTCTCCCGTAGCGATGCTGAAGTCAGTCAGAATCATGTTAGCTATTGCCGCATTCTATGATTATGAGATATGGCAAATGGACGTCAAAACAGCATTCCTTAACGGCTTCCTCAAGGAAGAGTTGTATATGATGCAACCGGAAGGTTTTGTCGATCCAGAAAACGCTAACAAGGTATGCAAGCTCCAGCGCTCGATTTACGGGCTGGTGCAAGCATCTCGGAGTTGGAATATTCGCTTTGATGAAGTGATCAAAGCGTTTGGCTTTATACAGACTTATGGAGAAGCCTGTATTTACAAGAAAGTGAGTGGGAGCTCTGTGGCATTTCTCATATTATATGTGGATGACATATTGCTGATGGGAAATGATATAGAATTCTTGGAAAATGTAAAGGCCTACTTGAATAAAAGTTTTTCAATGAAGGACCTTGGAGAAGCTGCTTACATATTAGGCATCAAAATCTATAGAGATAGATCGAGACGCCTCATTGGTCTTTCACAAAGTACATACCTTGACAAAATATTGAAGAAGTTCAATATGGATCAGTCAAAGAAAGGATTCTTGCCTGTTTTGCAAGGTATGAGATTGAGCAAAGCTCAGTCACCGACCACGGCAGAAGATAGAGAAAAGATGAGTGTCATTCCCTATGCCTCGGCCATAGGTTCTATCATGTATGCCATGCTGTGTACCAAACCTGATGTGAACCTTGCCATAAGTTTGGTAGGAAGGTACCAAAGTGATCCCGGTACGGAACACTGGACAGCGGTCAAGAACATCCTGAAGTACCTGAAAAGGACTAAGGATATGTTTCTCGTTTATGGAGGTGACGAAGAGCTCGTCGTAAAGGGTTACGTCGATGCTAGCTTCGACACAGATCTGGATGACTCTAAGTCACAAACCAGATACGTGTATATTTTGAATGGAGGGGCAGTCAGCTGGTGCAGTTGCAAGCAAAGCGTGGTGGCAGCATCTACATGTGAAGCGGAGTACATAGCTGCTTCTGAAGCAGCGCAGGAAGGAGTCTGGATGAAGGAGTTCATCACCGACCTAGGAGTCATTCCAAGTGCGTCAAGCCCGATGACTCTCTTCTGTGACAACACTGGTGCTATTGCTATTACCAAGGAGCCCAGGTTTCACAAGAAGACCAAGCACATCAAGCGCCGTTTCAACTCCATCCGGAATTATGTTCATGATGGAGACATAGATATTTGTAAAGTGCATACGGATCTGAATGTCGCAGACCCGTTGACTAAACCTCTTTCACGAGCAAAACATGATCAACACCAGAACTCTATGGGTGTTCGATTCATCACAATGTAAACTAGATTATTGACTCTAGTGCAAGTGGGAGACTGTTGGAGATATGCCCTAGAGGCAATAATAAAAGCATTATTATTATATCTCCTTGTTCATGATAATTACCTGTTATTCATGCTTGAATTGTATTGTACGGAAACAGGGATACATGTGTGAATACACATACCACAATGAGTCCCTGGTAGGCCTCTAGTTACCAGCTCGTTGATCAACAGATGGTCACGGTTTCCTGACCATGGACATGTGTGACGACCCCGGCCCGACCGTGCACTAATCATACACGCAAATGCACACGATCAAGCCTAAGGACTCACGTGAAGGAATCACAGCACAACTCTAAAACATAAATAAATACATACAAGTTATATATTACAAGCCAGGGGCCTCGAGGGCTCGAATACATAACGAGTGTCACACACATAGTCAGCGGAAGCGTTAGGTATCTGGGTACAGATACAACACAGAACAGAAATAGGCCTGTTACACAGGCGGGGCAAAAGAAAAGCTACGATCGAAAAGGCGCAGGCCTCCTGCCTGGGACCTCCGATCCTACTCCTGGTCGTCGTCCGCCGGCTCCTCGTAGAAGTACTCGCCGGCCGGGTAGTAGTAGTAGCCAGCCTCGGGCTGGTAGTAGTAGTCGTCAACAGGGGCTGCGGGCACCATGGCTCCGTCGTCTGGTTTTTCATGCGGGTAGGACCAAAAGAGGAAGCAAAGCAACCGTGAGTACTCATCCAAAGTACTCAGCAAGACTTACATCAGATCTATACTAGCAATGCATTATTTTCAAAGGAGGCTATATATGGGTGGACTAGACTGCAGAAAGCCAGAGTAGAGAGGGGAAAAGCCTAGTCCTGACGAAGACTAGCATCTTCAGCGTCTTGCAGCAATTAGAAGGGAGCAGAATAGTACATCATAATGTAATGGGTTTATAGTAATATCAACTTCATATCACAAGTCACCAGTTCTAGTTGTACCGAAGTGGATACAACTCCGAGTGTCCGTTACCGTAGGACAGGCTATCGATAGATTGTTTCTTCCCTGCAGGGGTGCACCAAGTTACCCACCACACTCGCTTAACTCCGGCCGGACACACCATCAGGTCGTGCCCGCCCTCGGCTAAACAATACGACGCAACCCGACCGGATACCGCCAGAGAGGATCGAGCACGCCGGACTAATCCTATGCCCCCGGGGGTCGGGGCCATCGCCCCGGACGCTCCGCACGTTGCGAGGCCGTTCGGTAGCAGACCTAGCAACCCCTTATACAAGCACGCAGTTGCATCCTAAGTCCAATCCGAACGGACCGCTCAATCGCTGACGTCGTGACGACTCCGGCTGATGTATACGACGCAGAGCACCCACTCACACCCACGTGGTGGTTAGTGCTATCGGACCCGAAGGCCCCTCGGATCAAATATCCAAATCGCTTAGTGTATTGGGAGCGCGCGGTAACGAGCAGAGCCTACGATACTGTTGGCCCCGTCGTCCCGTCTCGAGGACTTGTGACAAGGACTGGAATGACCGGCCACGCCTCGTAGTTATCTCGCGGGTACCCTCACTGGTCACCCGACTCCACAGCTCACGCCTCGAAGGCACTCGCGGGTACCCCTCTGGGTCAACCCGTCTCTATCCAACATGTGTAGTAGTCACCATAAAGTGTCTTCAGACGCACGATACCTCTGGCCGCACGCCTTTGTTCCTGGCGACGTCCGGCCTCGGGGATCGATACGTCTTTAAACACGGTACGGCAAACCAGGTCATCCGTGTGGTTTTCATGCCGATGAGGAATCCGAGGAATCACCCTCGTTGGACTCCTAAACGACAAGTCCCGTTAAGGTGGTACCGGAGGAATCACCCTCGGCGGTAATCACCATAGCGGATGCACGACAAAAGCTATGTCGGAAGTGGGAAGAGGAATCACCCTCGGTAACCCACAACGAGCTAGCTATAATACAGGGACAACATCGGAAGTGAGTTCGGAGGTATCACCCTCGTCACCTGATGTTAACTCTGCGGAGTCGAGCATATTAGGGGGTGTGCGGTGATGTGAAGAAGGTCAGGGGAAGGGGCTCGATCGCTTGATCGAGGCAAGGGTACTATGCGAGGCAACTACGAGAAAGCGGGACCACAGCAGTGCTACCCAACCTATACTAAGCAGTTTATGAATAAAGACAGGTATCAACAGTTTAGCAAAAGCAGGCTATGCAACAGTAATAGGAGCAGTAGCAATAGCAGCAATTCTAATGCAAGAATAAGAGAGAATAGACATAGGCGATATCGGAATGATCAAAGGGGGGGGGTTGCTTGCCTGGTTGCTCGGTGGCAAAAGCAAGGTCGTCGGAGGGGGAACCAATCACCGGGACGGCGTCGGTCTCGGGATCTGCGTCCGCGTCGGACTCTACCGAGAGAGAAGAGGGGGGGAAGAAACAGATAAATACACCGAATACAAGCATCACAAAGCGTGCTAAGCTAACGTGCAGTGCAGGGTTGCCTAAAAACATGTCTAAGTCATATTAGTTATTTTTAGGAATTAACTGGAATTATTTACCGGGTGTATGTGCACTATTCATCTACCGGAAACAGGCTAAAAGTTGCGGGTTCACCTCCGTAGAGGGTCCCGATACGGAAACAGATAGCACGGTTAGAATCGTCTCGTCGTTCTGAGCAACTTTCATATAGAAAGTTTTTCGATCCGAGCTACGGTTTAAAAGATATGAATTTCTAAAGATTTTAGCATTTTCTGAATTTATTTTTATTAGCAGAAATGATTTATTGCGCCAGCATGACATCACAGTGACGTCAGCAGTCGGCTGACCAGGTCAAACCTGACCTGTGGGTCCAGTGGGACCCACATGTCAGCCTCTGTTATAAAACAGAGTTTGTTTTAATCTAAACTAAATCTATTTGGCTACTGGACCCCACCTGTCATAGACTAATTAATCCTAATTAATTTATTTTTATTTATAAAACATTTTAGTTAATTAAAAGGGCGGTGGGGCCCGCGTGTCAGTGGCACTGGGCTGCCCAGTCAGCAGTTGACTGGGTCAACCCAGTCAACTGGGGCCCGTGGGGCCACTGGCAGTGACCCTGGGGGTGGCCCCAGGTCAACCACGTCGGCGCCGGCGCCGGAAAAAGCCCCGGCGACCAAATTACGCGGCGGCGATCGCCGGAGTTGGCCGGAATCGCGCTACGGTGGTCCGTTTGGCGCGCGGTTAGGCGCGTTCGAACGGCCACTTGACCGCGCGTCCAACGGTGGTGGTGGCGTCGCCGGAGTCCCACCGGAGCGGCGACGGCGAGCGGCGGAGCGGACGTCGGGCACGGGCGCCGCGGGGAGAAGGGGCTAGGGGGCCCTATTGGCCGCGCGGCTAGCTGCGTTCGAATCCTAGTGGCCTGCTGAGCACGCCGGAGTGCTCCGTTGTTCACGTCAGCAACTACATCGACGACGACGATGGCCGCGGCGGAGCTCAGCTCGGGCTCGACGGCGGCAGCTAGCTATGGTGCGCTAGGGGAGCAACGAGGAGGAGCAAGGGGAGGAGGAGCTCACCGCGTGGCTCACACGTAGGCCCGTGACGGTTTAGGAGCTGCAGAGGGGGCGCCGGAGACGAAGGGATCTCGCCGGAGTCGGGGAAGAAGACGAGCTCGTGGGGCTCGTCTCAGCGGCTCCCGGCTCGACCCCGCAGTAGTGGAAGAAGTAGACGAGGCAGGTGCGCCTCCTGGACACCAGAAAGAGGCACGGGGACGCCGGTGGCCGCGGCAATGGTAAACGACGGCGACGCTCGGGTGCTCGCCGCGGCGGATCTGGAGGGTGAAAGAGGCGAGGCGAGCGAGGGAGAGAGGGAGGAATGGATGGAGGAGGCCAGGGGGGACGGCTCGGGCGCGTCCTTATCGCCTCCAGCCACCTGCTCCGTCGGCGTGGCGAGCTGTGGCCGGCGGAGGCGCGGTCGTCCATGGAGACGACGACACGGCGCGCGGGGCAGGTGAAACAGGGGAGGAGAGTTGGGCTGGGCCGGCTTCGGGCCAGAGGGAGGCGACAGGTAAGGTTATCTTCTCCCTTTTCTTTTATTAAATCACAAGGATAAAAGGAAATGAATAGGCCCTTTAGCATTTTTGCAAAATATGAGACTAGGCTCAAATAATACAATGCAATATTGTCTCTCACCCAAAAGTGATTTGGGAAGATTTGGAATCCATTTGAAATTGAAATAATTTTAAATGGATTTAATATTGCTGCATTGGGGCTGTTTTATGCTGCTATAGTTATTTAATTAACTCCAAAAATTCTGATGTTGGTTTTATCAATGTTCCTGGATTATTTGCCATTAAATGAACATTTTTCCAACAGAGTTAGAGCAAATTTTATTTTTGCTCTTTTGAATTTGAATTAATTTCAGAATTGAAATGGAATTGAATAAATAACCAAGGTGACTAGGCACTGCAAATGATGATGACTTGGCATTATTAGCAGATGGTCACAGTGATCATTACAAGGGGGTGTTACAAATTCTCCTCCTCTAAAAGAAATTCTCGTCCCGAGAATTTAGGAGGTAGAAGCAAAGAGGTCGGGGTATTCCGCCCGAAGATTTTCCTCGCGTTCCCAAGTGGCTTCATCTTCAGTATGATTTGACCACTGCACTTTCAGGAACTTAGTTGTCTTCTGGCGGGTCCGACGTTCAGTTTGATCGAGGATGCGGATCGGATGCTCCTTATAAGAAAGGTCATCTTGAAGCTCGAGCATCTCGTGATCCACAGCACGATGCGGGGACTCCTTGAAGGATCGGCGAAGTTGCGACACATGGAACACATCATGGATATGAGAGAATTGCGGAGGCAATTGCAATTTGTAAGCCACTAATCCACGTCTAGCAACCACGGGAAAGGGGCCAATGTAGCGTGGAGCTAACTTGCCCTTGATGCCGAAACGGTGTGTGCCCTTCATAGGGGTGACACGAAGATAAACTTGATCACCGGGTTGATAAGTCAGACCCCATCGCTTGCGATCATAGTTGCTCTTCTGACGGTCTTGAGCCGCCTTGAGATTTTCACGCACGATACGGACTTGCTCTTCGGCGTGTTGAATAATGTCCGGACCAATAACTTGTCGTTCCCCAGCTTCTGACCAGTTCAGAGGGGTTCGACACTTACGTCCGTACAGAACTTCAAAGGGAGCCATCTTCAAGCTTGCTTGATAGCTGTTGTTATAAGAGAACTCGGCATATGGAAGGGATTCTTCCCATTTCTTACCGAATGATATAATACAAGCTCGCAGCATATCTTCAAGCACTTGGTTGACTCGTTCAACTTGACCTTGGGACTGGGGGTGATAAGCTGAACTCCAGTGGATATGAGTTCCCAAAGCTTCTTGAAAACTTTCCCAGAACTTAGAAGTGAACAGGGTGCCACGGTCCGAACTGATCTCCTTCGGAATTCCGTGGAGGGACACAATTCGGGAGATATACAGTTCTGCTAACTGGCTAGCAGTGATAGTCTCCTTGACTGGCAGGAAGTGTGCAACCTTTGAGAGTTGGTCGACGACGACAAGAATGGCATCGTTACCCTTCTGGGACTTAGGAAAACCAGTAATGAAATCCATCTGCACCTTATCCCATTTCCACAGCGGAATAGGAAGAGGTTGCAGAAGTCCAGCAGGCTTCTGATGTTCTGCCTTCACGCGACGACAGACATCGCATTCAGCAACATATCGAGCAATATCCCGCTTCATATTAGGCCACCAGTACCTTTGGCGGAGATCACGATACATCTTAGTACTACCAGGATGAATAGACAGCGGTGTATCATGTGCCTCCTTTATGACCTTGTCGGTCATTAGGTCGAAACGAGTTACCACAATGCGGCCTCGGAAATACAAGGTTCCATCTTCAGATATTGAGAAATCCCTGTATTTCGGAAGATGCAGTTCCTGTTTCACCTCAACGTAAGCATCTTTGGTTTGCGCTACCTTGACAGCCTTCTCAAGATCCGGCTGTATCACAAGGTCATTAAGCGAACCATGTGGAACGATATGCAGATTCAGCTTGCGTAACTCCTCATAAAGACGAGGCTGAGCTCGCCTAACCTTGAGGTTGGTGCTGTATGACTTGCGACTCAAGGCATCGGCCATCACATTAGCTTTGCCAGGGGTATAAGAAATACCACAGTCGTATTCAGAAATAGTTTCCAACCATCGCTGTTGGCGGAGATTAAGATCCGGCTGAGTGAATAAATACTTCAAACTTTGGTGATCAGTATAAATCTCACACCGGTTACCGAGAAGGTAATGCCGCCATAGTTTCAATGCAAAGATCACGGCAGCAAGTTCAAGATCATGCACTGGATAATTCTCTTCATGCGGACGCAATTGACGTGATGCATAAGCAACCACTCTTCGTTCTTGCATTAGGACACAGCCTAAGCCTTGACGAGAGGCGTCACAATATATCACGAAGTCTTTGCGGGAATCTGGAGGAGCAAGCACTGGAGCAGAAACGAGCTTGTCCTTAAGAGCTTGAAAGCTTTCCTGGCATTTATCTGTCCACTCAAACTTAACGCCTTTGTGAAGCAGATTAGTCAGGGGCTTGGCAATCTTGGAAAAGTTCTCGACGAATCGACGACAATAGCTTGCAAGGCCGAGAAAACTTCTCACTTGCTTGACATTCTTCGGAGGAGTCCAGTCAAGAATAGCCTGAACCCGTTCCGGATTAACAGCAATGTCATCCTTGGAAATCACATGTCCAAGGTAGGTCACTTCAGAAAGCCAGAACTCGTATTTGGAAAACTTCGCATAAAGCTGATGCTCTCGCAGCTTCTCCAGAACAAGGCGAAGATGTTCGGCGTGTTCTTCCTTGTTCTTTGAGAATACCAGAATATCATCCAGATATACCACGACGAACTTGTCGAGGTAATCCATGAATATATAATTCATCAGGCGGGAGAAGGTAGCTGGAGCATTAGTCAGTCCAAAAGACATGACGGTGTACTCATACGAGCCATAGCGAGTAACAAATGCAGTCTTTGGTATATCCTCTTCGCGAACACGGATCTGGTGATAACCCAACCTCAAGTCGAGTTTAGAAAACACCGATGATCCAGCCAGTTGATCATATAAGTCATTGATCCGAGGAAGCGGATATTTATTCTGTATGGTGGCCTGGTTGATAGGTCGGTAATCTTGTACCAGCCTATTCGTACCATCTTTCTTCTTGACGAAAAGAGATGGTGCTCCCCAGGCAGAGGAACTAGGACGGATGAAGCCCTTCTTGAGTGACTTGTCGATTTCCTCCTTAAGCTCAAGGAGCTCATGCGGTGGCATCTTGTAAGGACGCTTCGCAATAGGAGTAGTACCCGGCTTCAAGTCAATAACAAATTCGACGGCTCGAGCAGGGGGTATTCCTGGAAGTTCTTCTGGGAAGACATCCGGGAAATCACATACAACTGGTATGCTTTCGAGCCCTTCCAGTGGTGAAGCATTCAATGCATTTAAGGCATAGATTTGAGCCTCGGCATTATGGGATATACGAGCGCGGCAATTCACGAGTTGATTCGATGGGTGCCGAAGACGTACAGTCTTGGTGGCACAATCAATTTGGGCCTCGTGAGCCTCCAACCAATCCATTCCTAGGATAAGGTCGATGCCGCAGGATTTCAGGACAATGGGGTGTGCCTGAAACTTCCTTTCTTCTATCTCCACTACCACTTCCGGACAGAATAAGGTAGATGTGCACTGACCCGCGGAGGTTTGTACAGACACCGTGTGATATAGTTCATCTTGTTTAAAGCCATGTTTAATTGCAAATGGTTGTGATATGAAAGAATCAGATGCACCAGTATCAAACAAAACAGTAGCAAATACTGAGTTGACAAGAAGTGTACCCATCACTGTGGCTGGCTGCTCTGGGTCTTCGCTCAGATTAACGTGGTGAAGCTGACCACCACGAGCATACGAAGGCCTGATATTATTGTTGCGCTGCGGAGGAACTCCACGTCCATTGCCACGGCCAGCCGATGGAAGAGCCAGCTGACCCTGAGCCTGCGGACAGTCTCTGGCACGGTGACCCGGACGGCCACACTTGAAGCAGAGTCCACTCTCTGGACGAATCGCAGGTGCTCGAGGAGCTGGGACTGCAGGCCTGTACTGCATTGGCGGTGGAGGAGGCAGACGAGGTGCAGCATAAGAAGGCCTGTACACTGGAGCGTTTGGACGATACATGCTCTGAGGAATCCATATGCGGCGCTTCTGAGAAGACGAGCCCGAAGATGAGCCCGACTCGCGAGAGCGCTTAAGAGCATCCTTGTGTAGTTTGAGTCCAGTTTCAACCTGAATGGCCTTGTTCACTAAAGTGGCGAAGTCCGGAAAATCCAGCGCCACTAGAGCAAGCAGAATATCATGATGAAGTCCGCGCCTGAACTTCTCTTGGCGTCTTGCGTCAGTAGCGATATCCTCCTCAGCATAGCGGGACAGTTCCAGGAACTCCCGCTGATAAGCATCAACTGACTTGTTGCCCTGAATCAGGTTACGGAACTCCGTACGCTTGCGGTCGATAACACCCTCAGGGATGTACCGAGCGCGGAAGGCAGTCTTGAAGTCTGCCCAGGTGATGACAGTTCCAGTAGGCACTGTGTTCCGGTGAGTGTCCCACCACTGGGCCGCCGGACCCTTCAGGAAATACGTCGCGAATTTGACATAGTTGTCAGGGGACACGGCGGCAGAATCCAGCTCAAAGAAGATGTCACGCAGCCAGTCATCGGCATCCAAGGGGTTGGCGGCACTGCGAAATATCGTTGGATTGAGCCGCAGAAATTCTTGCAGAGTGATAGCGGCTGGCTGATGCTGAGCATTGGCGTTGACTTGGGGTATCTGGTTGAGCATACCCTGCAGCACCTGACGCTGCATGTCCATGGTCTGCATTACGGCAGCCATGTAGTCTGGCGGCGGAGGCGGAGGCGGAGGTGCAGGGGGATCATTGTTACCAGCCATCCTGATAATTTCAACAGGGGTGGTTTAGCGACAAGAATACACGTTGCATGAATTCAACAATGAAGTAAATATGCACGACATAAGGGAAGTGCATTAATACCACATCATACACATCATGACAAACGGGTTCGTACATAGCGTCGGTTACAAACGGGTAGCATAACGGCGCAAAATCAGAAACTAGACATAGTAGGCGGCGCGCAGACCGCGGTAAGGAAGTACACAACGAGACATAGCAAAGGCTACATCAACGTCGGAGAAGGGAACTGAAACGGGGTAGCTGCAAGTGCGGACGGCGGATCTCAATCACAGAAGGATCCTGAGCTCCATGTGCACTCTGATGCAGAACCCGGTTTCGGACGGGAATCAGAGGTCCACGAACTGGCGTGTGACCTCCAACCGCAGGCCACTCGACACCTGGAGGTGTGTTGATCCTGCGCGGGCAAAGGATAGACTGAGGAAGCGTCCCTGCTTGGACAGCCGGTACCAACTGCGTCAACGTCTGGTAGAGAACTGTCCGGGTGATGGACAACTCAACCGCCAGGGCCCGAGCAGTTCGATCCAGCGCCTGAGTGTGCTGAATCAGAACCTGCGGGTCATAACGTCGACTCTCGTACGGGGCACAGACAGCTGAGTAGTATCCAGTCTCATCTCCAGCAGGTGCATACGGAATGTACCGAAACTCAGAGGCATCCAAGCTATCTCTGTGCTCTCCTCGGAGGCGTGCGACAGCAGCGTAGGCAGCATCATGGACTGCCATCGCAACCGTCACGCCGCTACCGCGAAAGCGGTACAGCTCAGTGTCTGAGTCATCCTGCCGGTCGTAGATACGAACATCAGCATAATACTGCTCCTGGTTGAACTCGCGATACTCCTCGTAGACCATGTACTCGGGGTACCAGCGGTAGCCCAGTCTGGTCAGGAGAGCGACTAGAATGGCCGGAAACCCAGGGGCATCTCGAGCCCAGGTGCGAAGCACAAGCTGAGTCTCCGGGTGAGGTGGAAACAGAGGATTCATCTGAAAGAAGAAGAATCAGACTTGTCAAGTCCTAAAAATAACTGTTTAATTATCATCAGGACTTGGTAGGAAAAGTTAAACAAACAAATGGAAAGGAATGATTATCAGACTATTCAGGTCAATGATAAGAAACCGCACTGATATCCAGCTCTCCGGGTAGATGTGAAAACGAGAACCTAATAGAGTTAATAAAACTTAACCCGAATAGACGAGAGAGAAGAGTCCCAGAGTATAGACGAGAAATAAAAGAAGCTACACCACCCAAGTGGCGACGTGGGGCCATAAGCCACACAGCCAAGTTAGTAAAACATTTTTGGACCTCTAGACTCGACTTCGACCAAGGAGTTGGAAAGGGGTTCCTACAGGCAGTCGGCTCTGATACCAACCTGTGACGACCCCGGCCCGACCGTGCACTAATCATACACGCAAATGCACACGATCAAGCCTAAGGACTCACGTGAAGGAATCACAGCACAACTCTAAAACATAAATAAATACATACAAGTTATATATTACAAGCCAGGGGCCTCGAGGGCTCGAATACATAACGAGTGTCACACACATAGTCAGCGGAAGCGTTAGGTATCTGGGTACAGATACAACACAGAACAGAAATAGGCCTGTTACACAGGCGGGGCAAAAGAAAAGCTACGATCGAAAAGGCGCAGGCCTCCTGCCTGGGACCTCCGATCCTACTCCTGGTCGTCGTCCGCCGGCTCCTCGTAGAAGTACTCGCCGGCCGGGTAGTAGTAGTAGCCAGCCTCGGGCTGGTAGTAGTAGTCGTCAACAGGGGCTGCGGGCACCATGGCTCCGTCGTCTGGTTTTTCATGCGGGTAGGACCAAAAGAGGAAGCAAAGCAACCGTGAGTACTCATCCAAAGTACTCAGCAAGACTTACATCAGATCTATACTAGCAATGCATTATTTTCAAAGGAGGCTATATATGGGTGGACTAGACTGCAGAAAGCCAGAGTAGAGAGGGGAAAAGCCTAGTCCTGACGAAGACTAGCATCTTCAGCGTCTTGCAGCAATTAGAAGGGAGCAGAATAGTACATCATAATGTAATGGGTTTATAGTAATATCAACTTCATATCACAAGTCACCAGTTCTAGTTGTACCGAAGTGGATACAACTCCGAGTGTCCGTTACCGTAGGACAGGCTATCGATAGATTGTTTCTTCCCTGCAGGGGTGCACCAAGTTACCCACCACGCTCGCTTAACTCCGGCCGGACACACCATCAGGTCGTGCCCGCCCTCGGCTAAACAATACGACGCAACCCGACCGGATACCGCCAGAGAGGATCGAGCACGCCGGACTAATCCTATGCCCCCGGGGGTCGGGGCCATCGCCCCGGACGCTCCGCACGTTGCGAGGCCGTTCGGTAGCAGACCTAGCAACCCCTTATACAAGCACGCAGTTGCATCCTAAGTCCAATCCGAACGGACCGCTCAATCGCTGACGTCGTGACGACTCCGGCTGATGTATACGACGCAGAGCACCCACTCACACCCATGTGGTGGTTAGTGCTATCGGACCCGAAGGCCCCTCGGATCAAATATCCAAATCGCTTAGTGTATTGGGAGCGCACGGTAACGAGCAGAGCCTACGATACTGTTGGCCCCGTCGTCCCGTCTCGAGGACTTGTGACAAGGACTGGAATGACCGGCCACGCCTCGTAGTTATCTCGCGGGTACCCTCACTGGTCACCCGACTCCACAGCTCACGCCTCGAAGGCACTCGCGGGTACCCCTCTGGGTCAACCCGTCTCTATCCAACATGTGTAGTAGTCACCATAAAGTGTCTTCAGACGCACGATACCTCTGGCCGCACGCCTTTGTTCCTGGCGACGTCCGGCCTCGGGGATCGATACGTCTTTAAACACGGTACGGCAAACCAGGTCATCCGTGTGGTTTTCATGCCGATGAGGAATCCGAGGAATCACCCTCGTTGGACTCCTAAACGACAAGTCCCGTTAAGGTGGTACCGGAGGAATCACCCTCGGCGGTAATCACCATAGCGGATGCACGACAAAAGCTATGTCGGAAGTGGGAAGAGGAATCACCCTCGGTAACCCACAACGAGCTAGCTATAATACAGGGACAACATCGGAAGTGAGTTCGGAGGTATCACCCTCGTCACCTGATGTTAACTCTGCGGAGTCGAGCATATTAGGGGGTGTGCGGTGATGTGAAGAAGGTCAGGGGAAGGGGCTCGATCGCTTGATCGAGGCAAGGGTACTATGCGAGGCAACTACGAGAAAGCGGGACCACAGCAGTGCTACCCAACCTATACTAAGCAGTTTATGAATAAAGACAGGTATCAACAGTTTAGCAAAAACAGGCTATGCAACAGTAATAGGAGCAGTAGCAATAGCAGCAATTCTAATGCAAGAATAAGAGAGAATAGACATAGGCGATATCGGAATGATCAAAGGGGGGGGTTGCTTGCCTGGTTGCTCGGTGGCAAAAGCAAGGTCGTCGGAGGGGGAACCAATCACCGGGACGGCGTCGGTCTCGGGATCTGCGTCCGCGTCGGACTCTACCGAGAGAGAAGAGGGGGGGAAGAAACAGATAAATACACCGAATACAAGAATCACAAAGCGTGCTAAGCTAACGTGCAGTGCAGGGTTGCCTAAAAACATGTCTAAGTCATATTAGTTATTTTTAGGAATTAACTGGAATTATTTACCGGGTGTATGTGCACTATTCATCTACCGGAAACAGGCTAAAAGTTGCGGGTTCACCTCCGTAGAGGGTCCCGATACGGAAACAGATAGCACGGTTAGAATCGTCTCGTCGTTCTGAGCAACTTTCATATAGAAAGTTTTTCGATCCGAGCTACGGTTTAAAAGATATGAATTTCTAAAGATTTTAGCATTTTCTGAATTTATTTTTATTAGCAGAAATGATTTATTGCGCCAGCATGACATCACAGTGACGTCAGCAGTCGGCTGACCAGGTCAAACCTGACCTGTGGGTCCAGTGGGACCCACATGTCAGCCTCTGTTATAAAACAGAGTTTGTTTTAATCTAAACTAAATCTATTTAGCTACTGGACCCCACCTGTCATAGACTAATTAATCCTAATTAATTTATTTTTATTTATAAAACATTTTAGTTAATTAAAAGGGCGGTGGGGCCCGCGTGTCAGTGGCACTGGGCTGCCCAGTCAGCAGTTGACTGGGTCAACCCAGTCAACTGGGGCCCGTGGGGCCACTGGCAGTGACCCTGGGGGTGGCCCCAGGTCAACCACGTCGGCGCCGGCGCCGGAAAAAGCCCCGGCGACCAAATTACGCGGCGGTGATCGCCGGAGTTGGCCGGAATCGCGCTACGGTGGTCCGTTTGGCGCGCGGTTAGGCGCGTTCGAACGGCCACTTGACCGCGCGTCCAACGGTGGTGGTGGCGTCGCCGGAGTCCCACCGGAGCGGCGACGGCGAGCGGCGGAGCGGACGTCGGGCACGGGCGCCGCGGGGAGAAGGGGCTAGGGGGCCCTATTGGCCGCGCGGCTAGCTGCGTTCGAATCCTAGTGGCCTGCTGAGCACGCCGGAGTGCTCCGTTGTTCACGTCAGCAACTACATCGACGACGACGATGGCCGCGGCGGAGCTCAGCTCGGGCTCGACGGCGGCAGCTAGCTATGGTGCGCTAGGGGAGCAACGAGGAGGAGCAAGGGGAGGAGGAGCTCACCGCGCGGCTCAGACGTAGGCCCGTGACGGTTTAGGAGCTGCAGAGGGGGCGCCGGAGACGAAGGGATCTCGCCGGAGTCGGGGAAGAAGACGAGCTCGTGGGGCTCGTCTCAGCGGCTCCCGGCTCGACCCCGCAGTAGTGGAAGAAGTAGACGAGGCAGGTGCGCCTCCTGGACACCAGAAAGAGGCACGGGGACGCCGGTGGCCGCGGCAATGGTAAACGACGGCGACGCTCGGGTGCTCGCCGCGGCGGATCTGGAGGGGGAAAGAGGCGAGGCGAGCGAGGGAGAGAGGGAGGAATGGATGGAGGAGGCCAGGGGGGACGGCTCGGGCGCGTCCTTATCGCCTCCAGCCACCTGCTCCGTCGGCGTGGCGAGCTGTGGCCGGCGGAGGCGCGGTCGTCCATGGAGACGACGACACGGCGCGCGGGGCAGGTGAAACAGGGGAGGAGAGTTGGGCTGGGCCGGCTTCGGGCCAGAGGGAGGCGACAGGTAAGGTTATCTTCTCCCTTTTCTTTTATTAAATCACAAGGATAAAAGGAAATGAATAGGCCCTTTAGCATTTTTGCAAAATATGAGACTAGGCTCAAATAATACAATGCAATATTGTCTCTCACCCAAAAGTGATTTGGGAAGATTTGGAATCCATTTGAAATTGAAATAATTTTAAATGGATTTAATATTGCTGCATTGGGGCTGTTTTATGCTGCTATAGTTATTTAATTAACTCCAAAAATTCTGATGTTGGTTTTATCAATGTTCCTGGATTATTTGCCATTAAATGAACATTTTTCCAACAGAGTTAGAGCAAATTTTATTTTTGCTCTTTTGAATTTGAATTAATTTCAGAATTGAAATGGAATTGAATAAATAACCAAGGTGACTAGGCACTGCAAATGATGATGACTTGGCATTATTAGCAGATGGTCACAGTGATCATTACAAGGGGGTGTTACAACATGAGATGTCAGTGATAACGGGATCACATCATTAGGAGAATGATGTGATGGACAAGACCCAAACTTGAGCATAACACGAGATCGTATAGTTCGTAATGCATAAGCTTTTCGGTGTCAAGTATTTATTCCTTAGACCATGAGGTTGTACAACTCCCGGATACCGTAGGAGTACTTTGGGTGTGCCAACCATCACAACGTAACTGGGTGACTATAAAGGTACGCATCGGGTATTTCCGAAAGTGTCTGTTGAGTTGGTACGAACCGAGACTGGGATGTTGTCACTCCGTATGACGGAGAGGTACCTCTGGGCCCACTCGGTAAGACATTATCATAATGAGCTCAATGTGACTAAGTAGTTAGTCACGGGATGATGGATTACGGATCGAGTAAAGAGACTTGCCATAACGAGATTGAACAATGTATCGGGAATACCGACGATCGAATCTCGGGCAAGTACCGTACCGATGGACAAAGGGAATAACATACGGGATTGAGTGAATCCTTGACACGGTGGTTCATCCGATGAAGATCATCGAGGAACACGTGGGAACCAACATGGGTATCCAGATCCCGCTGTTGGTTATTGACCGGAGAGTGGTCTCGGTCATGTCTACGTGTCTCCCGAACCCGTAGGGTCTACACACTTAAGGTTCGGTAACGCTAGGGTTGTAGAGATAAATGCACGTGGAAACCCGAAAGTTGTTCGGAGTCCCGGATGAGATCCCGGACGTCACGAGGAGTTCCGGAATGGTCCGGAGGTAAAGATTGATATATAGGAAGTCCAGTTTCGGCCAACGGGTGATCTCCGGGGGTCACCGGGAGCATCCCGGGACCACCGGAGGGGCCCCGGGGGTCCACCGGGTGGGGCCACCCATCCCGGTGGGGCCCCTAGGCCGCGAGGGGAAGTGTCCAGCCCTCTGGGCTGGCGCACCACTAAGGGGCCCACCTCCCCATGCGCCTAGGGTTAAAACCCTAAGGGGAGGGGGGCCACCACTTGCCTTGGGGGGCAAGGACTCCCCCCTGGCCGCCGCCCCCCCCCCTTGCAGATTGGATCTGCAGGGGGCTGGCGCCCCCCTGGCCCCCTATATATATGTGGGGGGGAGAGGGCAGCCGCACCCAAGCCCTGGCGCCTCTCCCCCTCCCGTCACACCTCTATACTCCCACGCAGGGCGCCCGGCGAAGCCCTGCTGCGATCTCCACTGCATCCGTCATCACGCCGTCGTGCTGCCGGATCTCTGACGACTTCTCCTCCCCCCTTGTTGGATCAAGAAGGAGGTGACGTTGCTGCACCGTACGTGTGTTGAACGCGGAGGTGCCGTCCGTTCGGCGCTAGATCATCGGTGACGAAGAACGTGAAGAGTACGACTACTTCATCCACGCTTCGTTGAAAGCTTCCGCACGCGATCTACATAACGGTATGTAGATGCACTCTTACTTGCTCGTTGCTAGATGTCTCCATAGTTGGATCTTGGTGAAAGCGTAGAAAATTTTGAATTATGCTACGTTCCCCAACATTTAGTTCATAAGTAATTCTTGCATGTTCTCCGTTGTTATTTATTGCTTTGGCCGAGTAGTAAGTAATGACTCCAAGAGGGAACGTTATGCTCGATTGTGGGTTCATGCCCCTCGATGACTAGCTTGAGTGACAGAAACATGAGTCTAGGGATGTGCTGTTGCCACAAGGGGGAAAACAACGGTGCTTGTGCCCGCGGGTGCAAGGATTGTTTACTTTACGCAAAGTTCTTTTAATGCTGTTGTCTGTTGCATTGAGTTTACACTATGGGTGGGACTCGCAACTTAATACCAGCGAGATGTTCTGGATAGATATCTCAAGGTGGATGATTAGTAGTAGATATTGATGGATTTCGGTCTACTTACTTTGGCGTACCGCCCATGCTTTGAACCTCAACCTTTTTTGCAATGTAATCAGCATTTGTATGCGCTCGTGGGTCCTGTCAATTGCCCAACTGTAATTTGTTTACCTCACATAGCTGTTTTATCGTCTTTTGGGAGAGAGACATCACTAGTGAACATCATGAGACTCCGGTCCATATTACCATCATTGATCACATACACTATTTTACTTTCCGCTATTTTACTTACTATTGCAAAACACTATCTATCACTACTATCATATTGCTTTTAACCCTTTGTGAACTACAAGGCCGGAGAGATTGACAACCTCTCTGTACTCGTTGGGAGCAAAGTTATTTGTATCTGTGTGCAAGTCCACGTTGATTGCTAATTGCGCCGTTAGCAGTTGACACCTACCTGTTGAACCTAGGAGTCTCTGGGGATTCGATCCTTGGCATCTTTGCTAGGGGAAAACACTTCTACTTACTGCATCTTACACCTTCCACTTGGGGTAACCAACGAGGGGTTCGAGGCCCATCAGAGGTCAATCCTCCGCCGCCGGCGACCCGAGGCGGCCGCCCCAGCTCGCCCCAATGGTGGGTCCGCCATTGAGTAATGTATATGTTCATCCCCACTATTTCTATTATCTTAACTTGCACATATGCTACATTACCCAATACAACATGCATGAGATTTTTTTGTTATTAGTTGATCCTCACTAATTCTATTTATTTCAACATGCAAACGTATCACCTCATCAAAGACCCACCCGGCATGCATGGAAAAAAAATATGTTATATTATACCTATATTCAATAAAAAAAATCAACTGCACAATAATCCAATATAAATTTTGTATTTTTCATATTTATATATATATTATTAATCCAAATATTACACCCCGCCGCAACACGCGGGGTATCATCTAATTCAATAAACACCGAGGCAAAATCCCCACGAGAGAACAACTATAACAAATAAATTTGAATAAAAATTATCGAAAAAACTGAATAAAATATCATTGTCCGCACGATTCAAATAACCCACGAGAGAACAACTAGAATAAGTAAATCTGAAGAAATGTCATTGGTTTGCACTTTAAAAGAAGATCGGTTATGATAATTGCGAGCTCGCAAGTCTAATGAATGTTTGGTAACTTGGGTTGTTAAGCTCGTAGCCCGCTTTTTAATGAACATAGCCGATCAGGCTGGTCACAATGGGGTGGAACTTAGGAGTAACATCACATATTTCAATACAACGTTGTTTATGTGGCACATATTTAATGAAGAGTGAGGTGCTTATGGTAACTAGCTAAGTTACCGGAACATCACACACTTCAAGAAACAACGAGTCTATAAGCTAATAAATGCATCGTTGCATGACACTACCTACATGTTCCTACCCACTGTGGAGGTAGTAACATAGTCTAGATAAGTGTGTATGTTACTACCTTATGTTCCTGCCCATTGTGACCAGCCTCATTGGTCTATTAAAAAAACTTAATAATTTAATGAGCGAGCTAACAAATTTTACGAGCACCTCACTAATACAACTACGACACATGTTTTTATATGAAGTGCCAAAAAAAATTGGCACCTTAACTCATCTATTCCATTTAGTTGCCCCAACACAACCTACATGAGGCAATAACAAAGCGCACCCCTTATGTGGTTATTTTCTTACTTTTAAAACACATTGTGACAGAACCAAAAGAGGGTAATGCATGTTAACAGTACTCATGAGCTCAACAAACTTTAAACAAATATAGCCGAGCAGAGTTTTTTGCTCGTCAAACTTAACGAGCTTAAACAAATATAGTCCATCAAAGGTTTTTTGCGCATTGAGCTTAACGAGCTTAGCAAATTGAGCCTTAACAAGCTGAGCAGCTCGTTAATTCAGCCATAGAAAGAGCACAGATGACATATTTTGTGTCACAAGGTGCAATATGAGAGAGAATGTCTTTTTTGTGTGTGTGTCCAAGTGATGGAGACAACATATGTATGATCAAACAGTAACCTCAATCAAGAGGGGAACGACAATGTGCTCTCTGTACTTACTTTCTTTCAATTAGTTTAAAAACTAGGTTGGCGACCCTCATGTTCTTAACAATTCGACTACATTCACTTTTAGTAGTAGGCACCGAGTCTTGCATTTATGGGCAAATGAGATTTAGCAGACATAACCTCAATAAAGAATGGTGTGTGAGCATAAATTATACTCCCTCCATTTCATATTTAGTTGTTTTCGATTTAGTATAAAGATGTATTAGGGAAAGCAATAAAATAAATATTGAATCGCATCAAGCTATTTCATTATGACTCACTCAACTAAAAAACCGCTAGCTCACACATGGACACAAGCTAAGAATAAGTATCTCCGTCGTAGCCTAAAAAGGTAATCAACGGTTGAAATAACATGTGGTGTCCCCGTGTGTGGTTTTGGTAATTGATGACATTCTCTATGACCAATGGTTGCCTTGAGGTATATTCGTAGGATTTGTCCATAGACTTTTCTTGAAGTCCTTCTGTTGGTTTCAAGGAGTTTATGTGTTAGCCAAGGTGCTTTTCGAGGAATTATTCAAAGATTGGGTTGGCCATGCGAGAGTTGAGCCTATTGCAAGCATGTCTTGAAGAATAAGATTGTGTGAACATTCATGTTTACCTAATGAAGAGAGTTGGAAAGATTAAAGGAATCAAGACTAAGTACAAGAGTGATTCAAGTTGATCAACACACAAGGTGTAGAAGATGTACCGAGTGGGATCAAGTTGTCTCATTGTATGGTAAGCATTATCCATTATGCTTTGTGTACTAACCCATGGTCTACGTGAGAGTTCTATGTGAGGTTAGGTATGTTTCCATGGGCTTGCATCAAGACGAAAATCTCATTGGGCGCCCTAGACGGTTTGAGGTGCTTCGGAGCTCAATCATTGTGGTGTAAAACTCCGGGCAGGCGTCGGGGTCTCCAATTAAGTTGTGGAGATTACCCCGAGCAAGTTGTACGGGTTCCGGTGATCGCCCAAGGGTTGCCAAAGCATACGGGTTCGGTGACCGCCCCCAAGGGTCTCCATTTGTACGGGTTCGGTGACCGCCCTCAAGCGTCCCTTAGTGGAATCACGATATTTTGCATTGTGCCAGGGCGTGAGGAGATTACGGTGGCCCTAGTGGCTTCTTGGGGAGCATTGTGCCTCCACACTGCTCCAAGAGATTAACATTCGCAAGGGTGTGAACTTCGGGATACATCGTCGTTTCCGCGTGCCTCGGTTATCTCATACCCGAGCCCTTTACTTACGCACTTTACTTTGTGATAGCCATAGTGTTTCATGATATATATCTTGCTATCACTTAGTTGCTTATCTTGCTTACCATAAGTTGTTGGTGCACATAAGTGAGCCTAGTTGTTTTTGATTTTGTGCTTGACAAATTAAACACTAAGTTTCATTCCGTATTTGTTCAAGCCTAAACCGTAATTATTTTAAAGCGCCTATTCACCCCCCTCTAGGCGACATCCACGATCTTTCAACAGTTATTCTCGCTCTCTTCCCCAACCGCACGAGAGAGGCAAACGAGGAGGAGAACCGCTGCCCTCCCTCCGCTGGTGAAGCCGCTAGTCCATGGCTCCATCTGCCGCTCCGGCAGCGGCTAGGGGTGAGGACCTCGGTGCTTTGGCTCCGATAGGTAGTTAGGGTTGGCATCATTTTTTGGTGTTAGGGTCTAGGTTGTTGGGGCGACACTCAGATGGCGGCGACAGTGCATCGTTCAATAAAGTCTCCCCGGCTTCAGTCCCATCTCAGCGACGATGTTGAGAAGCTTGTCGGAGTGGTGTAGTTCTCGAGGATTTCCTCTGGCTATGGGGATCTCCGGATCGTCAAGGAGCTTCATTGACGATTATTCCTTCTTCTTCGTCTTCGGGATGGATGTGGTCTTCTAGACCCATTCGCCGACTTCTCTCGTTCGCAACCAACAATGTCAGGCCGGCTTAGGGTGAAGCGGCAGCGGCGATGCACCGTCGACACGGTCTGGAGGTTGAAGACGAGGGGCATCTCAAGGATTTCGTTGTAATTTTTGCTCTGTACCGTTCGATGTTTCTTCTAATGTCAGGGTCATTTTGGCAAAAAAAAAAAGGCCGTTTGAAAATATATGCGTATTTGAGGTTTTTCAAAGTCAAATCTTGTAAACTTTTTCTAGTAATTTTTTTCATCAACATCTTGAATGCCAAATTAATATCATTAGAGCCATCATTAAATATATATCCATATGACATATTAGTAGATAATTTTCTTAGTATACCTTATCAAAGTATAGAAAGATTGACTTTTGACGAAAATCAATACACATTACAGTACGGGACGGAGGGAGTACTGTTGATTCCTTTTAATTAATTAACATGACGTGCCAAACAGAACTTGCCCACACATTTGAATCAGTCGAAAGAAAGAAACATCTTTTGAGATCGTGGGAGTTAAAAAAAAAAGGCGAACCGAGCTGAAATGGTCAAGCAAATGCATCTTTCGATAGCTTAATAACCTTCTAAGCATGCAATCAATCTTTATGTATACATCTTCAAAATAATGATAATCAATCTTTATGTATACGGCCATCCCAGATTGATAGCAAGCTTCCTGTGCTCACACAGCCATTCTTCGCTGGTTTTGCGGGCGACGAGCGAATATTCTTATTCTGGTGACGACCAAATAAAAAAAGAATCAATCTGTGGTTGAGACGATTAGATGGACAGTGGTATTCTCAACCCACCAGGATTCAAATCCTGGTGCTCGCATTATTCCTGAATTTATTTCAGAATTTCCGGCGATGCACTTTCAGTGGGAGGAGACGTTCCCGTCGACGACGAGGCGCCTACGGTGACTTCGTAAATCTCAAGATGATATGGCGGCTCAGTCTCTCGGAGGTGCTCATAGGGGTAGAGTGTGTGTGTGCGCGTTAATAGGGGTAAGAGCATCTCCAACAGCGGCGCAAAAAGGCGCGCGCGCGCTAAACTACCGTTTTACCGCGCGCGGGGCAGAATGGCGCGCTCCAGCGGCGGCGGGAAAACCGCGCGCGCGGGAACCGCTTGCGCGCGCGAAATGCCGGCCTCTCGCGCGTCATTTTTGCGGCGCCGCCTCCCGCGCGCCTATAAAAAGCAGCGCGCGCCGCTCCCTCGCGCCACCGCTCCGCGCGCTCTCTGTCTCCCTGCCTCTCGCGCCGCCGCCGCCCCAGTGCGCCCCCGCCGCTCCAGAGCGGCGATGATGATGGTGCAGATGACTGGAGCGACTGGGATTAGTTTTTTATGTTTTCGAACTATCTAGCACCGAACTATCTATCTATGTTTTCGAACTACCTATCTAGTTGCAATATATATGTAAAATAACTTTGTATCATTTTTATTTTAATGTAATCTATGTATTAAAAAATATTATGCGCGCGCTGCATTATAGCGCGACTGTTGGAGCCAGCGCCTATCCCCGCGCTAAACCTACCGAAGCGCGCGCGGCAAACGCTTTTTTTGGGCGCGACGCGTAGCGCGGCTGTTGGAAATGCTCTAAGTGTATGCGCGTGTATATAAGCGTTTGCATCTGTACTGATGTAAAAGAATAAATAAAAAAAACTCAAACGAGGGCGCGGCGGTGTAGGTTGTGGGGTGCAGCTAGCCTGGGATCGCGGGATGGGCGACCGGGCAAGTGGATTGGTGAGCTGGGCCAACGGCGGGTGGTGGTGGGGCCCGCGCGCCGATCCCGCGTCACCCCGCACCAGTCCGGCACCACGCGCCAACGTGTCGACCGCGGCGCCGGGCTACGCGTCGCCGCGCGGGCGCGCCGAGGGCCAGCGCGGCGTCCCGGTCATGCAGGTGACGTGGTGGCCGCTTCCTCCGCGGCGGGCCCCGCCGGAACGGGCTCCCGCACCACGTGTGCCCCCCCGCCCATGTGCGGCTCGCGTAGCGGTCGGGCCACGGCTGATTGGTGGGCCACGTGGCCCGCGTCGTGTGGAGGGGGTGGGTGGAGGCGCCCGTGACTAGGTGCCAGCTCAGGCGGGGCTAGAAGGATAGCCCGCTTATCCTCTGACACGACCCGGCGGACGTCGGCCCGCGGGCGCGCGTGGTGGCCTGATTCCACTGGACCAGCTTCGAGCCACCACTATTCCTCATCAAATAAAAAAACAGATCGCCTAAAAGAAATCAAATAAAAAAAGAAGCTGAGCCACCTACTACCACACCTGCTTCTACTTCTACTTCTACTGTAGAAAGCTACACACCATTTTTGCAGGTCAATCTTGCAAAGCCATTTGCATCTGGGATGCAGAAACAAACTGGCATCAAACATCTGATCATCGTGCCATCAACAGAAATCCAGAGAAAAATGTTTCTTTAGAAGATCAATCCAGAGAAAATGTCTGTCAAGTCTGCTTGAAAACAGAGGCGACCGAATCCTATCTCGCTTTGTGTTGATTAACCACGTTGAAATTAGTACTGTATTACAGAACTGAATTCTGACATTACATCAAATTTGAACTAGGGAGCTTCAGCTTGCATGGGGTGGTCGTGCTTAGAGAGACAAGTGGTGGATGGGGGTTGAGTTGATTATCAAGGTCCGCCGAGGATGGCGTTCTCGATGTCTTCTCTGCTCAGGGCGTAGCTGAACCTCCTCTCCATGTCCTTCTCCAGGTTCCCGGGGCCGCTCTTCAGGTATCTGAATACGTCGATTAAACATAGCAGGGTTCAGTGATAATAATCAGTGTCTTGGTAAATAATGATTCAGGCGATCAGCAAAGAATTCCATGCTTCGTAGTGTGATGATGATGTACTAGTTTCGATGTTAGAGTTCAGGTAGTCAGGTGCTAAATTATATAGAGTCAGTATGTTCAGAAAAGGGTAGAATAGAATGACATCTCTATCTGAAAGAACAGTAGTATTTGCATTCGCAGCCTGGTTAGCAGTGGAGGATTTGCAGAGCCACAAACAATCCTTGGGAAAATGAAAACAACCAACTGTTGAGCAATCTGACATGTCAATCACTAGTTGTTACACCGGGCCAACTAAGCCGCAAGAACACACTGGAAGCATTGCATTTGGTGTTATGAGAATGCAGCTCGATCATGTAACTCAGGTGGTCAAGGGTGCTAAATTTTGAAGTCAGTAGGTTAATCTCAAAAGGGCAGGGCATTTCTTTCTGACTAAAAAGCGGTAATCATAGTGGCAGCTTGGTTATCAGTGTAGTATTTGTAGAGCTAGCTGAACAATAATCCTTGGCATAATATTTGAGAAATAATCCTTGGGATAATAAAAGTGATGAGCTATTGAGTAATCTGACATGTCGGTTTGGCTAACTAAGCTGCAAGAAAACACTGGTATCATTGCATTATTCAGCCGAAGCAGGAGCAAGAACTGTCTGAAGCCGAATCAGTACACAGCGCGCTCCAATTCCTCTTCAGTCAGAGAGAAATTTTTTTCCTACAGAAGAGCCGCAAGAACAAACTGGAAGCATTGCATTTGGTGTTATG
>LR738709.1:703777268-703796137 GCA_902687465.1 Secale cereale | reverse complement strand
CCCCCCCCTCCTGAAACTCTGAAGTTGTTGTCATGGTGTGCACGGACGGAGCCCGCACAAGATCTGACCGTCTCGAGCGATTAGATTAGAGAACTGATTTTTGAGGGTAGAGGAGTCTCTGATGCTGTCCACATTTTGCTGTCCCGATTCGCCGAAGCTTATGTGCACATTATGTAACAACCAGGTCATCATTTCTCCTATTGTGCATACCTGTGCAGTTCTGTTGTGCAACCAGCTTATATTGTTGAACAAAAACAAGTAGTGCCTGCCATTTCGGATCTGTTTGTTAAATAACAGTATTCTCTATCTATTGTTAGTATGCATTTTATCTTATCTGAGGATATCTGTAGTTTGAACTTCAGGAAAATCATAAACTTGGTTATGCATGGAAGAGTTAGTTAGCCAGACTGAAGTTCATGATCCCTCTACTCCTTACACTGACAAATATACATCATTTTTGAACTTGGTTATGCATGGAAGGCCCCAGACTCGACTCCCATATTCACAAATATACATTGTTCTAGCCACTGAATTGGTCTCCATGGTGGATTTTTTTAGCAAACTTCCGCCATAAATCTTTGAGCATTAATCTCTTGAGAAACAAAATCCTGATCGCTACTTTCGGCCATAACAATTTGGTAAAATCTGTAAGAAATTGTTATGGGGGTAATTCAGTCTTATAGATTGGGATATGGTAATCTGATAAGAATGCACACACCTTCGTGGCATGTTTTCACCTTGTAGACCTAAATATCTGTTACTCTAAGGGTCAAATTTTAATTTGCTTGTAATTCATCTGGAAATGAGCCTGTATCAAGTTTTATCACTGTAATATTTGTCTTTTCCCCTTTATATAGCTACACATTGTGCTTTCAGTTGGATTAACTGATGTGCCACTACAAGCTCTAATGTTTTCCTTTCTTTTTTTTTGAAGTGAAAGTGTTGGTTTTCCTTACCATGCCTGTCGATCCTTCATCGGAGGATGTTGCTCAGCAGATAGAGTATCTGTGGGATTTGAAGGCTGCACTCACACGGAATGTTGCAATCGCAGTGATTGTGTCTCTTCTTGAGGACCCATTGGATCATTTGGAAAGGTGAATTCTCTTCTGCTGCTACTTTGAGTTTCACTTGTGTATCAGATGAGGCCAATGCTTTTATTATGCTGTAATAAATCTGTAAGTTCTAATTTATCAATGTCATTGGCATATGAGAAAGATGAAAAGATGATTATGCCTGATCCGCATGTCAATTTGATGCTAGCTACTATCTTCATCTGCACTGGACTATGCTCATGAAATAAAAACATGCATGTGGGATTTTTTCTCTTCCAATCAAACTGTGACCAAACATAAGGTATTTGATGTACCCGTTCAAGTGTACGTAGTGCCCAAAAGACTATTATACTTATTCTTAAAAAATATATTATATTTATCCTTTTCTGTTTTGTTGCATAAAGGCAAGTTGTGCAAATATCATGCATGTTCTGTCATTCTCATTCCATTCTGTTCACATTAATTTACTAGTTCAGTTACACTATGTTTCCTTTGTTCTATTAAGTTGAGCATCCATGACTTACTTTTCAATATGGCAATCAGAACTTCATTCACGGAAGATGACTGGAAGCTAGTACAGCTGGTGCTTACTTTATTCCGCAATGTCTTGGCTATTCAAGAAATCACATTGCCTCAGAAGGCATCTGGGGAAGCTACCCAGTTATTGTACCTGGCTGACAGCTTTTTAGAGCTCATGTTTAAAGAAAATATGATGGACCTAATCTTAGTGCTAGCTCAACATATTGATGAGCCCTCTGGTTATCTCAAGCATGAAAACCTTCTTTTGTTGGAAATCTTTCATTATCTTTTCTTGGGCCGGGATCCAGAATTGATCGCCAAAGTTCGTCCAAAAGGCTCAAAGGTATACCTGTTCTTCAAAACTAATTTATCTATTTCTTTAGATGACCCCTTTCCCTTTCCCATTGACTTACAATGAGAACTGTGCTACTCTTTCGATGTTTCATAGGAGCAGGTCAATGGAGATATTGATACATCAGTTGATTCATTGAGATTGATGATGGAGAAGGAAGAGAAGGAAAAAAGGATGTTCAGGCAGAGAAACGCGGAGAATCACGCACTCAATGGAATTTTTACATGCCTTGCAGTGGTACCATATAATCTAATGCTGTTTTAGATTCTACATCATAAGTGTATAAATCGTTGTGTTGTAAATCTTTGTGTTGCACTTGATCTTACAGGATGGATCTAAGTCATTGTGCAAAGGGAACCCCAGCTCAGCAATGTCATCTGCAAATAGCCTCCGGAAAATACGTAATGTCCATAGAGGCCCTCAGAAAAGGATAGCATGGGATAATGAACTACTGTACATACCAAAGGAGGGTATTATGGAAATGCTAAGAACTTTCATGGATCAATTTTTATCTGGAGGATATAATGGTAACTTAAACCGCTCCGTTTACCAAACTATTACCATATCCTATATTTTTGTAAGCTTGAGATAACACAGTGCTTTTCAGTCCTGATGCAGTCTGTTTGTGATGATATCGTGAAGCAGCATCATTCTATCGAGAAATCTGATAACATTACATTCTTCAAAGTCGTTTGCTTTGTCTTAGCTTTTCAACATGAGAAAGCATCAAATGCTCAGGTTTGGAACTGAACTCATGAGCTGTGATGCTGCATTTTCCTATATCTAATTGTTGTTTCATGTTCTTATCACCTGGGCAATGTTGACTGGAGTTGCCATTATCTGATCATATATACTGTAGTTGATTTTATCTTCACTAATGCAATGAATGCAACTTAAGTTGTACGTCAGTGATTTATTTTACAATACATGCAACTTCTTTATCTTGTCTTGTTTTGCTAGATTTATCATGTGCAAGCTTGTTACCTTTTTCTAGGGAATACATTATCTTAATTGGACAGAATACCATGATTATAGCTATTCATGCAGAAATGTGTCTGTCATCTTGTTGTCATAATGTTTTGTGACGTGTCATTCTTTTGTTCAGAAATCAAATGCTGGGCCCCAGCTGTCCGAGACTTCACCAGGCAATGAATGTGATGATCTGCCATTTCGTGGTGACATATGTGGACCTGTTGCAGCCACATTAAATGAAGATATGTTCAATATAGTCTTGTCCAGGTGGCGTGAGGCCTATGAAGACCTGAAGCATTCTAAGGATTACAAAACTCTTTCAGCTGCTGGCTCCTTAATGAAGAACATGGTAAGCAAATATGTATTCCATACATTTAAGAAAGACAGGGACTCTATACGTAGATCTTGTATAACCAGTTGCATATTTCTCTCTCCCATTATTTTTTCTGAGCCAATGAGCTTGAGAACGGTTTGCATACCACTATGTTTGACATTGACATTCTAAATAATGGTTTAAACAAGTGAAGTCTGAGTAAAATCGGCCAGGCTTAACTTTGAAAATTTGATCCATGGTTTTGGTTGAGCTTGGTTAAGTTTCTTTTCCTGAAAAATATTTGTAACAAGTAAATTGGAGTACTACTCAGATAGCTGCGCCAAAACCAAATTTGGATTACCAACTTTGATATCGATTAAAAAGAAAAGTAGAGGTTGAATTAGGCTTGAGCTTGGCTTGTTTACCGTTTATCCATAAGTAGGCGAAGTTTGAAGCCATTTCACTACCAGCAAGTAGTATGCTTTATTTATCAACTTCACTGCTTGCTGAATGTTGGTGGTAATGACCAAGTATCAACTACTAAGTGCCTAACTTGTAACTAGATATTAATTTGTTAAGCTTCATAAACTGCATATATGATCTATTGGTTATTTGCATTTATCCTTTGTTGTCTGAGAATGAGAACTCTGTTAAACTTGGTCTACGAAGAGAATCATAATACATTGCTAGTGTGAGGAGAATTTAATTTTCATAAGAAATATGAACTTGCTTAGTTTCATAATCCCCTTAACGCGTTCCTTTAGTATGTCTTCATGGTCTCTATCTTTGACTTATTCGAATCCACACACTGAACAATCTTCCTTTTGCAGATTAGCATGATATATTTGGTGGTGAAAGTTCATCCTGAAGATTCAAGGGAATCTCAAACAGCCCGTGTTTTACTGTATAAGCTGTTCTATGATCAGACAGAACAAGGCCTGACTCAGTTTCTCCTGAACTTGTTCAGATCTTTTGATACTCATAAGCAACCAAAAAGGTTTATACAAAGTTCCTTTTTCAGAAATTCGTATTTATATGTTATGTACTCTTTATTTGCTGTGTAAATATGAAGCTTCGAATAGGCAAAAGCACCAAATCGCTATTATGCTTTGCTGACATGTATTTGATAGAAACTTTACTTTGCAATTTGTGCATACTTGTCTGCTTGGTAGAAATGATGCTCCACATGTATGTACAACTTATAAACATCGATTAGAACAATAGTCTTGTTCTCAACACGTACTTCAAGCAGTTCTCCATTTAACATTTTTCCATTATGAAAATTAGGGATATGCTCTAGTTGTTTCCCTGCTTTACAGAAGTTCAATGTACATCTCCAATACATTGGGCCCAGTGGGTGCACTTTTTTTTCTTCCTCCATTGCACCTGGAAATACCAGTGGGTGCACATTCTACTACATTTAGCTAATGGGTGCACATTGTAAGTTGCAACTCTTGTGATGTCTAATGATAAAAGTGGGATCTATGAATGTGCAAGTTGTTGCACCCTGCACCCTGTGGTTTTTTGAAAGGGTATTTCAGGATTTTGATGTAGTTTGTTTCTGCACAATGGAGGTCCACACTATTTTGTTAATTCATAACCAAGTTTATGTACCCTCTACTTTTATATGCTTCCAACCATTGTTTCACTTGTCTGTTCTTTATCAGTGCTCTTGCGGATTTACTAGAAACAGTTCATATCATGCTACAGCTGATGGAGAAGCTTCAAGCACGTGGTGCTTTAAGGGTATGTTGTTTTCAGTCCCAACATCAATATATTCTTGCTTGTCTGATCCACCACAAGTTAGATCAAGTGTGGATCTTCATTTTTCAGCAACTATGTTTTATTGTACCAAATTTCAACTGCTTATGTAAAGATGACAAGCTTCATGCTGAAGCAATCGACCCTCCTTCCTTCTTGATCTGATTATTAATCACCCCCTCAATTTAGGTTGCGAAAAGGACAAGAAAGGGCAGAAAAAGGAAGACATCAGATGACAAACATGAGAGTACCAAACCTGAAACAGAGAATGTGGAGCAAAGCAACATAGACCCAACAGATGGGACTAAAGCTACATCTGATTCACTACCAGATTTGAGAAGTGAGGATCCTCTAGCAGAACCTACTCTCTTAGACCAAGGAAAAGTTGATTCCGATGGCACAGATCTGCCAGATACAATTGTGGATACAGCTGTTAATCTGGAGAGCACCACACAGCTTGGAGGTGATCCATCTTCTGCAGGCAGTGGTGAAAAGGAAAGAAATCCCATTAATGAAGAGGAAGATACTTGTACCACGCAGCTTGGAGGTGATCCATCTTCTGCAGGCAGTGGTGAAAAGAAAACAAATCCCATTAACGAAGAGGAAGATACTTGTACCACACAGCTTGGAGGTGATCCATCTTCTGCAGGCAGTGGTGAAAAGAAAACAAATCCCATTAACGAAGAGGAAGATACTTGTACCACACAGCTTGGAGGTGATCCATGTTCTGCCGGAAGTGCTGAAAAGAAAAGAAATACCATTAATGAAGAGGAAGATGCTTCAGATTCTTCAAGTGATGATTGCCCCCCAGCTACAAGTGAAGTTGATTTTAACGTATCACGGTTAATATACAACCTAGCCAACAATTCTGTTGTCCAAAATATATGCTGGTTGTTGAAGTACTATAAGACTAACTCCTTCCGAACAAACCACTACATCATATGCATGCTGCGGAGATTCTGTGAAGATCTAGATGTGTCACCAATGCTATATCAGGTAATAGCTCACTGTTATATATTTTTCATCAGGGCTGTATTTTCTTGGGATCTGACATTATACTGTCCCGTCTTTTGCAGCTATCGCTTCTGACTACTTTCTATGATATATTAGCTGAACAGAAGTCTTCGAGCTCAAAGGAGTATGCAAATATTGTAAATTTTCTTTCTAAAATTGTAAGGAAGTTGGTGAGAGCAATGAAAAAACAGCCACTGTTATTTGTTGATACACTCTTTTGGAAAACAAGAAAGGAATGCCATTGCATTGATGCTGATTATCTACTGAATGAGTTCAAGGGAGATGTTAACAACAAGGGTGGTGAAGTTGGTTCAAGTAAGGGATGGGGAGGTCCAGTAAATATAGCAGATTCTCTTGGTGACGATGAAGCTGACTATGATATACCACATGAACCATATGATGGTGATAAGTAAGTTTGTCTTGTATATGCCCAATTGTCCATTAATGTAGTGTGAATGAGATAATTTATTTCCATTCGTGTGTGCATGTGAACAGGAATGGAGATTCATCTTCTGGTGAACGTGAAGGTGATACTCAGAAGAGCATGGGTGCCAGAGACAAAAGGAGCATATTACTGTCACTTTCAGACAGTGAAGCTGAGGATAATGATAGGTTTGTTTTATATCTAACTCTGCATTTGAACACAGATGCTTTCCCTAGACTAGCTCTTTGATTAGATTGACTTGATTTAGGACTACTATATCTAGAGGCTCTCAGAATAAAGAGGCCCCAAAGAGACGAGTGCGTTCCATTTTTAATGAAGAGCAAGAGAAGCTTATAAGAGATCTTCACGAGAAGTAAGTGATCAATTTATGTCAAGAAAGAATAAGATCACTGATCAATTCATATAACATGCTTTGCTAAGCTGGAACTGAAAATAAGTTACTGATGTTTGTACTTACGAGTATGTAATAATGTTTATTGTTTAGTACTTAGGCATGAATCACATGATGATGCCTGAATGTTTATTCCTTGTATGTTACAGATATAAGGATGATCGTAAATGCAGTCATCTAATTGCTGAAGCTCTAGATCCCAGTGGAAAGATATCGTCGGCTCAAATTTCTCGAAAGCTTACACAGCTAGGTCTCAGGAGTGTCACTAGGAGGACAAAAGTTCCAGAGGCATCTCTTTCATCCGACGATCTGGTTACACAACCACAAAACGACGTGCTGGATGATCCGAAGCCAGAAAGCACCCGGTGAGTATTATAAAGGACGAGCTGTGCCATTCTTCCTCCCATGGCTGTGAGCCTGTATTACAAGCTTGACATTCAGTTATGCACAGTTATCAGTAAGGTGGAATCCACAATTTAGCATGTTAAAGACGTCAAAACTAGTGCATACATCCCCCTAAGCACATTATGAAAAGAAATTACAGTATATGCCCAATTGTCCATTAATGTAGTGTGAATGAGATAATTTATTTCCATTCGTGTGTGCATGTGAACAGGAATGGAGATTCATCTTCTGGTGAACGTGAAGGTGATACTCAGAAGAGCATGGGTGCCAGAGACAAAAGGGGCATATTACTGTCACTTTCAGACAGTGAAGCTGAGGATAATGATAGGTTTGTTTTATATCTAACTCTGCATTTGAACACAGATGCTTTCCCTAGACTAGCTCTTTGATTAGATTGACTTGATTTAGGACTACTATATCTAGAGGCTCTCAGAATAAAGAGGCCCCAAAGAGACGAGGGCGTTCCATTTTTAATGAAGAGCAAGAGAAGCTTATAAGAGATCTTCACGAGAAGTAAGTGATCAATTTATGTCAAGAAAGAATAAGATCACTGATCAATTCATATAACATGCTTTGCTAAGCTGGAACTGAAAATAAGTTACTGATGTTTGTACTTACGAGTATGTAATAATGTTTATTGTTTAGTACTTAGGCATGAATCACATGATGATGCCTGAATGTTTATTCCTTGTATGTTACAGATATAAGGATGATCGTAAATGCAGTCATCTAATTGCTGAAGCTCTAGATCCCAGTGGAAAGATATCGTCGGCTCAAATTTCTCGAAAGCTTACACAGCTAGGTCTCAGGAGTGTCACTAGGAGGACAAAAGTTCCAGAGGCATCTCTTTCATCTGATGATCTGGTTACACAACCACAAAACGACGTGCTGGATGATCCGAAGCCAGAAAGCACCCGGTGAGTATTATAAAGGACGAGCTGTGCCATTCTTCCTCCATGGCTGTGAGCCTGTATTACAAGCTTGACATTCAGTTATGCACAGTTATCAGTAAGATGGAATCCACAATTTAGCATGTTAAAGACGTCAAAACTAGTGCATACATTGCCCTAAGCACATTATCAAAAGAAATTAGTGTGATTTGATAGCTAATTGGTTGTTACTTGTCATTAAGTCTAGCTTGCATTTTCAGGCACAGGAGGAAAAGGCTACATCGGTTAAGCAGTAAGGACGACAACAACGATAATCATCCAGTATCATCTGATGAAGAAACATTGCAATCACTTAAGGGCAGGTAAATTTCAACACTGAGTTGCTTTCGTGAGTTAATTCTATTGGCGTGATATTTTTTCTTTGAGTTTATTTTACCCTTAATAAAAGGATATGCGAAGCTATTGTGTGTGCTACAAAAAGACTGTTCTGCTATTAAAAGGGCCTTTATATCAGAAAGTATGATTGATGAAAATGGCTGGAATTTTTGCCAGTATGTAACCGAAATCAATAACGAACGTAGATATTTTTGCTTAACTCTATTTGAAGTTGCCAGTAATCATGACAGAAATGCCATGGGATGTATGAAAAAACATTTGTTTCTGCAAAACAGAATCATATTATTTGATCTTGTATGCCATTTATTCTTTAGACTACAGTTCATAGCATGTATTGTCAAATTAGTTTTTCTCAGTTTCATCATAGGCAAAACGTGCAACTAATTTAGGACTCTAGGTTGCATTTTCCCTTCCTAAGAACTGACTGTGAACATGCCACAGATATATGAAATTATTTTATGATGTGCCTAGTCTGTTTTGACATATTGAGTGTTTCCCTTCATCTATGGCAGAACCAAAAATAAGGAGCTGCCCTCGGTGGACCTTTCACCGAGTAAATCACAGCATCAAGAGGCTTCACAGGGCACAGATTCTGATGATGAGACGATAGGATCTCTGCTTAGGTAAGCTCATTCAGCTTCATATACATCAAGAACTGAATGTTCATGATGCCAATTGTTAAAACTCATTGATTTATATGCTAACATTTTCTTCCCTCAACACATTTTACTAGGACTAACTACTTTTGTTTTTAAACAGTAGAGGAAAGAAGAAAAGGCTATCGACATCAGATGTTACAGAGAATAAACAGGAACACCTAGATTCTTCGAAGAACATTGGTCTGGGGGTTAAGACTATTGGTTCAAATAGCATGTAAGCTCGTATAAGTTATTTACCTCACATACTTGGAAAGTTGGATTAGCTTAATGTTCATGTTTTCTCATATATTGTTTCCATATTATGCACTTATGAGTAGTGAAAGCTGAAAACATGTAGACATCTTACTATAGCATGTGCAATAATGATTACTATAGTACTTGACGCTGCCTTGTCCGTTTTGACATACTGAGTGTTTCCCTTCATATATTGCAGAACCAAAAATAAGGGGCTGCCGTCCGTGGATCTTGCACCGAGTATATCACAGCATCAAGAGACTTCGCAGGGCACAGATTCTGATGATGAGACCATAGGATCTCTGCTTGGGTGAGCTCATTCAGCTTCATATACACCAAGAACTGATTACTGAATGTTCATGATGCCAATTGTTAAACTCAATGATTTATATGCTATGATTTTCTTCCCTCAACACATTGAATGAGACGAATTACTTTTATTTTAAACAGTAGAGGAAAGAAGAAGAGGTTATCAACGTCAGATATTACAGAGAATAAACAAGAAGGCCTAGATTCTCCGAAGAACATTGGTCTGGGCGTTGAGACTATCGGTTCAAATGCCATGTAAGCTCATATGAGTTATTTATCTCACATACTTGGAATAGCTTAATATTCAAGGGTGTATGTTTTCTCTTATATTGTTTCCATATTATGCACTTATGCCTAGTGAAAACTGAAAACAGGTAGACATCAATAACCAGTGAGAGTACCTTACTATATCATGTTCAATAATGATTACTATAGTACTTGATGCTGCCTCCTGTTTTGACATACTGAGTGTTTCCCTTCATCTATTGCAGAACCAAAAATAAGGCGCTGCCGTCCGTGGATCTTGTACCGAGTATATCACAGCATCAAGCGACTTCGCAGGGCACAGATTCTGATGATGAGACCATAGGATCTCTGCTTAGGTAAGCTCCTTCAGCTTCATATACATAAAGAACTGATTACTGAATGTTCATGATGCCAATTGTTAATACTCATTGATTTATATGCTATGTTTTTCTTCCCTCAACACATTTGAACGGGACTAATTACTTTTATTTTTAAACAGTAGAGGAAAGAAGAAAAGGTTATCAACGTCAGATATTACAGAGAATAAACAAGAAGACCTAGATTCTTCGAAGAATACTGGTCTGGGCGTTGAGACTATCGGTTCAAATATCATGTAAGCCTGTATAAGTAATTTACCTCACATACTTGGAATAGATACATTATTTCCTATATTATGCACTTTATGCTTAGTGAAAGCTGAAAACCGGGAGACATGAATAACCATCTAGAGTACCTTACTATAGTACTTGATGCTGCCTTGTCTGTTTTGACGTATCGAGTTTTTCCCTTCATCTATTGCAGACCCAAAAATAAGGAGCTGGCCTCGGTGGATCTTCCATCGAGTATATCAGAACATCAAGAGGCTTCGCAGGGCACAGATTCTGATGATGAAACCATAGGATCTTTGCTTAGGTGAGCTCATTCAGCTTTACATACATTAAGAACTGAGTATTGAATGTTCATGATGCCAATTGTTAATAATCATTGGTTTATATGCTATGTTTTTCTTCCCTCAACACATTTGAACGGGACTAATTACTTTTATTTTTAAACAGTAGAGGAAAGAAGAAAAGGTTATCAACGTCAGATATTACAGAGAATATACAAGAAGACCTAGATTCTTCGAAGAATACTGGTCTGGGCGTTGAGACTATCGGTTCAAATATCATGTAAGCCTGTATAAGTAATTTACCTCACATACTTGGAATAGATACATTGTTTCCTATATTATGCACTTTATGCTTAGTGAAAGCTGAAAACCGGGAGACATGAATAACCATCTAGAGTACCTTACTATAGTACTTGATGCTGCCTTGTCTGTTTTGACGTATCGAGTTTTTCCCTTCATCTATTGCAGACCCAAAAATAAGGAGCTGGCCTCGGTGGATCTTCCACCGAGTATATCAGAGCATCAAGAGGCTTCGCGGGGCACAGATTCTGATGATGAAACCATAGGATCTTTGCTTAGGTGAGCTCATTCAGCTTTACATACATTAAGAACTGAGTATTGAATGTTCATGATGCCAATTATGAAATATCATCAATTTATATGCTATGATTTTCTTCATTTGCACACATTTGACTGGACCAGTTCCTTCTATTTGTAAACAACAGAGGAAAGAAAAGAAGGTTATCTACATCAGATGTTACAGAGAACAGACAAGAACACCAAGATTCTTCGAAGAACATTATTCCGGACAATGAGACTATCGGTTCAAATGTCATGTAAGCTCATTTAAGCTATTTACCTGGCATACTTGGAATAGCTTAATATTGCTTTGAGGCAGAATAGCTTAATATATGAGGGTGTATGTTTGCTCATATACTGTTTCTGATACATGCACTTTTGCCTAGTGAAAGCTGAAACAGGCAGACATCAATAACCATCGATAGTACATTAATTACTATAATATGTGAAATTATGATTTTGTTTTCAATAATTATGAAATGAACTTCGCTTTTCAGGGACGCGCCTCTCCATCCGGAGTTGAACCCATCTAACGATAACGGTGGTGATGCTGGTGAGGCTGAACTTCTGGATGACTTGAGTGAGCCTGAGCTGGATGATCATGAAGATGCTGAGCAACGGATCGTCGGTGACAGAGACATGCCTGAATCTGGGGACATGACAGGCTCTAACGCCAGCCAGAAGTCTGGTTTGAAAAGAAGACACAGAATGGTAATTGACGACGACGATGACGAGTAGTAGTTTACTTGAAATTGGTGAGTGAAAAGTCGGATACCTGCAGCTGTTTGGAGTAGATGGTCTGCTACTGCTATGGTGAGGTGACATGCTTCTGAGTTGGCAGTTGGAAATTGGAAGTAGATGCAAATTGAGCTTGTCAGGCTCTTGGTTTTGTACATGATTTGTTTTCCAGGCTGGTCCTGCCGTTAGTTTTGGATACAGCCTCTCTGGCCCGTGTTGCCATATTATCAAATGTACTAGCAAATCTTATGATGGTTGTATTGGAACACGGTGCTCTCCTTGTTTAACTCTCATGATCCATTCTCTATGATAATAAAGAGTGCCTCTTGATGTCGATGTGATTTTGGCAATTGGAGTCGGTGTAGACCCTCACCCTCTATGGCAACATACTCAGTTGCCGTGACCGCGTGTATGTTTCATGTCAGGAATGCCATCTAGTAACACTAATTTATGCAGAGTTGATGAATATCATTCAGAAAAACATGCTGACAACTCTGCAAGTTGTTTAGGGCCCAGTTGATTCAAAAGAATTTTGTAGAGAACCTGTAGACATCACATCAGTAACCGATGAGAGTACCACATGCTGAAGTATGTGCAATGATGATTATCCAACTGTAAAATGAACTTGTCACTTTTCAGGGACGCCCCTCTCCATCCGGAGTTGATGAATTCACCTAGCATTAACGATGGTGATGCTGAACTTCTGGATTGAGGCCGAGCTGGATGATGACAGAGAGTAATGCTAGTCGGAAGGCTGGTCTGAAAAGAAGACACGGGCTAGTGATAGGCGACAATGACGATGAGTAGTTTTCCTTGAAATCCATCTAACGATAACAAGCGCAAATTGTACGATGATTGATCAGTCATTGAAAGCGTGCTCGATTTTCTCAGACAGGATGCCTGACCTTCTGGTTAGTATGACATCCGAAACTGGAAAATCGAATCAACAAATGGTCCCATGGTCTAGTGGTTAGGACATTGGACTCTGAATCCAGTAACCCGAGTTCAAGTCTCGGTGGGACCTTTTTTTGTTTTCATCGTTTTTTCTGTCCTCGAAAAAGATGCCAATGTAAACACTTACCATCAACCAAGTCTCGGTGGGACCTTATTTTTTTTTCCTTCCTTTTTTATGTGCTTGAAAAACATGCCAATGTAAACACTTACCATCAACCGGCGGATAACAAGGCCGCGTCCGTCATCTTCCTTGCGTGACACATATTCCACATGCCATCCTTCAATAATTCGCTTCTGCAACAGAAGTATGCTTCCGAAACATATGCGGTGTTGCAATACTCTATGACGGTCTACGTTTTACAACAAAACTTCCTTTGCGAATTTTTTCTACAACAAGACCTCAGTTGCAAAAATAGAATAAAGGATGTTGCAAGAAAAATCCGCAACAAGACGTGTGTTGCAGAAATAATTTCGCAAAAAAGACCTCGTTGTAGAAATAAATTCCGCAACAAGACCTGTGTTGCAGAAATAATTCTGCAACAAGATCTGTGTTGCAGTATGGAGGCGCATTCGACCGTGTGATAACGGTAATCCGACGGCTCGCGACCCGGCTGATATTTTAAAAAGATATGCCGGCGGACGTGTAGCATGCCCCACGTATTATATACCCAAAGTTTCTCTAACAGAAATATCACTAACTGTAGCAGCCGATCTAGGCGTAGACCATACGAGGATTGATTAAGTTGTTGGTGAAGAGTCCTCGATTTTTCTGTGCACTCGATGAACGTCAGGTAGAATTGCGTATAAGCCGACCTGCTATGATTATTACAAATTTTGAAATTGGAAATCCACAAATGGTCCCATGGTCTAGTGGTTAGGACATTGGACTCTGAATCCAGTAACCCGAGTTCAAGTCTCGGTGGGACCTTTTTTTTTTCTCCATTCGGTTTTTCTGTACTTGAAAGACACCCCCCTATTCTTCTTTTCAGAAAAAAAACCCTTGCCGATTGATCATATCTTCATAGGATTTTAGTGTTTCCACTTTCTTGTTTGGTTCTTCGCTATTATTTTGAATCTTATCTATAGGGTTTCATCTATTTTCGCTTGTAATTTCCCATAGACAATACGGTCATTCCATATTTCTTATTCACTAGAGTAGCTTTATCCGAATCAACATCACCGTGTATCCTATTTTTTCTTTTCAAACGCCATTTGTTGTCGCTATTCCACATCTCGTTTTGTCACAGATACGTGAATGATGTCCCAAAGTTCTTTTGATCTTGTCATTGAAAATAGTTTCAGTGCTCACTAACATACAAAATAGTTGGATACATACAATGATATAGGGTCCAGCCTTCTCGACGTGATATCTTCTTAGTTTCGTACTTTGCCTCTTTTATGGTAACATGCTTATCAAGGCAGGTGTCAACCAAAGCATATTTCTAACCATTTCGATAGGCCAAAGGCTCTTGGAGTTTGATATGGTTCATGGGAATTGTATCTATTGTTTGGTATAAACTTTTAAAAAATGCGATAGGGAAGTGCACCGGACGAGCGACAACTGCATGGTATTTTGTGGGGCATGCTTGTTGGCAAACAGACATATGAACTTGGATGCTACTAGGGAGCAAGCGATTGCTCCCTACCCCTATTCAGCGTCCGTCCAAAATTAGATAATCGCATCGCCCCTCACTGTCTCCTTTCCTTGCAAATGAGAAGGTTGACAGGTCTCCTCTCGTTGATTTGAAGAAAAAGGCTTCGAGTATCTCGAGGATGATCAATGATTTTAAAATTTTGAAAATTAGTCGGCTTACCAATGGGGTCACTCATGAAATTGCTAAGTTCATCCTTGGTACTAGGTCCGATGGCATTCTTGTTAATACTTTTCTGCCCTGCGTGGCATATGATGTAATGAATGATTGTAATAACCTTTCTAATTAATTAATTTATGTGGCGTTTTTCAAAATAAAAGGCAAAAAACACCCCTACCTTTCCCCATTTCACGCCAAAACCTTCATACAGGGCCGGTACCGAGATTTTGGGGACTCGATGTGAAACTAAAATCTCAGGGCCCTTCATGTACACATCAAATTAATAATCAACATAATTTATATTAATGACCCAATAAATACTTAAAATTTCATCCAGAAGCTACATTTGTACCAAGTAGAGAACACCTAGCCTCAATATATGGACTGCGTGTAGTAATGGCTAAATTGTGAATGTTGTGCAAAATAGAGGAATAATAGATTCTTCTATACCAAGAAATAAATTTAACTTGCTGTTAGAGCAGCATGAGGTCAATATTAGGCATATGTTCACAATAATTTTAGGTGTTTATAGATAGTCTGGGAATTTCAGCAAGGTTTCTATAATTTGACCTTATTATATAAATATATAGAGACATTTGTCTAACTGCCAATGAACATGATAAACCAACAATATAGACCAGGTTTTGTACTTGCAATTGAGGCTCTTGGAGAAATCGTCATACCTAGACGATTTTTAGGTTGAGATTTGACCAGTTGAATGTGTGAAGCTTGACCTACAGACATAACCCATCAACAAAACAATAGATTACAACTAATTAACCAAGATAAACTGATATTTGTGTCATACACTACATGACATGATTTCCCAAATTGTAGACATTCTGGCGTCTATTGGGAGAGCTAGTGAACGACTAAATAGCAAGCAGACATCATACCTAATCAATTCTGCTCAATTTTCCATATACAACGTGATCCACTCTGAGTGGTATAAAAGTAGTATTCGGAAAATCCGAGTCAACAAATGGTCCCATGGTCTAGTGGTTAGGACATTGGACTCTGAATCCAGTAACCCGAGTTCAACCCTCGGTGGGACCTTGTTTTTCCTTCTTTATTTTTTTTGTACTTGAAAACATGATGACATTCCCTATTCTTCTCATATGATTAATCATATCTTTATTTTGGGATTTATTACTTTCTTATTTGGTTCTTCACTATTATATTGGGAGTTTGGGACCTTTACTTTTTTCCATTTTTCTGTGCTTGAATTTTTTTTTTACCATTCCTTATTTATTTTTTCAGGAACAACCTCCTAATAGATCGTATCTCTATTGCCAATTATTACTTTCTTATTTGATTCTCCATATTATTTTGAATCTTCTCCATGGAGTTTGTATTTTTGTTTGCAGTTTTCCATACTTCTTTTTGCGAAATGCAATTTTCTATACAACATATGACATTCCATATTTCTTATTCAGGAGAGTAAATTTATCCAAATCAATAACATTGTTGTCTATCCCGTATTTTCCAGACGTCGTATGGTGTCACTATTACACATCTCCTTTGTCCCAAATACATGAAACATGTCCCAAACTTCATTCAATCTTCTCGTAGAAATCGTTTCAGTGATCATTGACACGTATACGATCTCTTTTGGTTTTGTACTTTGCCCCCTCTCTCTTGGCACCATGCTCTCCGAGTCTCAAATATATCTATAATTTTTGATTATTTCATGCTATTTTAATATCATTTTATATCATTTTATATGGTTTTTTGGACTAACCTATTAATTCAGTGCCCAGTGCCAGATGTTGTTTTCTACATGTTTTTGACTTTACAGAAAATCAATATCTCTGGAGGTAAAAAAAAAAACTTTGAGGATTTAATATGATTTTTTCGGGGCACAAAGGTTCCAGGAAGCATCGGGAGGAAACCGAAGGAGCCACATGGGCTCACACGACCTTGGCCGCCCCTAGGCCATGTGGCCCCCTCTCCACTGCCGTACGTCCATTCTTCCTCCTATAAATGCCATATTTTGCAAAACCATTTGCAAGAATTTTCTCCAACTTTTACCGTCGTCACAAGCTTCTGTTTTGAGGAGATCATGGAGGCATGTTCCGGTATCTGCCTGAGTTTTTTTTGAGGGTACACACAAGCGTGTGTATCATATATTAGAGAGAAAAAGGGGTAAAGAGCCCCATCCGCCAGAGTCTTACATGCGGTTACAATACATGCAGACTCCCCATCCACCCAGGAGCTAACCAACTATTCGCCCGCTACCCACCTAGCTAGGGACCCAAGGAAGGAGGAGAGGTCGCCCTTAAGCAGACCAGCCGTACTCCAAGCCCGGGCCTCACACTCAACCCTAGCGATCACTACCGTGGCAGAAGGGGTCGCGCCCTAAAAAACGATCGCATTCCGATGCTTCCAGAGCTCCCATAAAACTAGCGACGCCATGGTCCGCATGTCCTTCGCTTCCTTCTTGGAGGGGGCTCTCTGGGCGCAGGCATTGCACCACTCCACCACCGTGTCGTCGGCCTCCAGAGTGAGCTTCGGTCGACCGAGCGCGCCAAACACCTGATGCCACACTACTCTGGCGAAAACGCACTGGATGAGCACATGGTTCAAAGTCTCCAGCTCTTGGTCGCACAAGGGGCAAGCAGCCTGGTGGGGCAGGCCACGGCGAGCTAGACTGTCCGAGGTCCAGCATCTATTTCTTCCCGCCAGCCAGACAAAAAATCGGCACTGCCTTGGCGCTTTCGAGCTCCAGGCCATCTCCGCAAACGATGCAGATTCCATTCCCCAAAACTTAGTCGCATATGCCGATCGAGCAGAGTAGGTCCCGTTCGCCTCCCAGGCCCAAGCAGTCGAATCCTCCATTGCAGGCCGGAGCTCCACGTCCATAACCCTCTCCCAGAGCTCGAACACCTCAGAAAGCAGCGTGGCGTTTAGATATGGCCCAATATCCAGGGCCCATGCCCCATTGCTCATAGCCTCGAAGACGGTGCGAGCAGCGCGGACCTTCTTTCGCACTCGCATGTACATGCCAGGCGTGAGATCCTGCACCCTCATGCCCTGGATCCACCTGTCCTCCCAGAACAACGCATTGTTGGCATTGCCAACTCTCGTGATCGTCGCGGCCTGAAAGATCTGGCGAGCCTCGTGGGAAACCTCAATGTCAAACTCCGCCCATGGTTGTGAGGCATCCGTGCGTTGAAGCCATGGCCAGCGGGCTTGAAGGGCATAGTTAAGCCATGAGAGGTCCGGAATGCCAAGCCCTCCCGCCCACTTGGGCGCACAGACCAATCTCCACGCAACCTTGCACTGACCACCGTTGGCCTCCGCTTTCCCGCACCAAAGAAAGCCCCGGCAAATCTTCGAAATAGCCTTGATCATCTTCTGCGGTATGTTGAGCGCCAGCATCTCATGTATCGGGATAGCACAAAGAACATACTTGATAAGCGTAAGCCGGCTACTTATGGGCTGCGTCGCCCCCTTCCAGTGGGGCAGCATGCGCGCCACCTGGTGAACCAAGTCATGTAGCTGCGAGGCCGACAATTTTCGGATGCTCAAGAGGAGACCCGAATATTTGTTGGGGAACGTAGCAGAATTCAAAAATTTTCCTACGCTTCACCAAGATCAATCTAAGGAGTCATCTAGCAACGAGGAGAAAAGAGTGCATCTACATACCCTTTGTAGATCGCGAGCGGAAGCATTCAAGAGAACGTGGATGATGGAGTCGTACTCGTCTTGATCCAAATCACCGATGATCCCAGCGCCGATCGGACGGCACCTCCGCGCTCAATACACGTACGGTGCAGCGACGTCTCCTCCTTCTTGATCCAGCAAGGGGGGAGGAGAGGTTGATGGAGATCCAGCAGCACGACGGCGTGGTGGTGGATGCAACGGAAGTTCTGCAGGGCTTCACCAAGCACCTGCGGGAGGAGGGAGATGTGTAACGGGGGGGGGGGGGGGGGGGGGG
>LR738709.1:703721656-703770058 GCA_902687465.1 Secale cereale | reverse complement strand
CCAAGGGGGAGGCTTGCCCCCCAAGGCAAGGGGGGCGCCCCCACCCCTAGGGTTCCTAACCCTAGGCATAGGGGGGAAACCCAAGGGGGGTGCGCCAGCCCACTATGGGCTGGTTCCCCTCCCCCTACGGCCCATGGGGCCCTCCGGAATAGGTGGCCCCACCCGCTGGACCCCCGGGACCCTTCCGGTGGTCCCGGTACACTACCGGTGACCCCCGGAACTCTCCCGACGGCCGAAAATGGACTTCCTATATATAATTCTTTATCTCCGTACCATTCCGGAACTCCTCGTGATGTCCGAGATCTCATCCGGGACTTCGAACAACATTCGGGTTACCGTGTGCATATATCTCTACAACCCTAGCGTCACCGAACCTTAAGTGTGTAGACCCTACGGGTTCGGGAGACACGTAGACATGACCAAGACGACTCTCCGGTCAATAACCAACAGCGGGATCTGGATACCCATGTTGGTTCCCACATGTTCCTCGATGATCTCATCGGATGAACCACGATGTCAAGGATTCACTCAATCCCGTATGCAATTCCCTTTGTCTATCGGTATAGTACTTGCCCGAGATTCGATCGTCGGTATACCGATACCTTGTTCAATCTCGTCATGGAAAGTCTCTTTACTCGTTCCGTAATACATCATCCCGTGACTAACTCCTTAGTCACATTGAGCTCATTATGATGATGTCTTACCGAGTGGGCCCAGAGACACCTCTCCGTCATACGGAGTGACAAATCCCAGTCTCGGTTCGTGCCAAACCAACAAATACTTTCGGAGATACCCGTTGCGTACCTTTATAGCCACCCAGTTACGTTGTGATGTTTGGCACACCCAAAGTATTCCTACGGTATCCGGGAGTTGCACAATCTCATGGTCTAAGGAAAAGATACTTGACATTGAAAAAGCTTAAGCATTACGAACTACACGATCTTGTGCTAGGCTCAGGATTGGGTCTTGTCCATCACATCATTCTCCTAATGATGTGATCCCGTTATCAATGACATCCAATGTCCATGGTCAGGAAACCGTGACCATCTGTTGATCAACGAGCTAGTAACTAGAGGCTTTACCAGGGACACGTTGTGGTCTGTGTATTCACACATGTATCACTGTTTCCGGATAATACAATTCAAGCATGAATAACAGACAATTATCATGAACAAGGAAATATAATAATAACCATTTTATTATTGCCTCTAGGGCATATTTCCAACAATATTTGCACGGGAAAGCCCCAATCGTGCATCCCAAGGAAGCTGCGATGAGCCTTGATTGGTCCTCTGAACACCTTATGGGCACGGCTGAGGTCTTGGCTAGATTCACACGAAGGCCCGACTGATACGTCTCAAACGTATCTACTTTTCCAAACACTTTTGATATTGTTTTGACCTCATTCTTGCATGATTTAAACTAAACTAACCCGGACTGACGCTGTTTTCAGCAGAGCTGCCTGTATGGTTTTATTGTGTGCGGGAAAACGGATTTTTAGGTATCTCAGAAAAATCCACGCACCCGAAGGAACCAGGAACCAGAAGAGGGGCCAGAGGGGGGCCAGGGGGTGCCCAGGCGCCCTGTGGGCGCGCCCCCCCTGGGCCGCGCCGGGGGGTCGCCTGGGTGGGGCCCACACCCCCTGGTGCCCTACTTTGCCTCGTATTTTTACTCGCGACACGGAAACCCCAGATCAGAAGTTCTTTTCGCAGTTTTCCGTCGCGGAGCCGCCGCCACCCTCTGTTCTTCCTCGGGAGGGCTAATCTGGAGGCTGAATTGGCCTCCGGAGAGGGGAGATCGTCGCCATCGTCATCATCATCACCACTCCATCATCCTTCCATGACTTCTCCCTCCATGTGTGAGTAATTCCCCTGCTGTAGGCGAAGGGGATGGTAGGGATTGGATGAGTTAGATCATGTAATAGTTTGTCAGATCGTTGGGGGCATGTTGCCTATCATCTACTATGGTGTTTATCATCTTTGCTTCAACTTGTTATTCTTAATGTTGACACTTAGGGCCCGAGTGCCATGATTTCAGATCTGAACCATATGTGTTTGCATGAATATATTTGTGTTCGTGATCCTATCTATGAGTTGTTTGCACCTGTTACGGTTCGGAACCGGCGATCCCAAAAGTGACAGCTTGGGACACCAAAGGGGATGGTCCGTAGTTTGAGGATTACATGTATCCATTGAGTTCATTGCTTTGTTCCGGTGCTCTTTGACAGGAGCACCTTAATCTCCATAAGTTCCTTTTGGCCCCGTTCGTAGCGGGATGGTAGGACAAAAGATGTTGTGCAAGTTCTTATTGCAAGCACGTACAACTACCTACGGGATACATGCCTAATGATTGATATTTGCCTAGATGATCATTACTTTTCCGTGTGCCGTGCCCCAAGTTAGAATCATGATATATCTCATCCATGCAGCGCCCAACCATCCGTCTCCCTAGCCTACAGTGTTTTAAATCCTGCTGGTTACTAGTTGCTATTTTTGCCATTTACTTTTACTATCACTATCATCACTATCATATTACTGTTACCACTTACCTTTTGTTGCAAGTAAGTATATTTCAGGTGCGGTTGAATTGACAACTCAACTGTCAAAGCTTACAAATACTCTTTGGCTCCCCGTGTGTCGAATCAATAAATTGGGTTATTCTTACCCGCGAAGACTATCTCGATCCCTTACGGTTGAGGGTTATCAAGTACCGTTTTCTGGCGCCGTTGCCGGGGAGCATAGCAATATTTACAAGTCTACTTGAGGTATCCTACCTGCTGCACTTCATCCACTATGGGTAAGAAAGGAGACCCCAAGGTTCCGATCTTACTATCCACTACAAGAAGAGGTACTGTTCTGAGCACTAGTGCTACGCTTGATTCACCTTCTGTTATGAGTAAGTTTGCCTCACCACCACCACATGATGCTCCTACTGAATCTGTTACTATGTCCGATACTCTTGATGATGCTTCTACTACTGTTGATGATATTAGTTCCCTTGGTTATGCTCTTGAGAAACAAATTGCTGCTGCTGCTAAGAAGTCTGGAATTGAAATTCCTGTTACTCGCTACCCTATTGGTGAAACTTATGATTATCCTGATTTGAGTAAACTCAAAGAGAGACTCCTTGATGATGATTACTATATGCTTGATGAAGATTTATGCAGGGAACTGACAGAGTTTTCTGGCTCTGACCCTGAAGTTATTAAGAAACTATTTGAAAAACACTCTTTGAAGAACAAAACAGTTCCTGATCCTGAATTTGCTACATCTCCTATATGCATTGATGATCCTGATTATGATTTCTCTGTTGATCTTTCACTTATACCTATGGTTGAAGCTGACCCCTCTTATGGCAGAGAAAATGATGATGCTATTGCACACCTGACTAAACTCGGTGAGTTGGGTGGCCTGTTTACCACAGATGAGAAGATACGATACTTTTATATCACCAAGCTTCTTCCTTTCTCCTTGAAGGAAGGTGCTAAAGCATGGTATGATTCGCTTCCATGCGGTTCTATTAAGAGTCCTCAAGACTTAGCTCACTATTTTGTTGATAAGTACTTTCCTGCTCACATGCAACATGCTGCTTTACAAAGAATTTATAACTTTAAACAGTTGCAGGATGAGTCCCTCCCTAAAGCTTGGGGGAGGTACTGCGGTCTGATTCGGGCTAGACCAGGACATGAAGTCCCTAAGAACGAATTAATCGATATATTTTATGCTGGTCTAACTAATGAATCCAGATCCTATTTGGACAGTTGTGCTGGTTGTGTTTTCAGGAAATGAACACCGGACGATGCGGAAGATTTGATGGGCAGGATTGCCAAAAACCATGAAGATTGGTCCGTCCCTGAACCACCTCCACCACCAAAGAAGAGGGGCATGTTTGTTCTAAGCCCCGAAGATATGCGAGAAGCAAAGAAGTCTATTAAAGAGAAAGGTATTAAAGCTGAAGACGTGAACAATCTACCCCCTATTGAGAAGCTGTGTGAGCCTACTACTCACCCTCCTACGGTAGAGGTACACTCTCTTTTAGATTTCAACGCAAGTGACATCCCTCATGGTAAGCCTCCTGATCAATGTTTAGATGAGTTTGATAATTTTATTATGAAACAAAATCATTTTAATGAGAGGATACAAAGTCAATTGCATGATAATTCCCTTGCTATCAAAAGACTGCTTGATGTTTTAGATAGAACAATTAATGATGTTCAATGTCTTGTGAAGCATTTTCATATGGTTCAAACTCAGCTTGACCAAATTTCTAATGTGCAAAGAGATTTGCTTGCTAACAATGCCAAACAAGATAATTTGCAGGCTTTCGGGATTAAGACCCGAGGAGGAACTAGCACCCAAGATCCTCTCTACCCAGAGGGGCATCCGAATAGAATCGAGCAGGATTCTCAAATGCAGGAAGAAGAAATTGTTGGCTCTCCAAAGAAGAAGAAGAAACATAAGGAGGCCGACAAATCTAATGATCCTATTGCAGATGGAGAGCCAACTATTGATCCAAACAGTGTATCTATCTCCGATGCTGAGACTGAAGACGGTGCTGAACCTGAAGGTAAGGATAATGAGGAGAATGATCCGCCTGAAGTTCAAGAAGAAGAAGCACCTCACAAACGTAAGAGGTACACTAAAGAAGACTTCATCGCGAGAAAACATGGGAAGGAAAGAGAACCATGGGTACAGAAACCCATGCCCTTTCCAGGTAAGTCCATCAAATCCAAAGAAGAAGAGCATTACAATAAGTTTTGTGAGTGGATTAAACCTCTTTTTCTCCAAATCCCTTTGACTGATGCTATTAAGTTACTTCATTATTCAAAATATATGAAAGATATTGTCACTAATAAAAGAAAAGTTCCTAATGATGCAATATCTACTATGCTTGCTAACTATTCTTTCAGTGGCAAGATTCCTGAGAAGCTCGGTGATCCAGGTATACCCACCATTCCTTGTTCCATAAAGAATAATTATGTCAAAACTGCTTTATGTGATCTTGGAGCAGGAGTGAGTGTTATGCCTCTCTCTCTTTACGAGAGGCTTTGTTTAGAGAAACTAATTCCTACAGATATCTCCCTTCAGATGGCCGACAAGTCAACTGCCGTCCCGATAGGTATTTGTGAGGATGTTCCCGTAGAAGTTGCTAATTGTTTGATTCTTACTGATTTTGTTGTGCTTGACATGCCCGAGGATGGGAGCATGTCCATTATTCTTGGTAGACCTTTTCTTAACACCGCAGGTGCTATTATTGATTGCAATAAAGGGAAGGTTACCTTCCATGTGAATGATAAAGAACACACGGTATATTTTCCAAAGAAGATCGATAGGAGGCATGGCCTCAACTCTATAGAAAATATCGAGACCGTGAAGATTGGAGAATGGGATTGTCCACTACATGTGCCTCACAAATACAAAACTATCATGGTAGGGACAATGTCCGTCAATGTAAAGGTTCAGTGATTACTTCGTGAGAGGTGAGACTTTTTGCTCTATATATCGCCTGTTTGTTGGTAAGACTTGATCAACCTTACTAGTAAACATGTTTTATATAGATAAAAAGTTGAGCTTGTTATATTTTCATTTGTTTTTAGTTTTGTCCTACTTGCTGTACCAAGTATTTATGTTTTGAAGCTTCACAATACTACTCACTACTTCAAGTTTTCAGAGAGTTTCGCAGCTTTTTGAACTTCGAAAAATTTTCAACAGTGAAGTTTTCAGAAAAATTCCAGAAAAATTTAAATAAAAATTTCCACGTCGGGAGTGACCCAGAGGGGCCTGGGGCCAGCCAGGGGGGCCCACCAGTGGCCCAGGAGGCCAGCTGGCGCGGCCCAGCCCTTGGCCGCGCCCACAGGGCGCCTGGGGCCCACAGGACCCCCTCCAGGTATGTCTTCTTCCTCCCTCTCTCTCTTTCTCCAAAAACGCGAGTTCTGCACTTGTTCTTGTGTTCTTGCTGTTCTTGGAGGCGATTCTTCGATCTCTCTCTACAGCCCCTCATTTGAGCTGAAATTTTGAGCAAATACTCCCTGGTAAGTGGCTCCTCCACCCCTCCAATTAGATTTTTGATTGGTGGCCTCATTTGTGAGTATTTAGTAGTTCTTGGTGCTGTAGAGATGAGCTTGCATGCATGTGTTCCAAGTTTTGATGCAAGTTTATGCCTTGGGCAAGTGAGTTGAGTAGTTTGCCTTAACTCATCTTGTTTTAATCCCCATTTTTGTAAATTGTCAATTTTTTTTCAGAAATGAGTTTGTTAGGAAGGGCAAAAGGGTGGCTTGAGAAGAGGAGGCCCGCACACTCCGATCGAGTTACCAGAGCCGCAGCTTCACCATCGACTGCTAGGGTGAGCTATAATGAAGATCATGTGCCCCTGGAGTTGTTGGAAGACACAAGTCCAGCACGTGCGATGACATTTCCATGTGATGAATTCCTCGAAGCTGCGGGAATCAAGGATGAGTTTTATAATCTTTGTGCTAATGCAGGTTTGACACGACTCGTCACGAGCCGTGTTACCCAGTATCAAAAACTCACCTTCAGTTTCATTAACAGTTTTAGATATAATCCTGATTCAGGTGCTATTGAGTTTAAAATTTACAATGATCTTATCACCATGACTTTGGGAAATTTTTGTGAAATAATAGGTGTGCCGAACGTTGGGAGGACGGCTAGGATGGCCACTCAGCCCTCCGAGCTGAAAACCGTCATCAACTCTCTCTGCAGCATGGGTACGAGGGATATTCATCGGTCGAAGATCTCCAGCATCTTATCTCCTCACCTCAGGTATTTTGCATATTATATTGCCAGAGGGGTGTTAGCTCGTGACAACACGAGCAGCATTTTTGCTCCGGATATTGCTATCCTGGCGGCAGCCCTCTCAGGGAGGTCTGATTATAATCTGGGTGCCTTAATTGCTCGACGCCTTGCTATGAACGGTAACAAGGGGGACTTATATGGTGGCGTTTATGCCACACTTATCTTAGAACATCTTGGAGGCACCCCACACCTTGATGATAATCCTTTTACTTATTTAAGCTTTGATCTTGCTGCTATGAAAAGGCATAAGTTTGTTACCATGGGTTCTGAGCTTGATAATCTTGTTTATATCTTGCGTTTCGGAACTACCGCGGAACGCGAGATCCGTCTACCTGCACCTCTTTTGTTTGATTTTTCTCGCAGGAACGGATGGTCCTTTGATGTTGTCCAGTTCGATGAGTTCATGGTCCAGCATCAGTTTCATAACCCCATGGAGAGGGTTGTGCCCGACGAGGAGGAGCACGGTGAGTTACCACCTTTTCAGGGAGAAACCGCCACCGAGTTTGGTGAAGGTTCTTCCTCTGTTTGGCGTTCGGAACCTTCCTCGTGGGAGACTCCGAGGAGTTCGGTGTACGCGCCAGCATCCTTCTATGACCCTTGGATTCACCACCATACCCCCAGAGCAGGAGGCTCCTGGGGGCAGTAGCTGCTACCAACTTAGGCCAAAAGTCTAAGCTTGGGGGAGTACGTGCCCCTCTCACTTTTCCATTGTATTATCCGTTTTATTCGCTTTGATCTTTTCGAAGTTTTTGCCCGTTCTTCTTTATTTCTCTCTTTGCAAAAACAACAAAAAGATTTTCTCTTTCTTTTGCTTTTATTCAACCTTTGAAAAATCCAAAAAGATTTCCTTTCTCTCTTTAGTTTACTTTGTTTTCAGAGTTCAGCTCGAGTCCGTGATGGCATTTAATTATATTTCCTACGTTCGATCGTGCAAGTGACAAGCAGTAATGACGAAGATCGACCGAAGGGAAGCAACAAGGAAGACCGGTATGAACTCTTCTTGTTTCTACTTTTGTACATATGCCTGTACTTATGATCTAGAGACCAGCTCGTAGCGACATAGTGCTATGTTCACAATGCTCGTCCAGTGGTTCATGCTTTCCTTGTGGCTAGTCTCGAATAACTAGAGTATATAATGTGTTATTGAAGTGATCTACATGCATTGCACTGTTCATAGTCTGGTATACTAAGGTGGTATTTCCCTTTAGAGAATTTTTGGATTGACTTGGCACATGCTTACACATGTTTAAGACTAAAAAGTCTGCTTTGCCTTGATGATCTTTGAGTTTCAGAATAGTCATATCACTTTCATGCCCGATTCAATGTTGCTTTGTCGCTCTGCATGATTATGACCGTTATTGCTCTCTAGTTGGTCGCTTCCCAGTCTTTTGCTAAACCTCCACCTGTACTAAGTGGACTGACTGCTTGTGCATCCAAAATCCTTAAAACCTGTTATGCCATATGAGTCCACCATACCTTCCTATACATGGTATTTACCTGCCATTCCTAACGAAGACTTTCGTGTGCCATCTCGAAATTAATCAAAAGCATTTCTCTTTTTGTGCCTATGTTTTAGCTCATGAGGAAGTAGTAGTTAATTCATGATCTTTTTAAGTTGGACAAGTTTCACCCCTGGATTGCATGTATAATGTGCAAACCCATAATACGAGAAGGAACTGGCATTGAGTGCGCCCGGCTCAAAAAGATAATATAACAAACAAACCCTCCTTCACGCTTTGTTCATGAGAAATTAGAAAACTTTGGCAGTGATAAACAAAGGAGATTAAGAGGATGTGATCGTCCTCATGCGGGAGCCGTTCCTCGAGACTTGTCCAACTCAAGAAGTGGTTGAGTTATCTGCTAGCATTCGTTGACGAAATATGCACCTCTCAAAAACGTTTTTTACCTCTGTTTCTAAAAACCAAGAGCTCTGGTACATGTTTAGTTTTTGTTTCCGATCACGGGTTTTCAACCTTGCCAACAAAAGCCACGGTTCAAGAGTCTCCACCCTCTTTCTTCAAAGCACTAACTAGGAGAGCATAATTGTCATTCTGAGTGTAATGTGCATTGTCCCAAAGTATTACATTGTCTTCTGCATGCTTGTGATATGGTTTATTCTGAAATTCTTAGTTCTAGTCTCCTTTAAAACTCTGGAGGAGTTTCTGCATTTATGTTTTGCTTCACTCATGGAGACTAGCGAGATACCACCCTAGTATGCTCAAGCTATGTGCAATGTAATCTTGTCTTGATTTTCAGTACTATATTGTTTACTTTTAAGTATTTGTGACTAGTCACTTGAAAGAAGGATTGCTCCTTGCATTGTCCTCATAGTACTGTTTCAATACTTGCTAGACTATTTTCGTAGTACATGCTTATATACATCTAATGAAGCAAAAGAGTTTGTCAAAGTTTTCTTTGTCGCGTCCAGTTCGTTGAACTGAATTGCTTGAGGACAAGCAATATGCTAAGCTTGGGGGAGTTGATACGTCTCAAACGTATCTACTTTTCTAAACACTTTTGATATTGTTTTGACCTCATTCTTGCATGATTTGAACTAAACTAACCCGGATTGACGCTGTTTTCAGCAGAGCTGCCTGTATGGTTTTATTGTGTGCAGGAAAACAGATTTTTAGGTATCTCAGAAAAATCCACGAAAAATCACAGAAAATCCACGCACCCGAAGGAACCAGGAACCAGAAGAGGGGCCAGAGGGGGGCCAGGGGGTGCCCAGGCGCCCTGTGGGCGCGCCCCCCCTGGGCCGCGACGGGGGGTCGCCTGGGTGGGGCCCACACCCCCTGGTGCCCTACTTTGCCTCGTATTTTTACTCGCGACACGGAAACCCCAGATCAGAAGTTCTTTTCGCAGTTTTCCGTCGCGGAGCCGCCGCCACCCTCTGTTCTTCCTCGGGAGGGCTAATCTGGAGGCTGAATTGGCCTCCGGAGAGGGGAGATCGTCGCCATCGTCATCATCATCACCACTCCATCATCCTTCCATGACTTCTCCCTCCATGTGTGAGTAATTCCCCTGCTGTAGGTGAAGGGGATGGTAGGGATTGGATGAGTTAGATCATGTAATAGTTTGTCAGATCGTTGGGGGCATGTTGCCTATCATCTACTATGGTGTTTATCATCTTTTCTTCAACTTGTTATTCTTAATGCTTGACACTTAGGGCCCGAGTGCCATGATTTCAGATCTGAACCATATGTGTTTGCATGAATATATTTGTGTTCGTGATCCTATCTATGAGTTGTTTGCACCTGTTACGGTTCGGAACCGGCGATCCCAAAAGTGACAGCTTGGGACACCAAAGGGGATGGTCCGTAGTTTGAGGATTACATGTATCCATTGAGTTCATTGCTTTGTTCCGGTGCTCTTTGACAGGAGCACCTTAATCTCCATAAGTTCCTTTTGGCCCCGTTCGTAGCGGGATGGTAGGACAAAAGATGTTGTGCAGGTTCTTATTGCAAGCACGTACAACTACCTACGGGATACATGCCTAATGTTTCATATTTGCCTAGATGATCATTACTTTTCCATGTGCCGTGCCCCAAGTTAGAATCATGATATATCTCATCCATGCAGCGTCCAACCATCCGTCTCCCTAGCCTACAGTGTTTTAAATCCTACTGGTTACTAGTTGCTATTTTTGCCATTTACTTTTACTGTTTACTTTTACTATCACTATCATCACTATCATATTACTGTTACCACTTACCTTTTGTTGCAAGTAAGTATATTTCAGGTGCGGTTGAATTGACAACTCAACTGTCAAAGCTTATAAATACTCTTTGGCTCCCCGTGTGTCGAATCAATAAATCGGGTTATTCTTACCCGCGAAGACTATCTCGACCCCTTACGGTTGAGGGTTATCACTGACACCTGAGGCATCCAACAGGTCTACATAGAGCCGCATCTTGGTCTCCACCGACTTAAGGAAAAGAATGACGTCGTCCGCAAAGATGGACATTCTCTGATGCAGTTCGGATCGCGCAAGGGGGGCGAGCAAACCTCTGTCAGCGGCAAGGGAGAAAAGCCATTGCAGTGGCTCCATCATCAGGATGAATAGCATGGGAGAGAGAGGCCCACCCTGCCTGAAACCTCTTCTATTGCATATCTGCATGCCCGGCACCCCATTCACAAGCACCCGCATGGAGGAGGTAGAGAGTAGGCCAATGATCCAGTCAATCCACCTTCGTCCAAAACCCAGAGAAGAGAGCACGTCAATAGAAAAGGGCCACTGCACCGTGTCGAAGGCTTTGGAGATGTCAAGCTTAACCATGACAGAGGCATTCTTCAGAGCATGCAGTTTCCTTATAGTCCCTTGAACCATCATGAAATTATCGTGAATCGAGCGCCCACGAACGAAGGCACTCTGGTGACATCCCACGAGCTTGGGCAAATCGTCCGTAAGCCGGACCAATAGGATCTTGTCGAAGATCTTTGCTGAGCCGTGCACCAAGCTGACAGGGCGAAAATCCTTAATCTCTTCCGCGCCATCCTTATTTGGGATGAGCGTGACGTATGCCCTATTGATGGCAGCCATCCCACGCATGTCCCCTCTATGGAAGCTTTCCAAAGCTCTCATGAAATCTCCTTTGATGATATCCCAACAGCTAGCATAGAACCGTCCCCTGAAACCATCCAGCCCTAGCGCCTTATCTCTCGGCATAGCTTTGATTATCTTCGCAACCTCATCTTCTAAAAATGGCAGCTCAAGGTGCGCGAGCTCCAGGTGTGGGAGGCCCAAGAGGTCGAGGTTGAGGCCATTAGCACGCTGCGGGACCAGGCCAAGAATCTCCTCATAGTAACCATCTACCACCTCCGCGATTTCCTCCTGGATAGTGAAGAAATTGTTGTTGCACTTAAGACTCATAATGGCATTGCATCGCCTTCTGTGGCTGGCGTGCTGCTTGAAGAACTGCGAACTAGCATCTCCACCACGGAGCCACGTCAACCTGGAGCGGTGACCCGGGATAGACCTCTCCAAAGAGCACAAGCCGAGGAGCTTTCTCTTTATGGTCCGCCTAAGGGCGACTTCCCCCTTCGAAAGTAGCCTCATCTCCATCACCACATCTAACCGAAGAATAACATCAAGAGCTAGCGCAGTCTGCAGCTTAACGTTTCCAATCCACCTGTCACTCCAACTTTGCAGAGCCTTCGCAGTTGCTCTGAGCTTGCAATCAAGAACCACATAGGGATTGCCCACAGAGGACACTGAATTCCACACCACCTGCACCACATTGCGAAACCCCTCAGCCTTCGTCTAGAAGGCTTCAAAGCGAAAGCGCTTGCCCACCTTAAAATCAGCATGCAAGTCCAGCAGAAGAGGGCAGCGATCTGAGGCAGCCGAACCCAAAGCTGAGAGAAAACAAGACGGGTGCAGCTCCTCCCAATCCACCGTGGTGAAGATATGATCTAGCTTCTCAAGTGTGGCCCGCCCACGCTCATTCGACCACGTGTACCTCCGACCATTGAGGTAAACCTCCTTCAGCTCAAGGGAGTTGAGCTTAGACCTGAACCGCGCTATCATGCGCCTGTTGATGTGATCATTGCTTTTGTCCTTTGGGTTCGCAAGGAGGTTGAAATCTCCCAAAATTGCCCACTACCCGGCAATGAGCTCACGGATGTCGACCAACTCTTGCATGAACTCGATCTTTTGCGCATCCACGGTAGGGCCATACACCCCAGAAATCCACCAGTGCGAGGACGTCCCAACCGGCGTAACGAGCACGGTGACTGTGTTCTCTGTGTAGTGCGGGTTGGAAAGTTGGACCACAAGGGGGTCCCAGGCCAAAAGGATCCCACCACGAGTACCGGAAGCCGGGAGATAGTAAAAATTTGCTAGTTTATTACCCAAACAGTGTGCCACCACACCCTGAGATACATCTCTCATCTTAGTTTCCTGAAAACACACTATGCTAGGATTGGCCGCCATGACCACTTGGTAAATCACGCTTCTCCGAGCCGGGTCGTTAAGACCGCGGACATTCCACACCAACACCTTGATGGGGTGTGTAGCCATGAGAAAGGCCTACATCGCGCCCCGCTTGCCGCCTCAACTCAAGCCGCTGCCTCCTCTAGCTTCGGCAACTCCACCATTGGCATCACCGAAGGCTCCCAACCAAACAGTGCCAAGATGGCAGCAATGTGGGTATCCGCCAAAGGCCTGCTGAACAAGTCAACGTACATTTTCAACGCCTCCTCCCCAATCACCTCCCCTTCATTGGCCAAACAAAGTTTGCGAATGAGGACTTGCTGCTGCTTGGAGGCCACAGAGGGCCTTTTGCTCTTTACGATTCTGGCGCTTCTTCGTGGAGAACCCACAGGAACGTTGCGCTTCCGCGGCCGGCGTGACTTGGGGGCCTCAGGCGCAGCCAGGATGGGGGCAATCTGCCTCTGAATCTCCTCGCAGAAGGCACGCGCCGCTGCCCTGGGCGAAACAGGCAGAGGGGTAGACAGCTGGTTTTTTTCATCAACCTTGCCGCCTCCATGACCATGTGTGAGTAGTTCTTTTAGAACCTTAGGGTGCATAGCAATAGCTAGATGACTCTCTCTGTCTCTGATGTTCAATACTAATTTCCCGTGAGCTACCTCACATCATGGGGTTCAACTGACGTAATCCATGTAGGGTGTGTTTGGTAGAGTGCATGGAGGGTGCATGAGGGCAAAAGTTCCCGATCCGACCCACTTTTCCTTGTTTGGTAGGGTGCATGGGCTCATGTGGGCTATGCTCATCTGATGCATAAAAGGGCCCTTAGCTATGCTCACCTCATGCACCCCATACAGGGTGCATGGAGGCAGCTAAGCTCACCTTGGCACTTGTCCCCACGTCCAGATATGTTCATATTTTTCAAAAAATGTTGATCATTTCAAAATTTGTTCAAATTTAAAACAAAAATTCATTTTTAAAAATTTCGAAAAAAGTGTAGAATTTCAAAATTTGTTTAGTTTTTCCAAAAAGTTTAGAATTTCAAAAATGTGTAATTTTTTTAAAAAAATCAGAATTTCGAAATTTGTTTGAATTTTCAACAAATGTTCACAAAAAATTTAAAAAATATATTTAAAAAAATTCAGAATTTGATTTTTTTCCTGTTTTTTATGAAATATTTACAATATTAAAAAAATAGATTTTTTTTTAAGTTCGGAATTTCAAATATGTTCAAATTTTTTTTAAAAAAAAAACAATTTAAAAAGAAATATAATTTCAAATTTTATTTAAATTTTCAGAAAATGCTTAAATGTGTTCATATTTTTCAATTTTATTCATCACTCAAAAAATATATCCAAAATTCGAAATAGTTCAGCATGTATAAACATATGCAGGCTGCCAAACAAAGTCTCAGCTCAGCATGTCTGAGCGCATACATCGCTGCCAAACAACAGCAACTGCATGGACTCAACATGTCTACACTCAGCATGTATGAGAGGAGAACCACTAGGCTAGGTCCATACATGCTACCAAACACACCCGTATGTGTTTGTTGGGACATTATGGATTATCACTTTATTATTAGATTTTTCATTGAATTCAACTAAATATTTTAAGATTTTCTTGCTGTATAATTAAATAGTTTTGCATGCTCTCCGATCTATCTATCTTCTTTGGCCAAGTTCGGTGTTTTTTTCTTCAGAGGGAGTGGTGCTTTGTAGTGGGTTCTAATTTTGCGATGTTCTATACCCTAATGATAGAAAAGGACAAGACACATATTGTATTGCTGCCACGGAGGATAAATCGACGGTGTCTCGTCATATTGATTGATGTTTTGTTGTCTAAATTATGTCAACCTAATTGTAATGCTCTGTTTCTTGTAAGCTTAATACTTTGGGATGCGTGCTAGATAGCGGTCTTTGAGTGGAGTATTATATGTAGATGTATTTTGATTAATGGTCTACTTAACATAGATGTAATGTCTATATAACATTATACCATGAACGATCACGGTCATCATATAAATATTGCAATTTAATCGTTGCCCAACTGTAATTTGTTCACCACAGCACACTTGTATGCTTGAGAGAGACGCCACTAGTGAACCTATGCCCCCTGGTTCTATTCTCCTGTAATGAAATCGTTGTTACAATTGCTATTCTTTGCTCTACTAATTTACCTACCCAAACTATCACTATCATTGCATTTAATATTTCAACTAGCAAGACATCCGTCTTGACGTGATGGGTACAAGTTTGTTTTGTTTTGTGTATCTAGGTACCAGTGACTATTTTTGCTGGAAACTCCTTATGATTCGATAAACCTTGGTTTTCTAATCGAGAGAAATACTTATTGCTTGGTTACATCACCGTTACATCCGGGGATACTGAACCACTCTTACGAGAGCAACAAACACTCTTCAATACCAGGTCTCAAACAAAGCAGATTCCTAACCGTTCGATAGACCGAAGGCTCATGAAAAGTTTATATGATTTATGAAATTTAATCTATTGTTTCACTTAGAAAAGTGAGATAAGGAGAGTGCACCGGATGAGTGACAATTGTCTCCATTAGGCACCCAATGTTCTCTAACAAAACTACGACTAGTAGAAGAACATACCCACTACATAGTTGACATCATTCATCTCATAGGCTCGTATTTGAACATGGTTTTTGAATGGCATTAGATCTTTTTAGGCCCTCACCCTTTCGATGCAACCAGTTGCCACTTGGCCTAGTCGTTGTTACATATGTGTGGTGTGTTGCAAGCCATGTTTGTTCTGAATCCAGATGCCCCATTTTGCCCTGCAAAGATGTTGTCGGGCGAACATAAGAACTTGGACGTTGCTAGGGGCAAGCCCTATCCAATGACCATAAAAATTAGGTAAGCGTGTTGACCCCTTGCAGTCTTTACAAAAAAGGCAAGTAATTGCCCCCTAACTTCCCCCGTGTCACGCCAAAACCTCCATCCCTTCTCCCCTCTAATAACCCTGGCAAAAAACCTAGGGTAAAACGGGTCTCCCATTTTATTTTGTTTTTCGCACTTGAAAAGTGTTTCTCCCATTTCCCCCCAGGAAAATACTTCCTGATTGATCATGTCCTTATTTGGTTTTATGACTTTTTTATTTGATTCTCTCAATTATTTAATATCCTCTACACAATTTGTATTTTTGTCTACAAATTTTAGTATTCTCTAATTAGTATTCATGAGAGTAACACCTACTCAATATTAAAAAATAAGATAGGGAAAGTGTACCAGACAAGTGAAAATTATCGGTATTAGACAAGGTTGGAACTTGGTGCACTCAGGTGTAGGCGCACCCGATATGCGAAACTAATTTAGTAATTCAAAAAAGGTAAAAAAGAACCTGAATTTTTTGGAAACCTCATGACCAAATGTTGTAACCGTATACAAAGTTCCGCGAAGGAATCAAAACTAAGACTATATATACACTTTACTGTTCATTAGGTTTGTACTAGGAAATTTGTTATTTTGGCCTAAGGTCAACAAAAGTTTATTCCTGCGCTATTTTTTTATATGGATACAAAAGTAGGTCAACTTTTGTTTCACACAAATAGTTTTAGTTTTTTTTTAGTTTTTCTATAATTGATAAATTATTTTTTCCTTATCAGGTGCACCAGCACCCGAGTACATCAGGGTATTACCCATATGGGACAACGAATGTCCTCTAACAGGAATATTGCTTATAGAGGAACATACATCCCAAACAACCTACACTGCTGAAATCACTGATCTCATCGGCCGCTATTTTGAAATGGTTTCTAGAATGACATTGGACCTTCTTAAGGTATTTTTTTTGCTTTCTACACCCTATACCGCTTTATAGTACTACTCTCTTCATCTGCAAAGCCAATCCGCGTAACTGAGTGCGCCGACCCATTATCAAGTTGTTCATTGTTGCCTCCCCTATCGCTCAGAAGCTTAGCGAGGTGGGCCGGCCCTGTTCCGGGTTTCATTCGATATTTGTTTCAATTTCTGTTGTGGTATTTGTTTTGTTTTATTTTCCAGTTTATTTAACTAACCGTTTTCCCTTCTGTATTTTTTTGTTTTTCTTCCTGTTTTATAACTTTTCACTTTTTCGTAGTTTTCTTCACAGTAAAGATTTTTTCTAATACTCAATGAGTATTTTTCAAAAAGACACGAAATATTTTTTTGAATGCACATGGAACAATTGTATAATTTGGAGTGAACTTTTATTCAACGTACGGTGAACATTTTTGTAATATAAGGTGAATAGTTTTTGCATTTAAAAAAGACTTTAGATCTTTTAAAAAGGAATACAGAAACCGATTTTTCGGAAAAAACTGCAGAAAAAAAAAGCATAAAGCAAAAACATGTAACTTGGTGCGAGGGAGTGGGCCGGCCCATTAGTTTGCCTCCGATGCTAACGAGCCCAGCAGCAGCTCGTCGAAAAATCAGCTCCTGTGCGGGCAGAAACCAACCAACCAACCAACCAACGGCGTCGTCTCCCTCTTCTCAAAAGCAGAGCACGAGACTCACCAGGTGGTTGAGATGGTTAGGTGGACAGTGGTATCCCCAACCCACCAGGGTTCAAATCCTGGTGCTCGACGACGAGGCGCTTACGGTGACTTCGTAAATCTCAAGATGATATGCCGGCTCAGTCTCTCGGAGGTGCTCATAGGGGTAAGGTGTGCGTGTGTGCGTTCATAGGGGTGGGTATATGCGCGTGTATATGAGCGCTTGCGTCTGTATTGATTCTCGAAAAAAAAAGCAGAGCACGAGACTCTGTTTCCAGTTCCACCTCCGCCCCCCTTCCTCCGCCTTTCCCCCCCGGATGGATCTAGGGGGACTGCCGGGCGAGCTCATCACGGATATCGCCCGCCGTCTTCCTTGCCAGGCGGACCTCGTCGCGCTCACCGCGGCGCTGCGCAGGCCCATCGCCCCTCCTGCTCCTCGTCCGGCTCTGCCGTGGCTGTTGGTGCCTCAGCCCTCTCCGCCAGTTCTTGCTCCGGGAGAGGCGCGGACAGCTAGGTTCGTCTGCATCGGATGCGGAGGGCCACACGACCTCCGCGTCCCGGAGGAGCTCGGCAGCACCTGATCGACCACCGCCGGCCGGGCAATCCGCAAGGTCTGCTGGTGTCCGGTAGGTATCTACTCGCATCCCCTGGGGGTTGGGCAATGGTGGTGCGTTACCATTGCCCCCCTCTTCCCGGAGACCGTGAGCCAGGACCCGCGATGCGATTGACAATGTACACCGGCGACATTCAGCACGGCGAGGCATTTACCAGATGGACGGAGCTGCAGCCAGAGTCCCTGCACGGACTTCTGGTGTTTGCAGCCAGGGGTTGCTCCAGGTTAATTGAAGATCCTTCTGGCCTCCACAATCTACAAGCGGGTGTTCGGTACCTGGATGATCGTGACGCTCGAGACGTGGATATGATCCAGCAGGAGAATCCCAACCTTCGAGAGTACCGGTGCAGCGATACCTGTGGGTTTGGATGGCCGCCGGCGGCGATCCATTTCTATGCGACTTGGGTGAACTACCCACCGTCGTCCTATTCTTCGCCAATTTGGTTCTTTTCTTAGGTGTGACACTAGATCATAGATGACGCGCGTTGCTGCGTCCGTCTATTTATAATATTGAATGTTAGCGTGTGATGCAAATATGTGGAGGCATTATACAAGAAATAGTAACAAATAGTGGCACCAAGATCATTGTTTTCAACATAGCACACTATATGGTAGCAATATCAACACTGTATATTGCATTGGTAAATATTGAGTTTGTTGTCAGCTAGATTTCAGAATACAAAAATTATGCCATCTAGATTGTTGTTTCTTCACTTCGTCTTGAAGGTTCAACAAATATTCACTTTCCTTGTCAACCTGGCCAGTTAATGCTACATTAACAGTGGATTGGATACTTTAAAGATAACCGACAGTCACTAAAAAATAGTATATAATAATATTATAGTAAGATCACATATCAAGCCATAGCACGTATCTTGTATTGATACAACGCAATACATGCTTCAAAGATCATATATCGACCATTATATATAATCCAACAAATGTGTTAACATGTTAATGAACAATTACTTCTTATTCCAATCTGGCATTTGTTGCAGGTAATTTATATTATTACTGTAGAGTTAGTTGCAGAAAAATACCCTTGTGCAGAACATGCTTTTCTCCTGACATGCATGTTGCAGTTTTATCAAATGAAGAAGAAAAGAAGCAGGCCTCATTTTCTTACAGTGAAAGAGGAACCAGGTATGAGCATACAACATGATCCTTGAGAAAATAAGAGGGCTCCCTGGAATTTAAAAGGGAAATAATGTTATAAATTATTGGCATGTCATTGTCAGCATGAAGCTACTCTTATTTTGAGACCATTAGAAAAAAAAATGAACCATTCAAAAGAAAATCTTATTTTAGGGATCAGTAAAAATTGCAGAGTGCATCACACCACTCGTAAGACTAAAGTTTTACCACATCTCATGCTTAGCTTAAATTTTGTTTTCTATCGGCCTTGCATGGACCAGAACAGTAAGCACTAGATGAAATATTTAAACTCATGTTTAGCTTTAAATTATGTTTTCTCGGCCTTGCATGGAAGGGTAATATTTGAACCCCCATGTCTAGAGTCATTGATGCATGCAGTTTATATTGATAGTGGATCATCAGGTAAGCTATAGAAACATATGGCATGCGCACTACATGCCTTGGATTCTAGGTTCATCAAGACTATTGATTTGAATGATGCATTAGCACCATCAAGTTGTGTTTTGTCATCTGCAACTACAAAATATGTTTTGGGCAAGTAAATGGATGATGAACTGGTGAACACTCATGGTTTGCAAAATTTATTGATAAAAATGTTAACATTAAAATTATAAATAAAATTAAGCAAGCCATGGTGTGCATGAAAGGGGATTTAGAGAAAGGGGAGGGTAAGGCAGAAATACCTACACTTAGGCTGATGCCATTGCAAGTATATGATTTGATCATATACATTATCATACATACATCCGACATCTGATTTCATTGATGTGTACTAACAATTTGCACACGAAAATAAAGGAGATGCCGTTCCTTCTGATACAACAGACCAAAACAACATATAACTGGACATTTAATAAATCGATAAAAAATCAAGAACTACGGAAAGAGGTGCCAGGTTACCTCGAACATGGAGTAGAATTAGATGCATAATACAATAGATCAAACCAACCTGTAACCCATCATGCATGTAATAAGTCGAAAAATAAATTCTAGCAACAATGATGGTTGTTCTTCGTGGTGACCCTCGTGAGGAAATGGCGGCGAATCTCGTCTAGAGAGGGGCACCATGGCCTTCTATCCTTCAGTCTCCAGCTGTTGCTGGCGAGCTCTGGTGGCCTCCAGGTGTCGGCCACGGACAGCAGCGTGGTCCTGAGCGTCGGTTCTCTTTGCCCCATCGTACAGCGACGCTGCCTTTTGTCTATGTTGTCGTTCCCGTCGGTGAAGCTTCCATCTCTCTTGTCTTCCTGCTTCTTGGGTTCCTCTCACCTCACAGGCTCTGGGACTGGAGGAATCAAGTAATTTGATTAACAGCACCAACAACAATTTTGAAGAGAAAAAACAACATAGTTGGATGGAATACGAAGCATGGGGGAGAAGATGTACAAAAGATCTGCACCAGCGAAGAAAACATATACTAATAAACCGGAATAATAAACATAACTATGCAAGGAGAGGATATATAGGTGCATCGCAGCGCATGAGGGGAAGGCAGCTGGATTGTAACACACATCCACCATCAGCGCTCGCGAGTAGCGCACGTCCACCGCCATTACGGCTCGCATCAACGATGCCTTAAATCCTTGACTGTACGCCCTCCAGAGACGCCGCATCACCCGCTCGCATCGCTCGGCGGATCCCCCATCGCCCGAACGCGGCCTCCTGTTGTGTCCCGGTGGGCTAACAGGGCCCAAGCGTGGCCTTCTATTATTTCCCAAGTAGGCCTAGTTCAACGACTGATGGGCGATTTTGTTGCTGGAGCAGCGGCCCAGCCTTTTTAGCACTTTCTTGCGGGCACTCATATGGAATTAGAAGGAAATCCTTGTCTAATTTTTTTTTTAAAAAAATAGAAGGAAATCCAACGGTCAGGGACGCCCATAATTCTAGATCTGATGGCTGAAAACACTGATGACCTGAGATGGCCTGGTTAGTGCGCAGTTTTAATGTCTTTAAATGTGAGCACTGAATTGGTTTAGATTCAGACTGTTTTTGCCATTGTAAGAAGGGCAACTCTGTTTCCTGTGGCATGTGGCAGTAGACTCTGTTTTGGTTTATCATCTTGTTAATTGCTACTCCCTCCGTAATTTAATATAAGAGCGTTTAGAATACTAAAATAGTGATCTAAACACTCTTATATTAGTTTACAGAGGGAGTACTTGTAAATGATCTCAATTGCATTTTTACCAGTAATATACTGCCAAATTTTTCGTCTTGCTCAACAATGTATGGTTCATCTTGTTTTCTTTTCCCTGACGAATGTATGGTTGTGCGGTAAAAACGAGGGAATACCAAATTTTCTATTAAAGAACCCATCGGTGACAAAACTTATAAAAATGTGGAAGCAGAAGAGCAAAACGCATCAAATGCTGGTTCTTGATTTTGACTTGGTCAACAAATTTTCAAGAAGCTCTCTCAAATAAATTCCATTAACGATTTTGCCTGGTCAACAATTTGTCAAACCAATCGGTGACAATCAACTTAAAAAAAAATCCATCTCACGACACACTCTCTTTTTCTTTTTTGCGAGATAAACTTCCAATCTATTCATCTTCAATCATGGTAGTACAATGAATATTATAAATAATAAAAATTACATCCAGATCCGTAGACCACCTAGCGACGACTACAAGCACTGAAGCGAGTCGAAGGCGCGCCGCTGTCATCGCCCCTCCCTCGCCGGTGCCGGGCAAACCTTGTTGTAGTAGACAGTCGGGAAGTCGTCGTGCTAAGGCCCCAAAGAACCAACGCACCAGAACAACAACTGCCGCCGATGAAGATTGTAGATAAGAAGGATCCAACCTCAAGACACACGAACAAAGACGAACGACGAACCGATCTGAGCAAATTCACTGAAGACAGATCCACCGGAGACACACCTCCACACGCCCACCGACGACGCTAGACACATCACCGGAATGAGGGCTAGGCGGGGAGACCTTTATTCCATCTTCAGGGAGCCGCCGCCGTCTCGTCTTCCTGAATAGGACACAAACCCTAACAAATCTTGAAAAAAGATATAAAAACAGAGTCCTCCCACCGGCAACACGACACACTATCATCCAGACATAAAAGAATGCCAACATACAACACCGTAGCATCAATATAATTTCGGATTGATTTTCCAATTTTTGATTTGGCCAACAATTTTTCAAGGAGCTCTCTCATTCAAGTGAGGTGTTCCATCCTTAATTTGGCTCATGATTTTGGCTGCTTAATGATTTCTCAAATCAATCCGCAACAACTAGCTTGTAAAAATACGTCGGTCTCGCACTCTCTCATCACCTCACAAAAAATAAATGTCAATATGCAACACTATAGCACCAATACAATACACGTGCTCACCACTGGAAGAAATTTCCCTGCATACATGTGAGTTAATCTGCGGATAGCACATAACTATACCACAGAAAGAAACCATCAAAATACCGCATTATATAAAAAAAAGGAAGACACACTTTATCATCTTCCCCACACGTCAAACCATTTTTTTAATGAAATCCTAACAATACGAATCGCGTAGCGAAGCACACCCAATTCTTTAGTATATATCAAATTCAAAGTACATAAATAGTTTCTTTAAATATGAGATCTCTTGTAGCATCAATGAATTGTGTGTGTGAGTGATTAACATGTGGTTGCATAAGGCCAAACCACATAAGTGTTATATATGTAGTTGTAAATCAAGTTGATAGCATTTTTTTTACTAGAAACATGCCACTAGTAGAAAACATGGCTTTGGTTGAAGCCAGGAAGACGGCTTTAATCCCGGTTCACTCACGAACCGGTACCAAAAAGTGCATGGGTCCCGGTTCGTGAGGCCAGGGTGCCGGCCGGGCCTCGGGGGCCATTGGTCCCGGTTCGTGTGACCCCTTTGGTCTCGGTTCTAGATACGAACCGGGACCAATGGTCCTCGCTCCTGTTCGCTCCTGACCCAGCACCTTTTGTCTCGGTTGGTGGCAGGAACCGGGACCAAAGGTTGTCCTTTAATCCCGGTTTAAGCCACAAACTAGGACTAAAGAAAAGCCTATATATACCCCTGCCCTGCCTGCGAACAGAGCCACTGCTCTGTTTTTTTTGCCTTGGAGAGGAGATGTGTGTGTTGCTCCAGCTCACCTCCTATGCACATGAGGTGTTCGATGAAATGCCCGAGCCACACTTAAACTTTCTCCTCTCCAAGCTCCTTGTCCAAACTTCATTTTCCTCAAGATTTGTCTAGGTTTGCCGGTCCGTCCTGTCCCTTCCCTGTCCTCACCGCCGTCAATAGCCCACGCCGATCTCGTCGCCTACACCGCTGTGGTGAGCCTCTTGTTCTTATCTTCTTTCTAAAAGGAAAAAATATTCTTACTTGTATGATTTAGATAGATATTTGTATAATTTTCTTACTTTTATTATTGTTTGTTATTATATAGTGCCATGGTTTTGGTATCCGCCCCCGTCGGCCCTCGTCCTGTCTATGATTCAGATGTGGTATACCATCTTTTATAACTATTTGTTTCATTTAGTGTTATGACAATTATGCCAACCAACGTGACATAGATGTTTTTATCTAGGAGGTATGTGAACCGAAAATTCCAACCGACTCTCTTGTGGAGAGGTTAAATTTAGTTGAAAAGGAAAACATTTACTTGAAGAAAAAATTGAAAATAACTAAGGAGGAGAAGATGGAGTTGGAGTTGCATGTTGCGGATGTCGTCGATGATCACAAGATCAAGATGGATGCAATGCGCTGGAAGATTAGAAAGATTAGAAAATATGCCATTCATACCGAGGCTTGGTATTATTATACCGTTGGATCAATTGTTACCTTAGTTGCGATTATGATTGCATTTGTTGTTGCATTGAAATGTTTTACATAGTTTCAATGTATGGTTTAATTAGATAGCTATATGTTGTTCAATGAGAAATATGTATGAACTTTAGTTGTGATGATGAACTTATATTAATTTGGTAACTTCTCTATTCATGATGTTCTGTAATGGTTTTTGACACACTTAATTATATATAGTGCACGCAGATGAACCGGCAATGGATGTACGGTGACAGACGCACCTTCGAGAACATTAAGGGCCTATGTAAATTTCTCGAAGTGGCTGAGGAAAACAAGTAGAATGGTTTTATGTGTTTTCCATGCCCTATCTGTGGGAATATGAAGTCTTACTCTGACTCGAAAACCCTTCACATCCACCTACTTGAGAAGGGTTTCATGTCACACTATAATGTTTGGACCAAACACGAAGAAAGAGGGGTTATGATGGAAGACAACGAAGAAGAAGAGGATGATGACAACTATCCGCCCCCTGAATACGGTGATGCTGCAACGGGGGAAGCTGAAGATCAAGAGGAACCAGACGATGTGCCCGATGATGATCTTCGACGGGTCATTGTTGATGCAAAGAGACAATGACAAAATGAAAGGGAGAAGTTGAAGTTCGATCGCATGTTAGAGGATCACCAAAAAAGGGTTGTACCCAAATTGCGAAGATGGCAACACAAAGCTCGGTACCACACTGTAATTGCTGGAATGGAAGGCAGATAACGGTGTATGTGACAACGGATTTGTGAAGCTACTGAAAATATTGAAGATGAAGCTTCAAAAGGATAAAGAATTGCCCGATAGTACGTACGGAGCAAAGAAGGTTCTATGCCCTTTAGGATTGGAGGTGGAGAAGATACATGCATGCCCTAATGATTGCATCCTCTACCGCGATACATACGAGGATTTGAACGCATGCCCGGTATGCGGTGCATTGCGGTATAAGATTAGACGAGATGAGCCTGGTGATGTTGATGGAGAGTGCCACACGAAGAGGGTTCCTGCCAAGGTGATGTGGTATGCTCCTATAATACCATGGTTGAAATGTCTGTTCAGAAACAAAGAGCATGCCAAGTTGATGCAATGGCACAAAGAGGACCGTAAGAAAGACGAGAAGTTGAGAGCACCCACTGACGGGTCGCAGTGGAGAAAAATCGAGAGAAAGTGGGGGGACTTTGCAGGTGACACAAGGAACATATGGTTTGGTTTAAGCGAGATGGCATTAATCCTTTTGGGGAGCAGAGCAGCAATCATAGCACCTGGCCCGTGACTCTATGTATCTATAACCTTCCTCGGCTATGCATGAAGCGGAAGTTCATTATGACGCAAGTGCTCATCCAAGGCCCTAAGCAACCCGGCAACGACTTTGATGTGTACCTAAGGCCATTAGTTGAACAACTTTTACAGCTGTGGAATGTTGGGGAACGTAGTATTTCAAAAATTTCCTACGATCACACAAGATCTATCTACTATAAGCATAGCAACGAGAGGGGAGAGTGTGTCTACGTACCCTCGTAGACCCAAAGCGAAAGCGTCTAGTGACGCGGTTGATGTAGTCGAACATCTTCGCGATCCAACCGATCCTAGCACCGAACGTACGGCACCTCCGTGTACGTTCAGCTTGATGATGTCCCACGAGCTCTTGATCCAGTTGAGCCTCGTAGGAGAGTTTCGTCAGCACGACGGCGTGGTGACGGTGATGATGAAGCAACCGGCGCAGGGCTTCGCCTAAGCACTACAACGATATGACTGAGGTGTGTAACTGTGGGGAGTGGGACCACACACGGCTAGAATCAACTTGTGTGTCTATGGGGTGCTCTCTCCCCACGTATATAAAGGAGGGAGGTGAGGAGGAGGCGACCAAGGAGGAGGAGGTGCGCGAAGGGAGGGGCAATCCTACTCCAAGTAGGATTGGCCCTCCTTTCCTATTCCTACTAGGAGAGGGAGGGAAAGAGAAGAGGACAAGAAGGAAAGAGGGGGACCGGCCCCCTAGACCCAAACCAATTCGGTTTGGGCCTTGGGGGGGGGGGGGGCGCCCCACATCTCCCTTGCTGTCCTCTTCCTCCACTAGGGCCCAATAAGGCCCATAGACTCCCAGGGGGGTTCCGGTAACCTCCCAGTACTCCGAAAATACCCGATACACTTCGGAACCCTTCCAGTGTCCGAATATAACCTTCCAATATATCAATCTTTATGTCTCGACCATTTCGAGACTCCTCGTCATGTTCGTGATCACATCCGGCACTCCGAACAACCTTCGGTACATCAAAACACATAAAGTCATAATGCCGATCGTCATCAAACGTTAAGCGTGCGGACCCTACGGGTTCGAGAACTATGTAGACATGACCGAGACTCATCTCCGGTCAATAACGAATAGCGGAACCTGGATGATCATATTGGTTCCTACATATTCTACGAAGATCTTTATCGGTCAAACCGCATAACAACATACGTTGTTCCCTTTGTCATCGGTATGTTACTTGCCCGAGATCCGATCATCGGTATCATCATACCTAGTTCAATCTCATCACCGGCAAGTCTCTTTACTCGTTCCGTAATACATCATCTCTTGACTAACTCATTAGTCATTTGCTTGAAAGGCTTATTATGATGTGTATTACCGAGAGGGCCCAGAGATACCTCTCCGACACTCGGAGTGACAAATCCTATTCTCGATCTATGCCAACACCACAAACACTTTCGGAGACACCTGTAGAGCATCTTTATAATCACCCAGTTACGTTGTGACGTTTGATAGCACACAAGGTGTTCCTACGGTATTCGGGAGTTGCATAATCTCATAGTCATAGGAACATGTATAAGTCATGAAGAAAGCAATATCAATAAAACTAAACGATCAAGTTGCTAAGCTAACGGATGGGTCTTGTCCATCACATCATTCTCCTAATGATGTGATCCCGTTGATCAAATGACAACTCATGTCTATGGTTAGGAAACATAACCATCTCTGATTTAACGAGCTAGTATAGTAGAGGCATACTAGGGACACTCTGTTTTGGCCTATGTATTCACACATGTACTAAGTTTTCGGTTAATACAATTCTAGCGTGAATAATAAACATTTATCATGATATAAGGAAATATAAATAACAACTTTATTATTGCCTCTAGGGCATATTTCCTTCAGTCTCCCACTTGCACTAGAGTCAATAATCTAGTTTACATCGCCATGTGATTTAATATCGATAGTTCACATCGTTATGTGAATAACACCCACAGTTCACATTGCCATATGACCAACACCAGAGGGTTTACTAGAGTCAATAATCCAGTTCACATCACCATGGGATTAACACCCAAAGAGTACTAAGGTGTGATCATGTTTTGCTTCGTGAGAGAAGTTTAGTCAGCGGGTCTGTTACATTCAGATCCGTATGTATTTCGCAAATTTCTATGTCTACAATGCTCTTCATGGACCTACTCTAGCTAATTGCTCCCACTTTCAATACGTATCCAGATTGATACTTAGAGTCATCTGGATTAGTGTCAAAGCTTGCATCGGTGTAACTCTTTATGACGAACTCTTTTTCACCTCCATAATCGAGAAACATTTCCTTAGTCATCCAGTAACTAAGGATAATTTTGACCGATGTCGAGTGATATACTCCTGGATCACTTTTGTATCTCCTTGCCAAACTCATGGCAAGGTACACAACAGGTTTGGTACACAACATGGCATACTTTATAGAACCTATGGCTGAGGCATAGGGAATGACTTTCATTTTTTATCTATCTTCTGCCGTGGTCGGGTTTTGAGTTTTACTCAACTTCATACCTTGCAACACAGACAAGAACTCTTTCTTTGACTATTCCATTTTGAACTACTTCAAAAACTTATTAAGGTATGTACTAATTGAAAAAACTTATCAAGCGTCTTGATCTATCTCTATAGATCTTGATGCTCAATATGTAAGCAGCTTCACCGAGGTCTTTCTTTGAAAAACTCCTTTCAAACACTCCTTATGCTTTCCAGAAAATTCTACATCGTTTCCGATCGACAATATGTCATTCACATATACTTATCAGAAAGGCTGTAGTGCTCCCACTCACTTTCTTGTAAATACAGGCTTCACCGCAAGTCTGTATAAAACTATATGCTTTGATCAACTTATCAAAGCGTATATTCCAACTCCGAGATGCTTGCACCAGTCCATAGATGAATCGCTGGAGCTTGCACATTTTGTTAGCACCTTTAGGATTGACAAAACCTTCTGGTTGCATCATATACAACTCTTCTTTAATAAATCCATTAAAGAACACAATTTTGTTATCTATTTGCCAGATTTCATAAAATGCGGCAATTGCTAACATGATTTGGACAGACTTAAGCATCGCTACGAGTGAGAAAATCTCATCGTAGTCAACTCCTTGAACTTGTCAAAAACCTTTCGCAACAAGTCGAGCTTTGTAGACAGTAACATTACCATCGGCGGCGGTCTTCCTCTTAAAGATCCATTTATTTTCAATGGCTTGCCGATCATCGGGCAAGTCAACCAAAGTCCATACTTTGTTCTCATACATGGATCCCATCTCAGATTTCATGGCCTCAAGCCATTTTGCGGAATCTGGGCTCATCATCGCTTCCTCATAGTTCATAGGTTCATCATGGTCTAGTAACATGACTTCCAGAACTGGGTTGCCGTACCACTCTGGTGCGGAACGTACTCTGGTTGACCTACGAGGTTCAGTAGTAACCTGATCCGAAGTTTCATGATCATCATCATTAGCTTCCTCACTAACTGGTGTAGAAATCACTAGAACTAGTTTATGTGATGTGCTACTTTCCAATTTGGGAGAAGGTACAATTACCTCATCAAGTTCTACTTTCCTCCCACTCACTTCTTTCGAGAGAAACTCCTTCTCTAGAAAGGATTGCCACTTCTCAAGTTTGCGTTGTATTCCCTCGAAGAGGAAAGGGAGATGCAGCATAGTAGCATAAGTATTTCCCTCAGTTTTTGAGAACCAAGGTATCAATCCAGTAGGAGACCACGCGCGAGTCCCTCGCACCTGCAGAAAAAAATAAGAACTTTGCAACCTATGCGATAAGGGGTTGTCAATCCCTTTACGGTCACTTACGAAAGTGAGATCTGATAGAGATGATAGTTTATATTTTTGGTATTTTGGTTTATAAGAACAGAAAGTAAAAGCGGAAAAAGTAAAGTAGATGTAGATTGATATGTTGAGAATAGACCCGGGGGCCATAGTGTTCTCTAGTGGCTTCTCTCATGATAGCGATATTCTACGGTAGATGAACAAATTACTGTCGATCAATTGATAGAAAAGCGAATAATTATGAGACTATCTAGGCATGATCATTGTATATAGGCATCACATCCGAGACAAGTAGACCGACTCCTGCCCGCATCTACTACTATTACTCCACACATCGACCGCAATCTAGCATGCATCTAGTGTATTGAGTTCATAAGAACAGAGTAATGCCTTAAGCATGATGACATGATGTAGAGGGATAAACTCAAGCAATATGATATAAACCCCATCTTTTTATCCTCGATGGCAACAATACAATATGTGCCTTGCTGCCCCTATTGTCACTAGGAAAGGACACCGCAAGATTGAACCCAAAGCGAAGCACTTCTCCCATTGCAAGAACTATAGATCTAGTAGGCCAAACCAAACCAATAATTCGAAGAGACTTACAAGGATATTATGAGCACACATAAAGAGTTCAGAAAAGAACCAAATATTTCTCATAGATAATCTTGATCATAAACTCACAATTCATCGGATCTCGACAAACACACCGCAAAAAGAGATTACATCGAATAGATCTCCCCGAAGATCGAGGAGTACTTTGTATTGAGATACAAATAGAGAGAAGATGCCATCTAGATACTAGCTATGGACCCGAAGGTCTGTGGTAAACTACTCACAACTCATGGTGAGGGCGATGATGATGATGTAGAAGCACTCCGTGACGGATCCTCCCTCTGGCGGAGCTCCGGAACATGCCCCAATATGGGATCTCACGGGAACAGAAGGTTACGGCGGTGGAACTAGGGTTTTCTCTCCTCTTCTGATGGTTTCGCGGTGCGTAGGCTTATATAGGAGGAAGGAGGACACCGGGGGCCTCACGAGGGACCCACGAGGCAGGGGGGCCCTGGGCAGGGGCCCCCCCCCACCCTCGTGGGTATCTCGTGGCCCCTACTCCGTGGTTCGCAAGTCTCCCGTGCGTGATTTTCTCCAAAAATATCTCTCCCGAAGGTTTCATTCCGTTTGGACTCCGTTTGATATCCCTTTTCTGTAAAACCCTAAAACAGGCAAAAAAACAGCAATCTGGACTGGGCCTTTGGGTTAGTAGGTTAGTCCCAAAAATAATATAACAGTGTATGACAAAGCCCATTAAACATCCAAAACATCATAAATAATAGCATGGAACAATAAAAAATTATAGATACCTTGGAGACGTATCAAGCATCCCTAAGCTTAATTCCTGCTCGTCCTCGAGTAGGTAAATGATAAAAATAGAATTTTTGATGTGAAATGCTAACCAACATAGTTTTTCAATGTAATTCTCTTAATTGTGGCATGAATGTTCAGATCTGAAAGATTCAAGATAAAAGTCTATATTAACATAAGAAATATTAATACTTCAAGCATACTAACAAAGCAATCATGTCTTCTCAAAATACTATGGCTAAAGAAAGTTATCTCTACAAAATCATATAGTCTCGCTATGCTCCCTCTTCATCACACAAAATATTCATATCATGCACAACCCTGATTTCAGCCTAGCACTTGTTTTCATACTCTATTCTTTCAAACCTTTCAACTTTCACGCAATACATGAGCGTGAGCCATGGCCATAGCACTATGGGTGGAATAGAGAGGTGGTTGTGGAGAAGACAAAAAGGAGGGAGATAGTCTCACATGAATTAGGCGTATCAACGGGCTATGGAGATGCCCATCAATAGATATCAATGTGAGTGAGTAGGGATTGCCATGCAACGGATGCACTAGAGCTAAAAATGTATGAAAGCTCAACAAAAGAAACTAGTGGGTGTGCATCCAACTTGCTTGCTCACGAAGACCTAGGGCATTTGAGGAAGCCCATCGTTGGAATATACAAGCCAAGTTCTATAATGAAAATTCCCACTAGTATATAAAAGTGACTAAGCATGAGACTCTCTACAATGAAGAACATGGTGCTACTTTGAAGCACAAGTGTGGAAAAAGATAGTAGCAATTGTCCCCTTTTTCTTTTCTTTTCCCTTTTTTGGGCCTTTTTTTCTTTGGCCTTTCTTTTTTTCTTTTTTTTTGCGGAGGGGCTTTATTGATTTAGCCTTTCCTCCCATGGGACAATGCTCTAATAATGATGATCATCACACTTTCATTACAACTCGATATTACAACTCGATACTACATCAAAGTATGACTCTATATGAATGCCTCCGGCGGTGTACCAGGATGTGCAATGAAACAAGAGTGACATGTATGAAAAATTATGCATGGTGGCCTTGCCACAAATACGATGTCAACTACATGATCATGCATGGCAATATGACAATATGAAGCGTGTCATATGAACGGAACGGTGGAATGTTGCATGGCAATATATCTCGGAATGGCTATGGAAATGCCATAATAGGTAGGTATGGTGGCTGTTTTGAGGAATAATATGGTGGCTGTTTTGAGGAAGGATATATAGTGGGTGTATGGTGCCGACGAAAGTTGCGCGGTACAAGAGAGGCTAGCAATGGTGGAAGGGTGAGAGTGCGTATGATCCATGGACTCAACATTAGTCATAAGAACTCATATACTTCTTGCAAAAATGTACGAGTCATCAAAACAAAGAAATCAACGCATGCTCCTAGGGGGGAGGTTGGTAGGAGGTAACCATCGCGCGCCCCCGACCTCCACAGAAAGGTTGGCACTTTACAAATACCTCATGCTCTAACTTCGTCACATAGCGGTTCACCATACGTGCATGCTACGGGAATCACTAACCTTAACACAAGTATTTCTCAATTTCATAATAACTCCACTAGCATGATTCTAATATCACTATCCTCATATCTCAAAACATTTATCAAGCATCCAACTTCTCATCATATTCAATGCACTTAGTGTGAAAGTTTTTACTACATTGATATTGGATGTCTATCATGTGAAGATTAGTTTTTTAGCCTAAACACATTACCATGCTGTTTTAATAGACTCTCAAATGGATATAAGTGAAGCATGAGAGTTCAACAATTTCTTCAAAATATTATCACCACCGTGCTCTAAAAGATATAAGTGAAGCACTAGAGCAAAAACTATTCAACTCAAAAGATATAAGTGAAGCACATAGAGTGTTCTAACAATTCCTAGGCCATATTTAACTATCTCAAATAAGTGTGTCCAGCAAGGATAATTGTGGCAAACTAACAAGCAAAGACTCGAATTATACAAGACGCTCCAAGCAAAACACATATCATGTGGTGAATAAAAATATAGCTCCGAGTATAGTTACCGATGGATGAAGACGAAAGAGGGGATGCCTTCCCGGGGCATCCCCAAGCTTAGGCTTTTGATTGTCCTTGAATTTTACTTGGGGTGCCATGGGAATCACCAAGCTTAGTCCCTTGCAACTCTTTGTTCCATAGTCCATCAAAGCAACACTCAAAACTTGAAAACTTCACAACACGAAACTTAAGCAAAAATCTCGTGAGCTCCGTTAGTATAAGAAAGCAAACCACTACTCAAAGGTACTGTAATGAATTCATTCTTTGTTTATATTGGTGTTAAGCCTACTGTATTCCAACTTCTCTATGGTTCATACTTCCCAAAACTACTCATAGAGGCATTGAAATAAGCAAACAACACACCAAAAACAGAATCTGTCAAAAAACAGAACAGTCTGTAGTAATCTGCAGGTTTCGCATACTTCTGTAACTCCAAAAAATTCAAACTAAATTGGTAAAGGTGAGGAATTTGTCTATTAATCATCTGCGAAAAGAATCAACTAAATAGCACGCTCCAGTAAAATCTGATGACCATTCTAGCGAGCGCTAATGATTCTGTTTTTCATAGCAAGATCATATAAACTTCACACAGGTCTTCCTAAAGGTTCTACTTGGCACAAACACTAAACAAAACATGAAACCTCATCTAAACAGAAGCTAGATGCAATATTTATTCCCTAACAGCAGCAAAAACAAAAAATATAAAATTGGGTTGCCTCCCAAAAAGCGCTATCATTTTACGCCCCTAGCTAGGCACGATACAAGGATAAATCTAGGTATTGCCATCTTTGATCTTCACCCTTTTAATGGTGTCAAGCTCGAATCCGGGAGGTTCTTTATGTTTTCCTTCATATTCGGAAATCTTTAGATATAAAGCATCCAACCTCTTATTACAAAGAGTAATCAACATATTCATGCGGTGGAGATTCCCACTAACACTTTTAAGAGGTTCAGGAGACTTTTGTAATATTTTTGTTACTTCGCAAATTTTCTCAAAAACTTCCGTCCGTTCCTGGGTTGAATTTGACCCTTTTTGGGGAGGTAGTGTTCCCACTATTCCCTCTATAATTTCATGCGCAATACTAGGATCAACTTCGATAAAATTCCCTTTGGCAACGGAATACAAGAGTTGTCTATGAGACATATTTAATCCAACATAAAAATTGCGAAGCAAGATTCTAAAATTCACCTCTAAGGTGCACTTATGATAAGATTCCATCATCCTAAACCAAGCATCTTTTAAGTTTTCTCCTTGCTTTTGCTTGAAGTGAAGCACTTCAAACTCGGGAGACAAAGGAGCGGATAAGGGACTAGCCATTATGACAAGCAAGCAAGCCAACGATAAACACAGGGCAGAAGAAGGGCAAATAAAATGGCAAGGGTGAAGTGGGGGAGAGGAAAATGAGAGGCAAAAGTGTAATGCGAAGGATGAGGGTTTGTGATAGGTACTTGGTATATGACTGTTGCGTAAGCCTCCCCGGCAACGGCGCCAGAAATTCTTCTTGCTACTTCTCAAGCTTGCGTTGTATTCCCTCGAAGAGGAAATGGAGATGCAGCACAGTAGCATAAGTATTTCCCTCAGTTTTTGAGAACCAAGGTATCAATCCAGTAGGAGACCACGCGCGAGTCCCTCGCACCTGCACAAAAAAATAAAAACTTCACAGCCAACGTGATAAGGGGTTGTCAATCCCTTTACGGTCACTTACGAAAGTGAGATCTGATAGAGATGATAGTTTATATTTTTGGTATTTTTGTTTATAAGAACAGAAAGTAAAATCGGAAAAAGTAAAGTAGATGTAGATTGATATGTTGAGAATAGACCCTGGGGCCATAGTGTTCTCTAGTGGCTTCTCTCATGATAGCGATATTCTACGGCGGGTGAACAAATTACTGTCGAGCAATTGATAGAAAAGCGAATAATTATGAGACTATCTAGGCATGATCATTGTATATAGGCATCACGTCTGAGAAAAGTAGACCGACTCCTGCCTGCATCTACTACTATTACTCCACACATCGACCGCTATCCAGCATACATCTAGTGTATTGAGTTCATAAGAACAGAGTAATGCCATAAGCAAGATGACATGATGTAGAGGGATAAACTCAAGCAATATGATGTAAACCCCATCTTTTTATCCTCGATGGCAACAATACAATACGTGCCTTGCTGCCCCTACTGTCACTGGAAAAGGACACCACAAGATTGAACCCAAAGCGAAGCACTTCTCCCATTGCAAGAACTATAGATCTAGTAGGCCAAACCAAACCAATAATTCGAAGAGACTTGCAAGGATATTATGAGCACACATAAAGATTTCAGAAAAGAACCAAATATTTCTCATAGATAATCTTGATCATAAACTCACAATTCATCGGATCTCGACAAACACACCGCAAAAAGAGATTACATCGAATAGATCTCCTCAAAGATCGAGGAGAACTTTGTATTGAGACCCAAAGAGAGATAAGAAGCCATCTAGATACTAGCTATGGACCCGAAGGTCTGTGGTAAACTACTCACAACTCATGGTGAGGGCGATGATGATGATGTAGAAGCACTCCGTGATGTATGCCCCCTCCGGCGGAGCTCCGAAACAGGCCCCAAGATGGGATCTCATGGGAACAGAAGGTTATGGCGGTGGAACTAGGGTTTTCTCTCCTCTTTTGATGGTTTCGGGGTACGTAGGCTTATATAGGAGGAAGGAGGACACCGAGGGCCTCACGAGGGACCCACGAGGTAGGGGGGCGCGCCCTGGGCAAGGGGCGTGCCCCCACCCTTGTGGGCACCTCGTGGCCCCTACTCCGTGGTTCTCAAGTCTCCCGTGCGTGATTTTCTCCAAAAATATCTCTCCCGAAGGTTTCATTCCGTTTGGACTCCGTTTGATATCCCTTTTCTGTAAAACCCTAAAACAGGCAAAAAAACAGCAATCTGGACTGGGCCTTTGGGTTAGTAGGTTAGTCCCAAAAATAATATAACAGTGTATGACAAAGCCCATTAAACATCCAAAACATCATAAATAATAGCATGGAACAATAAAAAATTATAGATACGTTGGAGACGTATCAAGCATCCGCAAGCTTAATTCCTGCTCGTCCTCGAGTAGGTAAATGATAAAAACAGAATTTTTGATGTGAAATGCTAACCAACATAGTTTTTCAATGTAATTCTCTTAATTGTGGCATGAATGTTCAGATCTGAAAGATTCAAGATAAAGTCTATATTGACATAAGAAATAGTAATACTTCAAGCATACTAACAAAGCAGTCATGTCTTCTCAAAATACTATGGCTAAAGAAAGTTATCCCTACAAAATCATATAGTCTCACTATGCTCCCTCTTCATCACACAAAATATTCATATCATGCACAACCCTGATTTCAGCCAAGCACTTGTTTTCATACTCTATTCTTTCAAACCTTTCAACTTTCACGCAATACATGATCGTGAGCCATGGACATAGCACTATGGGTGGAATAGAGAGGTGGTTGTGGAGATAGTCTCAACGGGCTATGGAGATGCCCATCAATAGATATCAATGTGAGTGAGTAGGGATTGCCATGCAACGGATGCACTAGAGCTAAAAATGTATGAAAGCTCAACAAAAGAAACTAGTGGGTGTGCATCCAATTTGCTTGCTCACGAAGACCTAGGGCATTTGAGGAAGCCCATCGTTGGAATAATTCTCCGTATTCTTTTGAAGTGGAGTTTTGCAATTCTTCATTCTCAGCCAGTCCTTCTTTTCTTTGCGGCGGTAATTCACCTCAAGTTTTGAGATGTTTTCAATAAGTCCACAACAAGCTCATTCTTTTGTTGATCTTCTCAACAACTCCGTTCAAGTCTTTCTCTTGAAGATCCTCTTTCAAATTCATTCGTGGTAGAACTTGTTGTTCTCTTATCCGTTCTTTTATTCCATTCTTTCAATCCTTCCGGAGTCAATGGTGTTGTTCTTCTCGTCATTTATCGCCATATTCTTAAGTTCAAGTTCTATTCCTTCCATTTTCAGCCGGAGTGCTGTCTGAATTCCTATGTGAAAATCCATTTCTTTCTCTTATTAACCGGAGTGGTTTCGAAATCATTCGTGTTCCTTCAGCTCTTGTTTCGTGCCTTCCAACCTACTTGATTCTCGTCGTATTCCTTGTTCCTCTTGCTTAACGAAGTCTTTGCAACTTCTTTCATCTTCGTTGTACCTTTTCTTCAAATTATTCAACCTCTCAAGGTTCTTGGCTTCACTCTTTTGTTCGAGAAGAAATTTGTTCTTCCTTTTCTCTTCCGTCTCGTTCCTAAGATCTCGGGACAAGATCTCTTGTTAGTAGGGGAGTGTTGTGACACCCCGAGACCAGTGCGCCAGGTGTCAGCAGGTTATTCGTTGCCGTTGCCATGTCATCTGCTTGCGTGTTGCATCTTTCCATGTCATCATGTGTGTTGCATCATCATGTTTTCAAAACTTGCATCCGTCCGAGCCCGCTCGTCCTTTCCGTTGTCCGTTCTGAGCCCAGACACACTTGCACGTGCCTGCGGCACCTCCGGATATTTATTTTATGAGTGGCCGGAAAACGTTCTCGGAATGGGTTGAAACTTGGCGTGTGGTCTTAATATAGCATAGGTAGACCGCCTGTCAAGTTTCGTCGCGCTCGGAGTTCGTTTGATAGCCCAACGGTTAACCGCGTTAACCGTCGGAAGCCTTTTTTCCTTTTGGCCCAACACCCTTTCCAACAGCCCACAAGCCCATCCCAACCACCTCCATGCTCTCGGTCGTTGGATCGTGATCGCGTGGCCGAAAACCGCTCCTCATTCGGACTCTCCTAGCTCCCTCTACCTATAAAACAGTCTCCTCCCCCGAAATTTCGGGCAAACCCTAGGCGTCTTCCACCTCGCACAGCCGGACATGTCCATCCTCGCCGGACATGTCCAGCCACCACGTGTTCCAGCCACTCACAGCCCGCCACGTCATCACGCCGCCGCCCGCGCCCAACCACACCGCGCCACGTGGCCAGCCGCCACCTCCCACCGCCGCGGCCCGCGGAGCCCATCGCGGGCCCGCGCCCTACCGCCGCTGAGCCTGGCTCGCCCGCCGCCGCCGCTGCCTGCCTTCCCGTCCCCTGGCTCCTTCGCGCCAGCCCCGCCGCCGACAAGGCCTCGTCGGATCCGCCCGCCGCCGCCGCTGCTCCCCCGGCCTCGCCGCCCGTCGCGAGAAACGGGACCCCGAGGCCATTCCCGCCCAGATCTGCTTCTCCTCGGGCGTCCTCTCGTCGGCGCCGGCCGCCGTCACCGCTGGTCCCGCCGGATCCCGCCACCGTCATCGTCGGGGTCTTCCCCGACCCCTTGCATCGACTAGCGCCCTTCCTGGGCCAGCCGTCCTCGCCCCAGCCCAGCCTGCCAGCCGACGGGCCAGCGCTGCCTTCCTTCGCCCGGCCCGCTCCGCTACGACCCTGCGTGGGCCTCCTCCACCTGGCGTCGGCCCAGCCCGCTCCGGAGGCCCAGTTGGCCTCTCCAGCCCGCCGACCTGCTCTGCTCCGCCTCCACGCCGACTTGGGCCAGGCCCATTGGTGGGAACCCCCTATTCCCCGCCCTGTGCACTGTATAACTATCCTACGCCCATTCGAAAATTGTATAATATTGGCTAAGTCCTTTTTCTGTCATAAATTTGTTGCATTTTGGTGAGCTTGTAACTTTCTGTGTGTACGTCCAAATTGTGCATATGATATGTCAAAATGACCGTGGTGATATGCTCTTCATTTTGTTCCATTGTGGCATGCTTGTTTGAGTTCATCTTGATGCCCTAATCTCTGTTGCAAGAGTGCTACATGTTTAAAACTGCTGTTATCTGTAATTTTGTTAGCATGTTTGAGATGTGATAACTTTGTGCATGTTGGTCCAAATGGAGCATATGATATGTCAACATGTTCATTGTGAAGTGCTCTAGATGATGGTTACTGTAGCATTCATGTTAGGTGCCATATTGCCATGTTAATCTCTGTTGTAAAAGTGCATGTGGCTGTTAAGTGCTGAAACTTGTTGTGAGATGCTGATTTGACTTGCTCATTGCTATTGGTGTGTTTGTCTTCATGTCACATGTCAATATGTTTTAGAAGCACAATCATATGGTCTTTGCTATGGTGCAATCCACTTTCCATGATATGCCTTGAGGTGACTTAAACAAGCTTGTAAACTTGCCATGCCAATGTTGCTGTTTTATACTTAGTGAAAAAACTGCTAAGTCTGGAATCTGTTAAACCTGATGCTATGTTTGCTTGATGCCCCACTCAAATCCATGCTTGTTTTGGAGTGGCCAATGATCATATCTTGTTGTCCATGTTATGATCTATCCATTCATGCCCTTGTTTGCACATATGGCCTGCTGTAGCTTATTTATTTCTTGCTCTCAAGTTGCTATAAATTTTACCTGTCAAACTTTTATCAGCATGATCAATTTGGTGAAGCTTGTTGTTATTGATCCATGCCTCCTATGGAGATGCTCAATTGGAGTTGTTTGATGTATGTGATGTCTATTACATGTCCATGATCTTTATATACTTAGTAGAGTTGATATGCTGGTTGTTTTTACCTTCCCAGATTTTGACCAAGTCTGGATAAATTTATTGCAACTTTCCATGCTTATTTAATTGTGTTCCAGCAAGCTTTTGGGTTTGTTCTAAGTTCATGCTTGTTAAGTATCATGTATATTTCACATCCATGCTTCTTGTTATCATGTTTGGGTGTTGTAGCATATATATACCTTACTCCAAAGTTGCTATGTTGCTGATTTTGGACAGCTTGTTGTTATATCTTGTTCCGTGTGTATGTGTTGATCCGTTGCTCCGTTTTGAGCGTGCCCTATATGAAAATTGTGTGTTTTTGCAGGTAGAAGCATAATATCATGTTGTTTTCATGTTTGGAGTGTGTTTGCTTGATGTTTGGGTGCATCTTGCACCGATGACATGCTTGTCTTGTTTTGCTCATATCTTCTAGGCAGTAGCTCCGAATTAAACAAACTTTATATGTAACTTGACTAGAATTTCGCGTAGATCTTCATGGTGCATGTTAACTTTCTGTTTAACAACTTTAACTTAAGGTTTGTTCAGATCTGGACTAATTTCAAAACGTGCATTTGAGGACTTACCAGAATTGTTATATGTTGATTCCGGCCTCATTTAAACTTGTTGGTTTGTGTTGTTCTTGTGTGCTTCATCCCTTGCCATGAATTGCATCATATAGACTTGTCTTGCATCATACTTGGTTGAGCATCTTGTCATGTTCTCGAGTGGCGTGTTTACCTTGTTGCGTGCTTTCTTCTCGCTAGTTCTTTTCCGTTGCGATCGTGAGGATTCGTTCGTCTACGCTTGGTTCGTCTTCAAGGCTTCTTCTTCATCTACTTCATGGACCCATTCTTCTTCCGTGCGGGATCTCAGGCAAGATGACCATCACCTTGGATACCTTTACTATCATTGATATGCTAGATGTCTCAATGCTATCGTTATATGTCGCGCTACCCATCCTTTATTTGTCAGCCCATCTAACCTTTTGACACCTTCCCAGCAAACCGTTGTTTGGCTATGTTACCCGCTTGCTCAGCCCCTCTTATAGCATTGTTAGTTGCAGGTGCAGATGAAGATTGTTCCATGTTGGAACTTGATGTTTTGGGAATATCACAATATCTATTATTATTATTAACACACATATATACTTGGCAATGGGTGGAAGGCTTGGCCTTTTGCTCGGTGTTTGTTCCACTCATGCCACCTTAGGAGCCGATAAAACGGCGTTATGTTCCTTGATTTTGCGTTCCTTACACGGTTGGGTATATGGGGACCCCTTGACAGTTCGTCTTTGAATAAAACTCCTCCAGCAAGGCCCAACATTGGTTTTAATTTGCCTCATAATAACAACTTAATTAAATAATTAAATTGCATAGGGGGCTGCGTCCCCGAGGATTCTTCTACATAGCAGGGGGCCAGTGCTGATGGTGTTGGTTCCAAATAGAGTCGTTTGCGGCGCCCCCCTAGGCAACTTGGGGTTTGGTTGCTGTACGCTGTGCTCATCCGGTCGTGGCCTGAGACGAGATACGCGCGGCTACTATCAGGGTGTCGGCACACCGGGAGGTCTTGCTGGACTTGTTTTACCATTGTCGAAATGTCTTGTGCACCAGGAATTCCGAGCCTGATCGGATTGTCCCTAAGATAAGGGGTAATATTATTATTATCTCTTCTGACCGTGAGGGCTTGTGATGGGCTAAGTTGGGACACCCCTACAGGGTTATGATCTTTCGAAAGCCGTGCCCGCGGTTATGTGGCAGATTGGAATTTGTTAATGTCCGGTTGTAGAAAACTTGACAGAGGATCCGAGATAAAACACACAACCGCGTGAGTAACCGTGACTGTCTCTTTTCATTTTGAGAAGAGAACACGGTGGGGTTATGTTTGACTCGTAGGTAGTTTAGGATCTTTAGCGATCATTACTAGTTTGCGACCGTTTGCGTAGATGCTCATCTTATTCTTGTACTCGTAAGTTAGCCACCATATATTGCTTAGCCGCTGGTGCAACCTCACCACTTTACCTCTTCCTACCCTTTAAGCTTTGCTAGTCTTGTTACCCATGGTTATGGGATTGCTGAGTCCTCGTGGCTCACAGATACTACAACAACAGTTGCAGGTGCAGGTTTCCGATGACTTGACGTGAGAGCGTTGATCCTTGAGTTGGAGTTCTTTCTTCTTTCTTCTTCTTCAGTCTTGGGTTAGGTTCCTGGTCGGCAGCCTGGGATAGCAGATGGATGTTGTCGTGCTTTTCATGTTTGCATCCGTAGTCGGATGCCTTGTATTGATGATATTGTATTCATGTGACTTGTATGTATTGTTGTATCCCCATGTATATATGTAATGGTATGATGTAATGATATCCATCTTGCTAAGCGCCCGAAATGCGGTTGTGCCCCAATCACGTAAGTGTCACGTGATCGGGATAGGATCGCATCTTGGGCCTGACAGCGAGCCTCTCCGATATTGGATTTTTCTCTCTATCTCTCTCTGTTTCTGCGTTCCCGGATTCTGGCCTTTCACCGTTTCTTATATTCTCGGAGATTCGTAACTCCGGTTGGGCTGAATTTTTGACACGGTTTTTATCCGGATATTAGCTTTCTTGCACCGAAAGAAGGGCACCAACCGCCTTACGGGGTGGCCATGAGGGTCAGGGGCGCGCCTGACCCCTGGGGGGCGCCCCCTGCCTTGTGGCCCCCTCGGGCATCGTCTCGCGTTGATTCATCTTCCCAAATATTACATATATTCCAAAAAAATCTCCGTCTGTTTTTATCCCGTTTGGACTCTGTTTGATATGGATATTCTGTGAAACAAAAAACATGCAAGAAACAGGAACTGGCACTGGGTACTGGATCAATATGTTAGTCCCAAAAATAGTATAAAAAGTTGCCAAAATTATATGAAAGTTGTATAATATTGGCATGGAACAATCAAAAATTATAGATACGGCGGAGACGTATCATCAAGTATTTCATCAGTTTCAGCAGTCTCATCAACAGTAAAATTTTCAATATCATTCAGTCTAGCAAGTTGTTCATCAAGCAATTCACTTAATGGCATAGTCTTATCAAGCAAGGTACTAGCATCATCAATAGCATCATTCATAGTAGAAGCATCATCATCAATAACTTGTGATATATCAGTATTAATAGCAGAGTGTGGTGGAGCGAGCTTACCTATAACTGAAGGAGAATCAAGTGTGATGGCAATTCCTTACCTCCCCTCATAGTTCAGGAAAATATCTTAGTTCGATCGTCCTTCAAATTCCTCATACTCATAGTGATAGATAGATAATAATCCCAAGTGACTCAACAAATATAGCTATGCTCCCCGGCAACGGGGCCAGAAAAAATTCCTGATAATCCACAAGTATAGGGGATTGCAAAAGTTTTCGAGGGTAGTGTCGTGGAATTAACACGGCAGATGTCCGGTTTAACGGACTTAGTTGAGGAACCATCGCACGGGTTAGCTTGAAGGGGTTAAAAGCACACAAAGGACACAGAGGGTTTATACTAGTTCGGCCCCTTCGAGGAAGGTAAAAGCCTACGTCTAGTTTGGTTTGGTATTGCTTGGGCGTCGATGAACAGGGAGCGGATCGCTTGCCTGTCTCTCGACGGGTTGTCTCTTATCCTTGAACCGTCGCCGGGTCGCCCCTTTATATAGAGGTGACGCCCGGTCTGGTTTACAGAGTCCCGAGGCCGGCTCATATTTGTGTTCGCCTCGGTCTCTGCTCTTTCTTCCTTGCCTATCAAGTTACACGATCAGGCGGTTTACAAACTGTAACTCTATACATGGGCCCTAAGCCTTCATGGGCCGTAACCTCTACTGGGTTTTATAATTACACAACTATGTTATCATAATCCGGTTTACACTAGCCGGTTTATACCTGCTAGTAATATCCCTGACATTAGGCCCCAGAATGATTTGAACTTGTTCATATCAGTCTTCTCAATCTTGCATGATCTTCTTCCTTGTGTCTTCTCAGTTTTGTAAACCGGCGATGACGTCATCCTTGGAAATCACTTAATTCGACCGTGACATCACTTCCACATTTAACGCGCGCAGCTGTCTGTCATTTTTGTTTAAAGGCCATCTCGAGAATCGAGGCGACAGGAAATCTTTATCCAATCTCTCACTTCCTCAAATCTCGCGCCTGTCATTTCGTCTCTCCCCCTTTATAAATACCGCTGCATCTCTTCTCCATCTCTTTCCTATCGTCTTCTTCCTCTGTCGCCCGAGCTCAAGCTTCCGCCGTCGTCCGTCAAGCTCGTCGTCGCCAGCAAGTCCGGCCGCTGCATCAACCTGGACGCGACCAGATAACTCCGCCGCCGCTTCCTGCTGCCTCAGGTATTCTTTCTCCCTTGCTTTAGATCAGTAGCCTTAGGGTTCGTCTCATGCCTCCGCCATTAGACCTAGAAAGAGCTTCATCTGTTCGTCCTAGACGCCATGTTCGTAGTGGTTTCAATCCTTTAGATTTGTCTTCAAAACCTGCTTCTGCTCCGCTGCCTTATGCTTAGATTTTTGGCATTAGATTCAACCTTTAGATTCGCCCGCTCTGTATAAGACCCCTGTAGTTCTTTCTGTAATAAACCTGCATAAGTTTTCTCTTTTCCTTACCGCTCAGATCTGTTTTACCTTAGCTTTCCGTAGAAACTTGTTTCTTCCTCCTTATAGATCTGTACTTATACTCGCCGGTTTAGTCAGTCATGTATTGCTTCTGTAATGCATCAACGATAAAAGCGACGGTTTAGCACCTCTCTTTTGTTATCATGAACCGGTAGTAATGCGTTTCCTGCTTACTGCCGGGTTAGCAATGTCATTAGTCCCTTGTCTAAACCGTCGGTGTGTCTTTGCATATGTGATCCGGTTTATATATATGTACTTGAATAATCCGGATTTTATACTTCGCCTTTTCAGCACTTTCCTTCTGCTACTATGTCTGCCAAACAGTTTGTTTCTTGCGACTGGGTCCCTTCCGTCATTACGGAAGAAGATTTAGTTAATGCGGCTGCAATTGGCACTCTGGGCCCTCAATCAGTCCTAAAAGGGCGGGCCCCAGGAAATGAATGTCCCCCTACTCCCAGAGAAGGGGAAGTTATTGTCTTCTTTGACCACATGGCCCGAGGTTTTACTCCTCCCGGTTCTAAATTCTTCCGAGACGTGCTTGCCGCTTTTCAACTTCACCCTCAGGACATAGGTCCAAACTCCATTTCAAACATCTGCGATTTTCAAGTTTTCTCAGAAGTGTATCTGCAAGAGGAGCCATCAGTCGACTTGTTCCGGGATTTTTTCCATTTGAACCGGCGAACTGAGTTTACTGGCGGTCCTCATCAAGAACTGGGCGGGGTCAGCATTCAGAAGAGAAGAGACGCAGTCTTTCCTCATGCCGCTCTCCATACACACCCCAAGGAATGGAACAAGTCTTGGTTTTATTGCCTTAACACATCACCTGAAGGAGAGAACCCACTGCCGGGTTATCGCGAACATCGTCTTCCTGAAGATCACCCTCTACCGCAGCGTCTCAGTTCTTCAGAACGGCCCCGGTTCGCTTCTCAACTCGCCAAGCTGAAGGCCTTTATGGCCAACGGATTAACCGGAATTGATTTTATGCGTTGCTGGCTTACCTGGAGTATCCTCCCTCTGAGATCACGCTCCAGTTTGATGTGTAAGTATTCCGGAAAGCCGGATGATCCTCAACGGTTTTCCAAAGTAATACTTTCTGAATCGGAAGTCATTGAATCGGCCAAGAAGATGCTCAACGTCTCTTTGGAAGAATGTAGTCAAACCGGATTGGCTCCATACTATAAGAAGAACAAGTTGCCTGCAGTAAGTCTTAATCCCTTCTGTTCATTTTTAATCCGTCCATTTAAACCGTTTTCCAATTATTTCTCATCTTTTGAACAGGCCGACGATCCTTTCTGGAAAAGGAAACCTCATGATAAGGCAGGCAAACAGCCGCGCCGGAAGACCCTCGTAGCTAAGAAGAGAAAAGCGGCAGTAGGCTCCGGTTCTCACGCTGAAGAGGATGATCCGGATTCTGAGGTATGAATCAAACCTGACATGCTTCATTATTATTTTATCCCGGTTCACGTTAATAATGTCTTTTTCACAGGATTTGGCTGAAGGGGATAAAGCGGCAGAAACTGAGGTAATCATTCTTTCAGATTCAGAAACACCTCCACCAAAGATTCGTCGGGTAGTCCAGAAATATAAGTTTTCTCATCCTTACGCTCAACTGGACCCCAATTTTCTTTTGAAGAAACAACAACATGAAGCTCGCCGGGCTACACGCCACAGTGGCCTTTTGGTTGAGTCCTCTGGAATATCTCTTACTCCGGCTCGGAGGCGCCGCTCTGAGGTTATACTTTCTCCAACTCTTCTTCACCCCAAGGCCGGGCTTATACGCAAACCACTTAAACCGTCTGATCCTAATTATCAGGAGACCCCTTTATCATCTTCTGGCGAATCAACTGCCACACAGGTCCCAGCCCTGAAAACTGTTCCTGGGTAAGTCTTTCATCCTATCCGGTTTATGATTGCATTTGCTTCTGTGATTCTGATTTATTTTCTAATTCCTTTCAGCAAGCCTAAGCCTAGCAAAAAGGCAAAGGTCAGCAAAATGACTGCTGAGACTGCCACTGATGATCCGGCGGTTGATCCGGATACAACCATCCCTCCAGAAGGTGAGCCCACAGTTCCGCTTGAAGATCCTGCTCCCATGGATCACACTTATGCCACTGCTCCTGAGAATCCCATCACTGAAAATATCCATGAACCGGCGAGTTCTGCCCGAGCTAACCCTCCTCGGACCAGCCCGGCTCCCGCTAGTCCGGTTCACACTGCTACTCCACCACCAGCATCTGCTCCTTCTCCGGATGTTCAAATAACCGGTACAGCTTATACCGCTCCTGCTGAGCCCACTGTTTTAGCCAAGCATACAGCTAAAGCAGAGAAACTCCATCAAGAGAAGGGCAAGTGGAGCACAGACTTGTCTAGCTTCGCCGAGCTGAGTGCCCAGGAGCTCTATTCCGGGTATTTGAACCGGCTTCATACTGGTCGAGAATATGAAGCGGGCTTAATCAGCATGATGAAGGAAAAATACGAGGTATCTCCCTTGTCTTTTGTTTTTGCCTTTGTTGTGTTTCTGTCTATGTCATGGTAGCCCCCAAGTTCCGGTTTAGCTATGTTTAGAAGGTGAACCGGTACTTCCAATTCGAGCAAATGATATTACATTAGCCCCCAAGTACCAGGGGCATAATTCGGTTTATGTGCCTGGGACTTGTCTGAATCTTTCCTTTGTTGTTTCAACTATCCATTAACCCCCAAGTGTCAAGTAGACAACTTGTTTGTGTGCTTGAGACTTGTTTTAAATTGCCACTCTTTGATACTTCAATAGCCCATTAGTCCCCAAGTGTCAAGTAGACAACTTGTTTGTGTGCTTGAGACTTTATTTGAACTTATGTTACTTATTCCACTTGAATTCCCTTGCAGGCTGATTTAAACCGGAGGGCTGAAGAAATCATTGAACTCCGGAACAGACTGGCCGAAACTGAATCTGCTGCTGCTAAGGCCAAAAAAGAATTGGCGCTGAGCTTAACTACCGCTGAACAACTGAAGACATATTTTGAAGAGGAGCGGACGACCTTTGAAGTGCAAAAGAACGCTCTGGAGAAAAGAGCAAAGGATGCTGAGGAAGCCCTTAATCCGGTGACAGAAGAACTGACTGGTTTAAAGCGGCAAATAGAACTGATGACTTCTGCCGTCTTCGGTAAATACTTAACCTGTACACATGCTTTTATCCTTGCAATCTGTATTCCGGTCCGGTTTAACTGTAATGATCATGTGTAGGGCGCCGTGTTACCCATCTTGGGGATGATTTACGGAAGAAACTCAAGGTGTCTTATACTCTGGTCGAGCAGCTGTATTCCGGCGCTCAAAGGATTATAAGCGCAACGTCTTTCAATAAACCGGCTCCCACCACTATCCAAGGTACACTAGAGAAGCTTTCTATCTTGCCAGCACGCTTGGAAGAAGTGAAGAAGTCTGCTGCCCGAGCCGGTTCTCTCGTAGCGCTCACCAGAGCCAAAGCGTGGGTTCCGGATTTTGATCCGGAAGAAGCTTTAAACGGGTATCCCAGCACTAAAGAAGACGGATCAGCTTTCACTGCCAAAGACCCTCACGCTTTGACTAAGGAGATGCGTCCTCTCGCTAGCAAGCTTGCTGCCGAATCAGACTTGACCAGGTATCATCCGGGGTACGATTTACAGAACGAGCGGGTGGATCGGCCGGTTTATGATACCGTAAATCTAATCCCACCAGTGCGCCCCCATACTTTCGCCCCAGATATTGATCCGTCTGAACTTATTACGGAAGAGATGTACTTCCGCGCTTTAACAAAAATCGATTGGTGCGTCCCTGACTTTCAGCCGCTTCAAGAAGAGGAAGAAGCTCCGGAACAAGTTGATCCTCAGCCGTCGCAGCAGGAGGAAGCCTAGGCCACATAGTTTATCTTTGTAATTGCAATCTCATTTTGCTGGAAAGATTTTAATCCGCTCAGGCCTGTTGTGCCTTGTAATAGGATAAATTAAAATATTGCCCATTTTGATCCGGATGTCCCAACTTTGCTTTGGTATCTGCCAACTTGAATCTTGTCTGATATGGTTTATCTTGCATATTATCTATTTCTGCATAGATAACACTTAAAAGATGTCCTAGCGGTTTACCGCTGGACCAATTAAATTGCTCACAAAATATATCAAACCAGTGTTTGTTTATACCAGAAATAACTTCATACCTGTGATTAAGTATGCTTGATATTCTTAATCCGGCGAACTTTGCAGTTTTCTGAGGGAGCCCTTGTGATAGACCCAATAATAATTCCGGTTTTGTAGAAGCTACCGGTTTAGATCATGCTGGAGCTCTGTCCAGATTTTTGAAGATATGTGGTCAACTCTGGAGTTGTCCCACTCCGGGTAAAAGAACCATAAAACACAAATACAAGAAATACAAGTTTGCAAATAAAACCATGTAGTCGAGGCTTTTTGCGAGCTGCCAGGCTCCAAATCAAAACTTCTGATTCGAATACGATCAGTAAAACGGACCATAGGGGCTAAGCTAGGATTCGGATACGATCCTGCCCCCTACTGGCCTTGAAAATTTAGCCAAGCAATGGATTCGAATACGATCCATTGAGCTTATGGTTCGAATACGACCATACAAACCGGACCATAGGGGCTAAGCTAGGATTCGGATACGATCCTGCCCCCTACTGGCCTTAGAAATTTAGCCAAGCAATGGATTCGAATATGATCCATTGAGCTTATGGTTCGAATACGACCATACAAACCGGACCATAGGGGCTAAGCTAGGATTCGGATACGATCCTGCCCCCTACTGGCCTTTGCCATGTTCTCTTTGGTTCGAATACGACCTATGTTTGAACAGAATGGCTATGTTCTCTTTGGTTCGAATACGACCTATGTTTGAACAGAATGGCTATGTTCTCTTTGGTTCGAATACGACCTATGTTTGAACAGGAAGCCTTTCAGTGAGTTTGG
>LR738709.1:703701439-703721646 GCA_902687465.1 Secale cereale | reverse complement strand
GATCCATTGAGCTTATGGTTCGAATACGACCATACAAACCGGACCATAGGGGCTAAGCTAGGATTCAGATACGATCCTGCCCCCTACTGGCCTTTGCCATGTTCTCTTTGGTTCGAATACGACCTATGTTTGAATAGAATGGCTATGTTCTCTTTGGTTCGAATGCGACCTATGTTTGAACAGGATGGCTATGTTCTCTTTGGTTCGAATACGACCTATGTTTGAACATGATGGCTATGTTCTCTTTGGTTCGAATACGACCTATGTTTGAACAGGAAGCCTTTCAGTGAGTTTGGCTATGTTCTCTTTGGTTCGAATACGACCTATGTTTGAACAGGAAGCCCTTCGGTGAGTTTGGCTATGTTCTCTTTGGTTCGAATACGACCTATGTTTGAACAGGAAGCCCTTCGGTGAGTTCGGCTCCATAGTACATATACGGCAACTGTCCTGCACAACTAGATAGACCGATCAAAGCATTTTTAAAATATGACATATAATACGAAACATAAGTTGTAGATGGATATCACCATAAGACACTTATATTGGAAAAAGGCTGATCCCCCGGTTTACCAAAGGTGCCGGTTTATTCATTAATCATAATATATACATAGGATACAGCAGAGCTCATGGCTCAGGTATAGTAGGGCCGCAAGAGGGCGATGTTCCACGGCCTCTTTGTCTCTTCTTCCGATGTCCGTGAGTCTTTGTGTTCTCGAACGTCCACCAGGTAATATGAACCGTTGTGCAGATTCTTGCTGACCACAAAGGGTCCTTCCCAAGGCGGGGATAACTTGTGCATATCTGTTTGATCTTGGATGAGCCGGAGTACCAAATCTCCCTCCTGGAATGTCCTGGTCTTGATCCAGCGGCTGTGATATCTGCGCAAATCCTGTTGATAAATTGCGGACCGTGCTGCTGCTATGTCACGTTCTTCATCCAGCCGGTCTAAACTGTCTTGTCTTGCCTGCTCATTGGCTGCTTCAACATAAGCCATCACCCGTGGCGAGTCATGACGGATATCACTTGGAAGGACCGCTTCAGCACCATACACCATAAAGAAAGGTGTATAACCTGTGGACCGGTTTGGCATAGTATTGATGCTCCAGAGGACAGAAGGTAACTCCTCAACCCAACATCCTGGTGTTCTTTGCAGGGGAGTCATAAGCCGGGGCTTGATACCTCGCAAAATCTCCTGATTTGCTCTTTCAGCTTGGCCATTGGATTGAGGATGAGTTACAGAAGATACGTCTAGTCGAATATGCTCGCGTTGACAAAATTCTTCCATCTGTCCCTTAGATAAATTGGTGCCATTGTCTGTAATGATGCTGTGTCGAAAACCAAACCGGAAAATTACCTTTTTGATGAATTTAACCGCTGTTGCCGCATCACACTTGCTCACAGGCTCTGCCTCAATCCATTTTGTAAATTTGTCCACAACAACCAGTAGATGAGTTTTTTGATCCTGGGATCGTTTGAAAGGCCCAACCATATCAAGCCCCCAAGTCGCAAATGGCCAAGTAATCGGTATCATCCGGAGCTCCTGTGCCGGAAGAGCACGTCGTGAAAATTTCTGACAAGCATCGCACTTCCGGACTAGATCCGCTGCATCAGCATGGGCTGTCAGCCAATAAAACCCATGTCGAAAAGCTTTAGCCACCAAGGATTTTGAGCCGGCATGATGACCACAATCCCCTTCATGGATCTCACGCAGAATATCACAACCTTCCTCAGATGACACACACCGTTGAAACGCTCCAGAAACACTGCGATGGTGAAGTTCTCCGTTTGCAAGTGTCATGGACTTGGAACGTCGGACTATCTGTCTTGCTTCGATCTCGTCGTCCGGTAACTCTCCCCGGCTTAAATACGCCAAATATGGCAGCGTCCAATCCAAAATAACATGAAGTGCTGCAACAAGTTGTGCCTCCGGATCAGGAACGGCCAGATCTTCCTCTGATGGTACCTGAACTGACGGACTGTGCAGCTCATCCAAAAAAGTATTCGATGGCACCGGTTTACGTTGCGAACCCAGCCGGCTCAGAGCATCGGCCGCTTCATTCTTTCGCCGGTCTATGTGATCCACCTGATACCCTTTGAAATATCATGCGACTGCTTCAACTTCTCGTCTGTAAGCTGCCATGAGAGGATCTCTTGAATCCCACTTGCCGGATACTTGCTGTGCCACTAAATCTAAATCGCCAAAACACTTGACCCGGCTCAAGTTCATCTCCTTGGCCATCCGTAAGCCATGAAGCAATGCTTCATACTCTGCTGCATTATTAGTACAAGGAAACAATAAACGGAGGACATAACAAAACTTGTCCCCTCGCGGGGAAGTTAAAACAACTCCAACCCCCGAGCCTTCTAACTGCCTTGAACCGTCAAAGTGAATCGTCCAGTACGTAAGATCCGGCTTCTCCTCTGGCGTTTGCAGTTCTATCCAATCATTGATAAAATCCACCAATGCTTGGGATTTGATAGCGGTGCATGGCACATACTTCAATTCGTGTGGGCTAAGCTCAATGGCCCACTTCGCCACTCTGCCAGTAGCTTCCCTGTTCTGGATTATATCCCCCAACGGTGCTGAACTAACAACAGTTATTGGGTGGCCTTGGAAATAATGTTTCAACTTCCGGTTTGCCATGAACACACCATATACCAGCTTCTGCCAATGCGGGTACCTTTGCTTGGATTCAATGAGAACTTCACTGACATAATAGACTGGACGTTGAACCGGGTATTCCTTTCCTGCTTCTTTGCGCTCAACCACGATTGCCACGCTGACGGCCCGTGCATTGGCGGCGACATATAACAGCAACGGCTCATTATCAACAGGGGCAGCAAGGACCGGCGGCTGTGCCAGTTGCCGCTTCAAATCCTCAAATGCAGCGTTTGCCTCATCACTCCATATAAACCGGTCCGTCTTTTTCAGCATCTGATAAAGCAGAATCGCTGTGGGGGGAAACTGACCACCCGCGAACACCTATGGGACCGGAGCCCCTTCTACGTTGCGGTAAGGGAGCGGAGGGAGCACGGAGAGCGGATCGAGGAGCACACGCGGGCAGTTTACCCAGGTTCGGGCCGCGCAGACGCGTAAAACCCTACTCCTGCTTTGGTTGTATTGAGTTCTTGGGCTCGGGAGCTTGAAGATCTACAGTACCAGCTACACCGAGCGAGGGAGTGAGCGAGTTTCTGGGATCGAACCCCCTCTACGTTGTGCATGGGCCTCCTTTTATAGTTTGAAGGGGTCACCGACAGGTGTCAACGTTAGAGGAGGGTTAAAAACGTAAATTTGGTGGTGGTTGTAACAGTGCGTGAACAGTGTATGAACAGTGGTCTTCACCTAACTCTGACGGTGGGGGACAAGGGCATTGAATGCCCGTCGCCGTCACCCCGAAAGCGTCCGTCCATGCGTCTCCGTTCGCCACGACGGTAGCCTCGTCACCGCGGCTCGCCACTGTGTACCCCAGGCTGCACAGCCATCTGCCACGTGCCCTTGGAAGGGCCCCAGGGCGACGCATGGCCAGATGAGCTGGAGCGCAGGCACACAACATAAGCTTCCCCGGCAAGCACCTTGCCGGGGTCGTGACCTTGCCGGGCCCGGAAGCTTGTCGCTCTCCGGGTCCTGCCGGGGCGCACGATGCACCGCGATATCTCCTCTTCAGATGCCGTTCGTTGGCCTTCCTAGCAAGCACCTCTTGCCAGGGTCTTGTGTTGAAAAGATGTCCTTGAGCCTGGTGCGGCCTTCCCGGCAAGCTCCTCTTGCCGGGGTCTTGTCTCTTAAATTGGATACTTTGTTCTTGAATGGCTTCATAGGGACCAGAGCGGACCCTGGCGAGCGCGTGGTAAGCCCTGCCACGGGAAGCTGCTACTGCCCGTGCACAAGTTGGGGTACTAAGGTACCCCTACCTTAGTACACCGACAGGAGCCCCCGGGCCTGGGCCACACACGGTGCCGAGCGCCGTTGGGCCAGGCCCAAGACAGTGCACGGGCACACGCGGCCCACGGCGAGCCGTATCCTTCTCCGTATCCGCCGCATCCCTCCCTAACGGCACGCGTCGATTGCGGCGTCGTGGGAGAGATCGTGGCCTGTTCTTTAATGGGAAATGCGGAACGTCCCCCACTCCCCCCTTAAAAGCAGAGGAAGCAGGGGCAGTTTCCCCCCATCGCCTTCATTCTGTCTTGAATCTCCAGAAACCCCCGCCGCTCTCTGCCTCCCCTCAGGTCGACAGAGAGCCAAGCTCCTCCCTTCCTCCGCCGTCTCCAGCATCCGCGGCGCCGTCGACCCCCTTGCCTCCCTCCTCGCCGCCCCCGCCATGGCTCCGAAAAGCGACAAGGCGAAGAGCGACAAGGCGAAGAAGGAGAAGTCTGAGCAGGCGGCGAAGCTGGCAGCCATGCGGAGAAAGAGGGTGGTCTTCCCGCCGAGGCTCGGCGCGAGGGAGCTGCGGGACAAGTATTACTTGTTCTGGGCGAGGGAGACGAAGGCTCATCCCCGCACCAGAGTCTTCCCCGCCGTCGCCGTCGACATGTTCCCGGGAGGTTACTTCTACTTCGCTGCATTCTTCCATTGCGGTCTCTGCCCTCCGTACTCGGAGTTCTTCTGCGATGTGATGAACACGTACGGCCTCCACCTCCTAGATTTCACCCCCAACGCCGTCCTTACGATGGCTGTTTTCGCACATCTGTGCGAAAACTTTGTCGGGGTCCACCCAAATGTAGCTCTTTTCCGCCATTTCTTCACGCCTAGAGTAGAGTCCGGATCCCCACTCTCCGGCGGCATCTCCTGGATCTTTAGGTTGAACAAGAAGGAGGCGTACTTGAAAGGAGAGCTTCGCGGCAAGTGGGAGGAGTGGAGAGATGACTGGTGCTGGGTCCTGGAAGAGGAGCCCCAGCAGTTTACCTCGCCGCGCCAGACTGCAATAGTGCGCGGCAAGGATTGGAGTGAGTTGGCCCCGGAGGACGACAAGCTTGAGATCGCCTTGACTAGGATTCTTCGCCTCCGGGCCGCCAACCTGACTGTAGGTGAAGTTGGGGCCGATTTCCTCCGCCGCCGCATTGCTCCCCTGCAGGAAAGGAAGAGGCCTGCCTGCGAGTTCGGCAATGCGGCAGATCGTATGAGGCTGCGCCCCGGGCTAAACTATAATTTCACCGTCTTGGAGCTGAAGGGGATGGTCCGGGAGCTGTTTAAGCATGACCCCAACCACCCGAAGTGGTTCAGACCATCCCGGGGAGTGGTGCCGTTGTGCAATAACACTGCCCTCAGTGCCATACGCGCGGTGATGCCCGAGTGCGACTCCCACGGGGTCATCCCCACTTGGCTGGTGCATTCAGCGGAGACTGTGCAAGCCTTCTTCGACAACTTGGTCGAAAAGCCCCGCAACGCCGAGGAGAAGAAGGGCCTCACCCGGGAAACCACCGACCGGGATGTTGCATATATTGCCTCCAGGATGGAGGAGGCCGCCGCGGCCGCGGCGGCAGGTGAATTTGGATATACTGTGGACGAAGCAGAGGCAGCAGATGCGGTGAGCCAAGCCGAGGAGGCGGAAATCCTCAAGCTGCTGAAGATTGCGCCCGAGGAGTTCGCCGGGGAGCCTTCCGGGAAGCTTGCCGGGACGAGCGAGGCTGCCGGGACGAGCGAGGCCGCCGGGCAGGGTACCGAGTCCAGCGGGCCCGCCGAGGAGGAGGAGGACGCCGAGTCCGGAGATTCTGACGAAGACTCTGGCGGGTCTCTGAATCTTGACGACGACGCCTCATCATCCTCGGAGAACTCTCCGCCGCCACCAAGTCCTCCGACACAGCAGAAGAAGCGCCCCCGCAAGGCAGCTGAGACAACGAGGCCACAGGCGCCTCGACAACAGCCGAAGCGCCGAGCGACGCGTGCCTCCACGACGAGTGAGGTCGTCAAGGAGGCGTCCCGTGCCCGAGCGATGAGCGGAGGGGGATCTTCCCGGAGCGGCTCTGGCGCTCCTTCAATCCCTCGGTCCTCGGCGACGACTGGTGCTGGGTCTTCATAGCCCACAGCTCCGGAGCCCGCCAAGCGCCCGAGGGAGCCTACTCCTCCGGCTCCTCGCGCTGGAGCACACGAGGCGGGATTTGACTTCTCCGCTCTCAGCTCCGATGAAGAAGAGGAAGAGTAAGTACTTGCAATTTCCTTTGATTTTGTCTTGATTGCTTTTGCTTGGTTCTAATTCTGATCGTGTTTGGCTTCCAGGACCTTGACCCAGAGGATGGCGAAGAGGGCCAAGATCCCTGTGGTTAACATCGAGGACGACGAGCCCGTCGCGGCGACAGGTGACGCGCCAGCGCCAAGCTTGCCGGACCAGCCTGCTGCTCCGGAGAGCAGCCCCCAGCGCAACCCCCAGCGTAAGTCTTGTATTCATTTTTCGGTTTGATGGGCGCGCTTGAGTTTTTCATCCTTATCGATGCCTTGTTGTCTTGTGCAAAAGTGGAGCCGCAGCCGCAGGAGCCCCAGGAGGTCGCCCCCGACGAGCCGCTTGCTCCACCCTCCCCGCCAAGGATGAGCTCCCCAGCGAGGGACAGTGCTCCGCCAAGGACGGGCACTCCGCCAAGGGCGAGCACCCCGCCAAGGGTGGACTCCCCGCCAAGGGAAGGCGCCAGCGGCCCTCCGCCGGTGGGGGCTTCTTCTACGTCGCCAAGGGAAGGCGCCAGCGGCCCTCCGCCGGCGGGGGCTTCTTCTACGTCGCCAAGGGATAACTCCCCGGCGAGGGACCCCGTTGTCGAAGAGGTCCGCGAAGGTAACTCTTGTAACTTCTTCTTCTTGGATTCTTCTTTTTGGATATTTGCTTGACGATCTTTCCTTTCTTTTCCCTCTGCTAGATCCACCCGCCCCGGAGTTGATGGAGATGGAGACCACCACCGAGGAGGAGGTGCGTGGCGACGCTGGTGATGCCACCGCCGCAGAGGGAACGGCCGGCGTTGATGAGCCAGCCGCCGAGGAGACCGCCCCGACCGCTGATGCCGCGGCTGGGGAAGGGACCGGCGACTGCACTGCTGGCCCGGAGGCCGTAGGAGCGCCGGACGCTGCACCGGCCACCGACCCTTCCGCCTCCGCGGCTGGGTCGGGCGTCTATCTGGAGGCCGCCAACGGGGTCTTCATCCAAGTCCCGTGGGCGTCCTCATCAAGGGCACCAGCGGAGGGGGAGACGTTTGACGGAGAAGTTCTCGCCTCCGCCGGGCTGAAGGTCGTCGATGCACCCGGCAGCAGCGACGAGCCTGAAGAGGAGAGACTCCTTCGTCGACTCCTGGCCTTGTACCGGGCCAGGCAGGCTAAGTTGGAGTCTCGGGAGGCTCTGGCTGCCAAGGCTGGTGCTGATTTGGAGAAGCGCGCCGTGGAGCTCCGTGCCGCCAACCAGGCGGCCCTCCGAAACTTGGCGGAGGAGCGCGAAGAGCTTGCCGGGGGGCACCAAGCATTCCTCCTTGAGAAGGCCGAGGTGGAGGAGCAGCAGCGACTGGCTGTCGAGGAACTGTCCCGACAGGAGGGAGCGCTCAACCAGCGGAAGGTCGACCTCGACAGCCACGAGGACGACCTCACCGCTCGTGAGCAGGCTATCGGCGGGGCTCTGCAGGAGGCGAGGGATGCCGCAGCTGCCGCAGAGACCGCCAAGAGGGATCTGGAGGCCCGGGTCACGCAGATGGAGCTGTTCTTGAAGGCGAGTGAAGACAGGGTCACCGTGCTCAACGTGGCGCGGGAGAAGGACGCTCACACCAACTCGGAGCTGCAAATCCGCCTCTCCGAGAAGGGCAAAGAGCTTACTGACGCCAGGGACTCCATTGCTGATCTAGAGCTGAAGGTCTCCACCCTTACTGACTCGCTTGACGCTGCCCGGGACCGCGAGACGAAGTTGAAGGACGAACTCCGCACGGAGAGGCTCTTGCTGGAGAGTGCCGCCGTCTCGCAGAACAACTTCCAGCGGACGGTGGAGCAGTGGACTGATGAACTCGTCGCCTCCGCCGCCAACATTGACATGGAGATGCTGGCGTTGAGGGCGGAGCACCTCGTGTACTCCCCCGACGAGAGCCTCCCCCACAATGTCAAACTGAGTCTGTTCTTCAGGGGAGTGGCGCCGGCGCTTGCGCGGCTGCGGGAGAAGATCCCCGTGCAGCTGGCCGACGAGGCACGCCGGCTCTGCATGGGCACCATGGAGCGGGTGCTGTCGAAGATTGTCTACCGCAACCCCGGGATCAACCTCGTCAACGTCCTCCGGACCCTACCGCCCGAAGCTGACCAGGAGGCGTTGAAGGCCCAAGTTGCTCACATCGTAGCCAAGGTGGGCAAGATCCAGAGGATCGACGGAGATCGAAGAGACTAGGCACCTTGCTTCCTTCGCCGCTGTCAATTAAGTCATAGGCAGTAGTTGTTTAGAACAGCAGCAAGTTATCTCTGTAATATATACTTTTATTCCGAGTAATCAATGCAGTGTTATCTTCCTTGCTTAGTCCCTTCACTCTGTATGCTTTCCACCCTACGCTTTTCAGGGAACTTGCCGGCAAAGGGACGCTTGCCGCGAGCGCTGAGTGCGGGACTCTTAGCAGCCTGCTGGCAAAGCCCTTGTCGGCAAGAAACCTTGCCGTAGCTAGTCGCAGCACACTTAGATTGCTGAGCGAACTCGAAAACGAAGTAAGGGCGCGACACTTGTTGCAGCTCACTTAAGCCGTTGAGCGTGCTCGAAACAAAGTAAGGGCACGGCTATCCACGGGTAGGTTCCTCCGCGCACAGGTTTTCCATACAAGGTGCGGTTGTTCAAGGAAGATAACTAAAAAATTTAAAAATTTGAATTGCTCAAATTCTGACAACTTAGCTTTTATGGGTCGTTTGCTTCCCGGCAAGGCTTTCCTTTCTTGAACAGTACTTGGTCCATACCTCTATCTCCTCCCCCCCGGCAAACTTGTGCGCGAGGAACACTTCTTCTGTTTCAGAGAGAAAGGCAAAGAGGAGGAAATACAAGTATGGAGCCTTGCGGCTTGTTACTGCTTACCGGGGATGTGTGCTGCACAAGGTGTCAGATGATACACGCAAGTAAAGGGGAACAACATGAAATGACAAATGGTGCGAAGCACAAAAGTTTACTGATGCACGGGGTCTGCGCCCGGCTTTGTACAAAGGTTTACATGCAACAACGGCAAGACTTGTACAAAAAGGTGGTTGCCGGAGCGGAACACGGCAACCGCGCCTTATGGGTGAAACTTGCGAAGATGCTCTATGTTCCAGGAGTTGCTCACCGGTAAGCCTTCTTCGGTCTCAAGGCGGACAGCGCCGGGCCTCGTGACTTGTCTCACCCGATAAGGGCCTTCCCACTTCGGCGTCAACTTGTTGGAGCTCTTGGCGGACTGAACGCGCCGAAGAACAAGGTCGCCTTCCTCGAGACTCCTGGCCTTAACCTTGCGGCTGTGGTAGCGACGCAAGGCTTGCTGGTATCGAGCAACTCGTACAGCAGCCTGGAGACGTTCCTCCTCGAGGAGCAATGCATCATCTTGCCGCAGTTGCTCTTGCTCGAGCTCATCGTAAGCGAGCACTCGAGGAGACCCATATACGAGTTCCGTGGGGAGAACTGCCTCTGCTCCATAGACAAGAGGAAAGGGTGTCTGTCCGGTGGCTCGATTTGGTGTCGTCCTGATTGACCAAAGAGCCGCCGGCAACTCCTCTATCCAGTTTCTTCCGCACTTGTGCAGCCTGTCGAAGGTTCTTGTCTTGAGCCCGCGCAGCACTTCAGCATTTGCCCTCTCTGCTTGACCATTGCTCCTCGGGTGAGCAACAGAAGCAAAGCAGACCTTGGCGCCAAGGTCTTGGACGTACTGCATGAAGGTGCGGCTTGTGAACTGCGTGCCGTTATCGGTGATGATCCTGTTAGGGATTCCGAAACGGCAAACAATTGACCTGAAGAACCTCACTGCTGACTGTGCCGTCACCTTTCTCACTGGTTCCACTTCTGGCCACTTTGTGAACTTGTCGATCGCAACATACAAGTACTCAAAGCCCCCGACGGCGCGGGGAAAGGGGCCGAGGATGTCGAGCCCCCAGACCGAGAAGGGCCAGGACAAAGGGATCGTCTGGAGAGCTTGAGCTGGCTGGTGGATTTGCTTGGCATGGAACTCACACGCTTCACACTTGGTTACTTGTGCAGTTGCATCTTGGAGGGCTTCTGGCCAAAAGAACCCTTGCCGGAATGCCTTCCCGGCAAGTGCTCTTGCGCCAACGTGGTGGCCACATATGCCTCCATGTATCTCTGCCAACAGCTTCTGTCCATCTTCCCAGGAAATGCACTTCAATCTGACACCATTGAGTCTTCTTCTGTACAGTTCGTTGCCAACGAACTGGTACATACTTGACTGTCTGGTTATCCTCTCTATCTCTTCTGGTTCTTCGGGAAGTTCTCCAGTCTGGAGAAAACGGACGATTTGCTATGCCCACGCTAGAGCTTGAGGCTCAACAACAAGGACTAAAGGCATCAGTGCTGCTGCGGGAACCTCAGCTTCTACGGCAAGAACCTGCGGCTCTGCCGGAGCTGAGGGTTCCCCGGCAAGCCTGCCGGGGCAAGGCTTGTCGGGAACGCCTGCTTCAACTGTACAGACCTTTGGGTCCGCAGGAGCAGACTGTTCCTCAGCATCTTGGTTGCTGATCTTGGGGACCTTGGCGGCGGCTTCGGGAAGATCCGCCGGCAAGTAGTCGCCGGAGACCAACTTCCTCTTCTTGCTCTGCCCAACTGATGGCGTAACGGATGGCTGAGTTAGCTTGAGCACGAAGGTCCCTGGTTCCACAGGTAACTTCATTGCAGCACACTTTGAGAGGCCATCTGCGATATCATTCTGAGATCTTGGAACGTGCTCCATCTGTAGGCCCTCAAAGTGTTCTTCAAGCTTCCTCACTTCATCAACATAAGCTTCCATCAAAGGGCTCTGGTAACTCTTGTTCACTTGTCGGACCACCAATTGTGAATCTCCCCGCACGATCAGCTTCTTGATCCCAAGTTCGGCCGCAATTCTGAGGCCGGCAAGCAAACCTTCATACTCAGCAGTATTGTTTGTCGCTTGCTCCTTGGGAAAGTGCATTTGGACAACATACTTGAGGTGCTCTCCGGTGGGCGCTATGAGTAACACGCCAGCACCGGCGCCTTGCAGCGAGAAGGCACCATCGAAGTACATTATCCACTCTTTGCTTGCTTCTTGGACGGGGATGCTTGTCTCTGGAACTTCTTCATCTGGTGTTGGGGTCCATTCCGCTATGAATTCTGCTAAAGCTCTGCTCTGTATAGTTGAAGTACTTTCGAACTTAAGACCAAAGCTTGACAGCTCCAGTGCCCACTCGACGATCCTGCCTGTTGCTTCTGGATTTTGCAATATCCTCTTCAACAGAAAGCGAGTGACCACTGTTATCTCGTGTGCTTGGAAGTAATGGCGCAGCTTTCTCGAGGCCATGAGGAGGCCGAAAAGCAACTTCTGCACCCCAGAGTATCTCGATCTAGCCCCCTGCAAGAGGGAACTTACGAAATAAACTGGGCGCTGCACCATCTTCTTTCGCACTTCTCCTTGTTCCTGCGCAGACATTTCCTTGTCGGGGCCAGAGCTTGTCGGGGAAGCCCCCTGCTTGTCGCTGGATGCGCTTGCCAGGGGTGTGGGTTCCTCATCCGCCTCCCTCTCCGCTACTAACGCAGCACTAACCACTTGATTGGTTGCCGCTAGGTACATCAGCAACTTCTCTTGTGGCCTAGGTGCGACAAGTATTGGAGTGGAGGACAGGTATCCTTTCAAGTCTTGCAGCGCTGCCTCCGCTTCCGGAGTCCATTTCATAGGACCTGCCTTTTTCAAGATTTTGAAGAAAGGCAGGGCGCGTTCTGCAGACTTTGAAATGAACCTGCTGAGGGCAGCCACACAACCAGCAAGTCTCCTTACGTCCTTGACGCGCTTCGGGGCTTCAATCTGCTCGATGGCTTTTATCTTGTCAGGATTGGCTTCAATCCCCCTCTAGGACACAAAGAACCCGAGAAGCTTACCGGAGGGGACTCCGAAGACGCACTTCTCGGGATTCAGCTTGAGTTGTATCTTGGGCAGGTTCTCAAAGGTCTCTCCTAGGTCTTGAATCAGGGTATCCTTGCTCTTGCTCTTGACCACTATATCATCCATGTAGGCTTCCACATTCCTGTGTATCTGTGGCTCAAAAGCAGTGTGTACCACCCTTGCAAATGTTGAGCCTGCATTCTTCAATCCAAAGGGCATGCGTATGAAGCAGTATGTGCCGCATGGAGTAATGAATGCAGTCTTCTCTTCATCTTCCTCAGCCATGAATATCTGGTGGTAACCTGAGTATGCATCGAGGAATGAAAGCAACTCACATCCGGCAGTGGAGTCAACAATCTGGTCGATGCGTGGCAAGGGAAAAGGATCCTTGGGGCAAGCTTTATTCACATCCGTGAAGTCTATACAAAGTCTCCATTTCCCATTAGCCTTTCGCACGACAACTGGAATAGCCAACCACGTGGGATGGAGTACGCCTCTAACCAGGCCTGCTGCTTCCAACTTCTTTATCTCTTCGGCAATGAACTCTTGGCGCTCCACAGCTTGCTTCCGGACCTTCTGCTTGACGGGCCGCGCATGAGGACAAACAGCAAGCTTGTGCTCAATTACCTTCCTGGGAACGCCGGGGATGTCAGACGGTTGCCACGCAAACACGTCCACATTCGCCCGCAGGAAGGCAATGAGCGCGCTTTCCTATTTGGGGTCGAGTGTAGCACTGATGGTGAAGGTACCACCAGTGCCGTCCTCCTTGGCGGACACCTTCTTGGTTGCCGGTGGAGCTGCCATTCCTTTCTTGCACTTGCCGGTGGAGCTCGATGGTGCGTCCTCGACGGCAGCGCAGCACTCCGAAGAGGTGCGTTTGCCGGAGTGGGCTCCAGAGCTCTTGCCGGACTTGGTCTTGGTCTTCCCCCCGGGAGCTTCAGCGGCAAGTGCCTTGCTGTCTGCCGCGGCTGCTGCGTCCCGGTAGATCTTGTCGGCGCAGATAAGCGCATCCTTCTTGTCGCCGGGGACAGAGATGACGCTTATCGGCCCTGGCATCTTGAGCATGTTGTACGCGTAGTGGGAGGCTGTCATGAACTTGGCGAGCGCAGGACGGCCAAGTATCCCATTGTATGGCAATGGGATATCGGCAACGTCGAACGTGATCCTCTCCGTCCTGAAGTTGAGCTCTCCACCAAAGGTCACCGGCAGCGTGATCTTCCCCTTCGGCTTGCTCATTCCCGGGTTGATTCCTTGGAACGTCCCGGTTTCTTCGAGCTCGCTGTCGGGGATCTGCAGTTTCTTGATCACAGCGGAGGAGATCAAGTTGAGGCCGGCCCCGCCGTCAACCAACATCTTGGTGACCTTGAGGTTGCGGATAGTTGGTGAAACCAACATCGGCAAACACCCGACCGCAGTTGTGCGGTCAGGGTGGTCCTCAAGGTCGAAGATGATGGGCGTGCCGGACCATTTCAGCAGCCTGCGTGACTCGACGGGTGGCTCAGCTGCATTCACCTCCCGCACCCATTGCTTGAGTTGGCGATGGGAAGTGTGCAGGGAGGCCCCTCCGTCGACACACAAGACCTCTGTGGCCTTCTGGAACTCCTGCTCGCTGTTGTCTCCTTCATCCATGTCCTCATCGTCGTCTTCGTCTTCATCCTTGTCGCGGCCCCGGGGAGGTCTGTCTCCTTGCCGCTGCTTGGCCTTGCCGCGGCGTCCTCCCCGGCCATTAAACGGCCGCTTCTTGCTGGGCTCTCCCCCGCCTCCTTGGGCCTTCTCCTTGTCGCGACGCTCGTATTCAGCCTTCTGCTGCTCTACGAGGTACTCTACCCTCTTGCAGTTTTGGAGATCGTGGCCCTTGGTGCGGTGGATCTTGCAGTACTGCTTGTCGGAGCCGTCCTGCTTGTCGACTGCTGCTACAGGGGCGGCCTCCTTGCCGGAGCCACCAGCCTATGTTTTCTTGGCGGGAGCCTCCTTGCCGGACTGCTCGACAACCAGTACTTCCTTGTTCTTCTTCTTCTTGTTCCGCCGCCGATTTTTCCTTGCCGGGGCGGCGTCTTCGCTGTCGCTTCCTCCTGCGCCGGTATCCTCTCCGGGGAGTCTCCTCCCCTCTTCAGCACGTGCACATTTGTCAGCCAGAGCGTAAAGCTCGCTGACGTCCCGGATCTTGGTCATGGCCATCTCCTCCCTCATCCGGCGGTTACGCACGTTTTGGTGGAACGCGCTGATAACCGCGGCAGGGTGGACGTCGGGAATGTTGTGCTGGACGCGGCTGAACCTTTGGATATATTTGCGCAGGGACTCTCCCTCCTTTTGGGCTAGGATGTGGAGATCGCTCTCTTGGCTGTGGGGTTTGTGGCCGCCCGTGAAGGCGCCAACAAACTGGTGGCACAAATCCGCCCAAGAAGATATGGAGTTCTCCGGCAAGTGCATGAGCCAGGATCTGACATTGGGCTTGAGCACGAGCGGGAAATAGTTGGCTAGGATCTTCTCGTCGCGTCCCCCGGCAGCCTGCACCGCAATGGTGTAGATGTTGAGGAACTCCGAGGGGTGTGTCTTGCCGTCGTACTTCTCGGGTACGTCGGGCTTAAAGTTCTTCATGCTGGGCCACTGGACTTGCCGCAGCTCTCGGGTGAACGCAGGGCAGCCTGCCGCGTACGGCAAGTCGCCTGGTTCACCGGGCACGTGCATGTCAACAGCAGTCCCAGCACGCTGATCGGACTGTCTTCGGGCTTCTCTTCGACGCTCGATACGAGTTCGAGCGTCCTCTTGTCGCCTGTCGTCGAGGACTTGGCGCTGATCGCGGCGAGCCCGCGGATCCGACGACGCCGTGGAGTCGTCGTCGACGTTGATCTGACGGGGTGGCGATTTCTGCTTCCGCGGCGGGGAGTGCACGGTAGTTGCACCCCCGGCGGTCTTGTCGCCGTCGGCCTTCGCTTGGTCGACTTGCCGCGGCCGTGAAGTTGCCGGCTGCTGCGGCGCGTCGTTGTTGGTGAAGGCGATGAGGCTCTGGATCGTCGCCCTCCAGTCTTCGGCCTTGTCCGCCGCTGGAGGGAAGTCGAGGAGCAGCTGAGCCCTGGCCAGGGCTTCTGCTGGAGAGGAGGGAAACGGTGGCGAACGGTGCGAGGAGCGGGACACGCTCGGACTTCTAACCTCGTTAGAAGGAGCATGTTCCCGTCCCGGCGACCGCGCCTTGCTCGTGCCAGGATGTTGGCCTTAAGCGTCCTGTGACCCGCCGGCCTGGCCACGTCCCAGCAAGCGTATGGTACCTCCGGTACCACGTCGCTGCTGGTCTGGCACCTCCTGAGAGGGACGTGGAGCATGCACGGACACCGAGGCCTTGGAGTTCACCCGGTCGTCCGTCTTATCCTTGGACTTCGCGGCACCACGAGTGTCTTCGCCGACGTCCACCCTTCCGCCAGCGTCTACCCCACCAACCGTTGGTTCTGGTGGTGGTGGGATCGACGCGGACGGGCCTCCCACCTCCGAAGCCTTCTTCTTCGGAGGCATGTTGACGTAGTCGATGAAGTTGATGACGCTGGAGAGGTTGATGAAGAGTGCGCCCGCGTGAGCGCCGGATCAGGTTCGCACAACCTCGACGCCCCCTACCTGGCGCGCCAAAGATGTCGGGGGAAACTGACCACCCGCGAACACCTATGGGACCGGAGCCCCTTCTACGTTGCGGTAAGGGAGCGAAGGGAGCACGGAGAGCGGATCGAGGAGCACACGCGGGCAGTTTACCCAGGTTCGGGCCGCGCAGACGCGTAAAACCCTACTCCTGCTTTGGTTGTATTGAGTTCTTGGGCTCGGGAGCTTGAAGATCTACAGTACCAGCTACACCGAGCGAGGGAGTGAGCAAGTTTCTGGGATCGAACCCCCTCTACGTTGTGCATGGGCCTCCTTTTATAGTTTGAAGGGGTCACTGACAGGTGTCAACGATAGAGGAGGGTTAAAAACGTAAATTTGGTGGTGGTTGTAACAGTGCGTGAACAGTGTATGAACAGTGGTCTTCACCTAACTCTGACGGTGGGGGACAAGGGCATTGAATGCCCGTCGCCGTCGCCCCGAAAGCGTCCGTCCATGCGTCTCCGTTCGCCACGGCGGTAGCCTCGTCACCGCGGCTCGCCACTGTGTACCCCAGGCTGCACAGCCATCTGCCACGTGCCCTTGGAAGGGCCCCAGGGCGATGCGTGGCCAGATGAGCTGGAGCGCAGGCACACAGCATAAGCTTCCCCGGCAAGCACCTTGCCGGGGTCGTGACCTTGCCGGGCCCGGAAGCTTGTCGCTCTCCGGGTCCTGCCGGGGCGCACGATGCGCCGCGATATCTCCTCTTCAGATGCCGTTCTTTGGCCCTCCTAGCAAGCACCTCTTGCCAGGGTCTTGTGTTGAAAAGATGTCCTTGGGCCTGGTGCGGCCTTCCCGGCAAGCTCCTCTTGCCGGGGTCTTGTCTCTTAACTTGGATACTTTGTTCTTGAATGGCTTCATAGGGACCAGAGCGGACCCTGGCGAGCGCGTGGTAAGCCCTGCCACGGGAAGCTGCTACTGCCCGTGCACAAGTTGGGGTACTAAGGTACCCCTACCTTAGTACACCGACAATCGCCTTCTCCCCCAGATGGCTGATGAACCGGCTCAATGCTGTGATCCGGCCGGCGATACGTTGAACATCATTAATGCAAGCCGGTTTAGTCAAAGATGTAATTGCCTTGATCTTCTCCGGATTGGCTTTTATTCCTCTGTTTGACACCAAAAATCCAAGGAGCTTGCCCGCCGGAACACCGAAAGCGCACTTCTCCGGATTAAGCATCATTTTATAGGCTCGAAGATTGTCAAAGGTCTCCTCCTTCCTTGATTTCACCACAATATCATCCACATAGGCATGAACATTCCTCCCTATCTGCCCCTTAAGACAATTCTGTACGCAACGCTGATAAGTTGCTTGGGCACTCTTGAGCCCAAAGGGCATAGAAACATAGCAAAAAGCACCAAAAGGGGTTATGAAGGACGTCTTCTCCTGATCTTTAACTGCCATCTTGATCTGGTGATACCCTGAATATGCATCCAAAAAACTTAGCCGCTCACATCCCGCTGTAGCATCAATGATCTGATCAATACGAGGGAGAGCAAAAGGATCGGTTGGACAAGCCTTGTTTAGGTCCGTGTAGTCTGCACACATTCTCCACTTTCCATTTTTCTTTAACACCAGCACCGGATTAGCCAACCACTCCGGGTGAAAAACTTCAACTATGAACCCTGCGGCCAAAAGCCTGGCCACTTCTTCTCCTATAGCCTTGCGCCTTTCTTCGTTGAAGCGGCGCAGATACTGCTTGACCGGTTTAAACTTCGGATCAATGTTAAGACTGTGCTAAGCGAGTTCCCTCGATATACCTGGCATGTCAGAAGGTTTCCATGCAAATATATCCCGGTTCTCACGGATGAACTCGATGAGCGCGCTTTCCTATTTAGGATCAAGGTTAGCGCTGATAGTGAACTGCTTGGATGAATCGCCTGGCACAAAGTCAACTTGCTTGGTCTCCTCTGCAGACTTAAACTTCAATGCCGGATCATGCTCGGTAGTTGGCTTCTTCAACAGGGACATATCTGCCGGATCAACATTGTCCTTGTAAAACTTCAATTCCTCCGTAGCGCATACTGCTTCCGCGTAAGCAGCGTCTCCTTCTTCACACTCCAATGCAATCTTGCGACTTCCATGAACCGTGATTGTTCCTTTGTGACCCGGCATATTGAGCCGTAGATAAACATAACACGACGATACGTCCAAAACGTATCTATAATTTCTGCTTGCTCCATGCCTCTTTTGTGTGATATTGCTATGATATTTATGCACTTCCATACACTTTTGATCATATTTGGACTAACCTATTAACTCAGTGCACCACAGTGCCAATTCCTGTTTTCTGCTGTTTTTCTATTTCAGGTTTCCCCCATATTAAAAGTGCTCCAAAAATTCCGGGAAAAATACAGGAAAAATCAGCGTACAGGAAGCTTCGAGAAAAACCAAAGCGGGGCCAGAGGGGAGCCAGGGGGGCCCAGGCAGCCACCCGGCGCGGCCCCACCCATGGCCACGCCAGGGGGGGCGCCTGGGGCCCTGGCTCCACCTCTGGTGACCCCCCTTCGCATATATATTTCTCCCGTCGCGGAAACCCTGATTCCAGAACCCTTTTCTCCATAAGCAATTCCGATCTCCGCCGCCATCGCCACCAAGTTTCGGGGGACCAGAATTCTTGTGCCCGCATCCTGCCGGGACGGGGAAGTGCCCCCGGATTCATCTCCATCGACGTTGCTTCCTCCCTCCATGATGCGGGAGTAGTTCCTCCTCGGGGCTGAGGTTTCTACCAGTAACTATGTGGTCAATTCTCTCTCCCATGATGTGATCTTCGTTGTGATCATAGGCTATGCTAATCTAGGGTGATCCCATGATATTTCCCCTTCCTCTATGTATTGAATTGATGTACTCACTTGTCTTTATCTAGTATAATCCCCGAGACCAAGGTGACAGCGGTCTATTGGACATGGATTAGAAGAATATTTTCATGAGTGATTTCCTCTTTTGTGTGTTGATTAAAGATTGAGAGTCTCTTGGTGCTTGTCTTTGACTATCCTGGAGATATGTTGTGGTGATTGTGGTACTCTCTTTGGATGGCTGCGGTGACATTGGGAAATCCATAGATTGAGAACTACGAACTTTGAGGTGTGCTTTTGTAGCCCTACATAATTCTCGTCCTCTCTTGACCACAAAGGAATGACCTCCGAGTGCGTCTCCATTGCATGTTTTATGGGAAATATCATGTGTCAATGTTGTTGGGAGTTGCCACTAGTGAAAGTATGATCCCTAGGCCTTGTTTTCATCAATTGAACACCGTTTACTTTCAGTTTTGTACATGTTTGCTTGCTGCCATTTTTATTTCAGATTTACAAATACGTCTTTTGCCATACATATCACTTGCCATTTAACTTCTCTTCGCCGAACTAGTGCACCTATACATCTGACAAGTGTATTAGGTGTGTTGGGGACACAAGAGACTTCTTGTATCTTGATTGCAGGGTTGCTTGAAAGGGGTACGTTCAACCTCCACTTCCCTGAGTTCGATAAACCTTGGGTTACTCACTTAAGGGAAATTTGCTGCTGTCCTACAAACCTCTGCTCTTGGAGGCCCAACACTGTCTACAGGAATAGAAGCGTGTAGTAGACATCAAGCTATTTCTGGCGCCATTGCCGGGGAAGTAAGTGCTTGAAGGTATATCTTTAGATCTTGCAATTAAATCTTTTCGTTTCTTGTTTTTAGTTTCACTAGTTATGTTTATGGAAAACCGCACTCTTAGTTCGCTGCTTGGGGAAGGCCGCTTTACCACACCCGTGGTAGAGAAGTCTCCTCCACCTACTAAATGTATCCCGTTCCAAATACCACTTGGGATAATTGAAATAATTAGGAATGATTGTTATGATGGGACAGTCAATCCTAGTATTCATTTGTTGAAACTTACAGAACTTTGTGAGTTGTTTAAGATTTCAGGTTTGACAAGAGATGGAGTCATGAGGAAATTATTTGCCTTGTCACTGAAAGGAAAAGCATTGGAATGGTATAGGCTACTAGATGACTCTCACCTGCTGGATTGGGAAGAGATCCAGTCTCTCTTTTACTCCAAGTTTTATCCTCTTCATGAATCCATGAGAATAGGAATTATGTTTATAATTTCTATCCTCATGACGGAGAGAGCATAGCTCAAGCTTGGGGGAGACTGAAAACGTTAATGCTAAAATTCCCTAACCATGGGCTCCCCAAAGATATGATTATTACTAATTTCTATGCGAGGCTCTCTCGACAGGATAAAGATTTGCTCGATGCTTCCTCTATGGGTTCTTTCACAAACGAAAAGATTGATGCTAAATGGGAACTCCTTGAAAGAATTCAACGCAACACTGAAGATTGGGAGATCGACAAAGGTAAAGAGTCAGGTATAATTTATGAGTATGATTGCATTAAGTCCTTTGTTGAAACTACAAGTTTTAATAAGTTTAGTGCTAAGTTTGGGCTTGATTCTCAACTCCTTGTTAATTTCCTCAAATCTTTTGCTTCACATCTTAATATGCCTAAGGAGGATTGGATCAAGCATCATGAACCTTTTAAAGAGATTTGCAAAGAAAATGAAATTGTTCATGATGATTGCAACATGCATGA
>LR738709.1:703683390-703697419 GCA_902687465.1 Secale cereale | reverse complement strand
ATTTCCTCAAATCTTTTGCTTCACATCTTAATATGCCTAAGGAGGATTGGATCAAGCATCATGAACCTTTTAAAGAGATTTGCAAAGAAAATGAAATTGTTCATGATGATTGCAACATGCATGACCCAATTCCTAAAAATGAAGTTTTATATAAGCATGTTAATTTTTGTGGAGTGGATAGACCTTGTGAAAGGCCTATGATTGAAGAAGAGAAGTATTGTAAGCAACATAAGCATGAAAGAACAATCACTTGGGTCAAAGATTTAAATGAAATTGCTAGAGAATTGTGTGACCTTTATCCTTTTACTTGTGAACTTTGCTGTATAGAGGGTCACTTTAATTTTCAATGCATGCACTTTCAAAATATAACTGTTAACCAGTTGTGTGATAACATGATCACCCCTGATCTTTATGATGAGCTTATGTTATTTTTGATGTGTGAAGAGTTATCAGAAAAGACTTCTTGGCTAGATGTTAATGTCATAGGAATAAAAAACACTTTGCAAAATTGCCATCTCTATTGTGTTGTTAATTGCCATAAAAATGATTACATAAGTAAGATTAGAAAGGAGGGAACTTTACCAAAGTATAAAAATGTCTCTTATATTTCTGCTAATAAAAAGGAGAGTTTCTCCCAAGTTTCCCCTATTGTTTCTAATGATAAACCAGGATATGTGGAGAAGCTTCATCTCCAACCACTCCCTCCTAAGGTGAAGAAGAAGAAAAAGAAGAGGAGGAGGAAGAGGAGCAAGAAGGAAGAAGAATGGGTATCAACCTGGCCTGAGCATATTCCTCCGATCAACTTTTATCCTAACGGTCGTAAGTTTAAAGAAGAAGGTGAAGTTTATTGCCTTAATTATCATCTTGATGATACGTCCATAGGTACTATTGAAGATGATTTTGATTATGATATGCATGTTACTTATTGTGATTGGGAAAATGATGATAATGCTACTTATGATCTTGAAAATCTTTTTGGTACCAACTCTGAAAGTGATGATATGGAAAGCTCTAAGCTTGGGGATGATAGGATTGCAAATCCTTTACCCACTAGTGATGTGATAATTGATAATTCTTTTGCTAGTAAGAATAAAGACAACATGTTTACAAATATAGTTGCTAGCAATGATAATGCTCTTCTCTACTATGATGATGTTATAACTCCAATCTATAGTGATTATAAAGGTACCTATGACATAAGGAGAAATTATCCTTATGAAACTTGTCATAATCATGGAGGGAATTACTCCCTTGTTGAACACCATCTTCCTAATACACAATTAATCTATAGTGTTCAAGTTTTTTTATGATAGTCCTACTCCCACTATTACCAATGAGAAAGATTATGCTTATGTGGAGAGTAAGAGTACCTTTTTGCATGTGGATCATGGTAACAATGCTATATGTGATGCTTATATTGTTGAGTTTATTCGTGATCCCACTGAAAATTATTATGAGAAGGGAACATATGCTTATAGATATTTCAATAATATCAAGTTCCCTCTCTTTATGTTGAAGGTTTTGAAGCTGCACTTGTTTTGTCTTCCTATGCTTATTGCTTTGTGCTTCAATGAATTATTCTATTGCAATATTCCTATGCATAGGAAGCATGTTAGGCTTAAATGTGTTTGGTATTTGCTTCTTGATGCTCTCTTTTGTTCTTCAACTCTTATTCCTACGAGAGCATCATTAAAGTCTTAAGCCTATCTTTATGGCTATAAAGAAAGAGCTCTAGGGAGACAACCCTTGTTATCTTTGCTTTCAGTTTGTTCTTTCAGTTTTTAGTGGTCTTGATGTTTGTTACTACTGTAGCAACATCATTGTATCTTTATTTTTCAGCTTTGTGCCAATTTTAGCCTCTGATTGCAAGAAAGTTCAAAAGTTGTGACATGCTGTCCAGAAAACAGATTCTGTCATTGGAAAGAAAAATTCGAATAAAATCACCAGATCATCTTTTTGATCTGAATTGTTTTGACAGCGTGCTCTATACAATTGGCTTTCGAGCGTCTGTTCTGAGTTTTTTGATTTGAGTGGCAGAAGTGCCCCGAAAAAATTATTTACTACCTGCTGGTCTGTTTTTCACAGATTCTGTCCTGTTTTGTCTTTTCTTCGTTTTGCAAACCTTGAGCTTGCTTTTTCTTTGCAAAAACCTTTTGGCAATCTTGAGAAACAGTAGCTCTTCAAGATTATCCTTATTTCCAGTAGGGAAAAATTATTTTATTGTGGGTACTAACCTCGCTAATCAGATTATGATGAGTTATGTATGAAGGGAGTTTTCAAGTGTGCGAGGGAAGATGATAAAAGAAGACTCAGGAGGGTCAAACGCTCAAGCTTGGGGATGCCCCCGTGCACCCCCAAGAAATATTCAAGAAGACTCAAGCGTCTAAGCTTGGGGATGCCCCCATGCATCCCCTTCTCCATCAACAATTATCAGTTCGTCTTTCGTTCCACTATATTTTAATCACTTCATGCATTATGTGCTATGCTTGGAGCGTCTTGCTCTTAGTTTCCTTTTTAGTTTTCTTTAGCTTTGCTTGCTGTTCATAACAAGTTAGAACCCAGCTTTCTTTGTGTGGGAGAGAAACACGCTCCACTTCATCCTAGAACACAACATAGGATTTTCATGCTTATCTTTGCTGTGTGTGTTCTTTGTCTTTCCATAGCTGCTGTCATGTTTAGCTCTTAGTTTTCATGCTTTTCTTTTTAAAAGAGCTTTTGTTTAGTTGGTTGCTGAACTCTCTTGAGGTTTCATGTTTATCTTGTTAAGAGAGTTTGCCTGTTGCACTGAGTTGTGTGTCTTAACTTAAAGTAGGTAATTGAGGTTGCAATTTAATTTTAGTAGTAACTTGCAATAGTTTTGAGGTATTGCCATGAGTAATGTCTGAACTTTTGGTGTCAAGAGATTTAGCCTATTAGTGATAGATGTCGTATTTTGGGCAATCCATGTTTATTTTCGAAAACCTACAAATAGTTGATAACTTTAGCTACTAAATGGATCACTAATCTTTGGAGGGATCGAATATTAGAGTACACTCACGTACCATGAGCCGAGGATGCACAAGGATAACCAAACCCCCATACACTCCTCCTCGGGGTACTTGTCTCTTTGTGAACCTCCTAATTAGATTGAGAGTTACCGATAATAAGTGCATGAGTTCTTCGAACTAATGTGAGTATTCGAAAGTTGACACTTCCACCTAGCCATATTTTTCTAGCCTCTTCGGTACCGTGCATTGCCCTTTCTCACCTCGAGAGTTGGCGCATACTTCGCCGGTGCATCCAAATCCTTGGCATGATACGCTCTGTCATCATAAGCCTCATTATATCCTTCCTCAAAACAGCCACCATACCTACCTATCAAGGCATTTCCATAGCCTTTCCGAGATACATTGCCATGCAACATCCATCTTCTCATGACTTGATCTTCATGTCATACATGCTTTTTGCTTGATCGATGAGCCGCATGCTAGTTGGGCCTTGCCCTAATCATTGCTACATGACGCGCTAGTATCATTGCATATCCTGCTACACTGGCAAAGGCATACATTTGCATACATCATGATAGTTTCATTTTCTTTATGTTGAGTACTTTTGTAAAGTGTGAAAGATCTTCTATACTTCTTGTAATATATAGAGTGTTGCCCCTAAAGTGAGGAAAAGATCCCAAAGAGGACAAATGAGAGTTAAATAGAAAGAGCCATTGAGGCCACAAAAAAATAAAAAAAATAGAAAAAAGAAAAAAAGAAATAAAAAGAGAGAAGGGGGCACACTACTATTCCTTTTGAGAGATCCACACTCGTACTCCATCTTATACCTTGTACTCCATAGAGATTATCATTCATGCATATAGCTATGTGGGGACCTTCAAACTATAGAACTTGGCTTGTATATTCCAATGATGAGCCTCCTCAAAAGAGCTCTAGGTCTTCTTGAGCAAGCAAGTTGGATGCACCCCCACTAGTTCCATTGGAGAGCTTACCTTAGCTCATATGTGCATCCGTTGCATGGCAATCCCTACTCCTCACATCATATCTATCATTTGGCTTTCTCTCGCCTATGATTGTCCTCATTGATGTGAGCCTTTCACACCTTTTTTGTCTTCCCCCTTCATCATTTTTCTCTCTTTGCCATCCTAAGTGTCAACTTTCTTGCTTACGCTCATCCATTGCATGAGTGCTCAAAATATCGAAAGGGAGTGGATCATTTTGACTTGTACCTGGCTGACGGTCTGGGGATGAGTCAAGATAAGATTCCAAAGAAGACCAAGTGTGAAACTTTAGTAGATTAAGTTCTCAACAATACAAAAACTATGTTTTACTCTCTCATATATCCCTATCCCCTTTCTTGCACGCAACACCATTTGGAGACATTCGAGTCACGGACAGCGAGAGCTCTTGCACCTTTATGTTCTTATGTTACTTGTTACAATGCTAATATAGACTCTTGCTTGTTATGACTTGAATTGAATTACATGCCTTGATTGCTTTACTTAAAAAGTTCTTATATGGTTGATAGCATGTCACCACAGAAATTATGCTTGTTATCATTTACCTACTCGAGGACGAGCAAGAATTAAGCTTGGGGATGTTGATACGTCCAAAACGTATCTATAATTTCTGCTTGCTCCATGCCACTTTTGGGTGATATTGCTATGATATTCATACACTTCCATACACTTTTGATCATATTTGGACTAACTTACTAATCCAGTGCACCCCAGTGCCAGTTTCTGTTTTCGGCTGTTTTTGTATTTCAGGTTTTCACGTTTCAAGAACTGCCCAGAAAAATCCAGAAAAATTATATAAAAAATCAGCGTTCCGGAAACAACACTGCGTCCGAAGGGCAGCCTGGGGGGGGGGCACAGGGGCTCCAGGCGCCCTGTGGGCGCGCCCCCCTGGGCCGCGCCGGGGGGGCGCCTGGGCCCCCCGAGGCTCCCCCGGTGCCCTACTTTGGCATATATTTAAAGGACCCTTCGAAACCCTCAGAACAGGAACTCTTTTCGCGATCCCATCTCTGTTCCGTCGCCGCCGCCGCTTCCAAGATCGGGAGCACTAGGAGAACTCTTCCCGGCACCCTGCCGGAGGGGAGGATCACCACCGGGAGCTTCTCCACCACCATGGACGCCTCCCGGATGACTCGTGAGTAGTCTCCCTTGGACCATGAGTCCATGACCAGTAGCTATGTGATGTTCTCCTCCCGTTCTTGTGCTTCACTAATTAGTCCTCGTGAGCTGCCCTACATGATCGAGGCACCTATGTAATCCTTAAGATGTTGCTATGTTGAGTTTGCTGGGATCCGATGGATTATGAGATATGTTCAGATTGATCTTGAGTAATATATTTGATTCACCTCTTTTATATTTTAGTTCATAAGTAATTCTTGCATGTTCTCCGTTGTTACTTATTGCTTTGGCCGAGTAGTAGGTAGTGACTCCAAGAGGGAACGTTATGCTCGATTGTGGGTTCATGCCCCTCGATGACTAGCTTGAGTGACAGAAACATGAGTCTAGGGGATGTGCTGTTGCCACAAGGGGGAAAACAACGGTGCTTGTGCCCGCGGGTGCAAGGATTGTTTACTTCACGCAAAGTTCTAATAATGCAGTTGTCTGTTGCATTGAGTTTACACTATGGGTGGGACTCGCAACTTAATACCAGCGAGATGTTCTGGATAGATATCTCAAGGTGGATGATTAGTAGTAGATATTGATGGATTTCGGTCTACTTACTTTGGCGTACCGCCCATGCTTTGAACCTCAACCTTTCTTGCAATGTAGTCAGCATTGGTTTGCGTTCGTGGTCCTGTCAATTGCCCAGCTGTAATTTGTTACCTCACATAGCTGTTTTATCGTCTTTTGGGAGAGAGACATCACTAGTGAACATCATGAGACTCCGGTCCATATTACCATCATTGATCACATCCACTATTTACTTTTCGCTATTTTACTTACTATTGCAAAAACTACCTATCACTACTATCATTGCTTTTAACCCTTTGTGAACTACAAGGCCGGAGGGATTGACAACCTCTCTGTACTCGTTGGGAGCAAAGTTATTTGTATCTGTGTGCAGGTCCACGTTGGTTCCTACTAATCTGGCGCCGTAGCAACTGACACCTACTTGTTGAACCTAGGAGTCTCTGGGGATTCGATCCTTGGCATCTTTGCTAGGGGAAAACACTTCTACTTACTGCATCTTACACCTTCCACTTGGGGTAACCAACGAGGGGTTCGAGGCCCATCAGCTCCTGGTCTCCTTGTATACAGGCCGCCAGATCCACCACTGACATTGGCTGCTTGCACGTATCCTTGAAATTTTTGATAAACTGGCGGCGTAACTCTCCCCATGATCCGATGGAATTAGGGGGCAGGCCCTTTAGCCAGGTCCGGGCTGTACCCTCAAGCATCATGGTAAAGTATTTCGCGCAAGCCGCTTCATCCACGTCCAGCATCTCCATGGCCATCTCGTAACTCTCAACCCAAGCCTCCGGGGCCAAATTTGCTGTGTAATTAGGCACCTTACGTGGACCCTTAAAATCCTTGGGCAACCTCACGCTCCGCAAAGCGGGAACAAGACACTGCACCCCGAAAGAACTCGTCGTGATTCCTGTTTCTGCTGTGGTTGTGTGAACCGGCGTCGTTTGGCGGACCTCCTCGTGAGCTGCAGATCTAACCCGGTCCTGTGCCCCCAGAGCTTGTGCATCTGCGCCCGCCGGATTATCTTGTCTTTGACGGTGTCGCATCCGTTCACTACTGGATACCTCTGGTTCCTCCCAATGCCTAGTATAGCTCCGGCTATGGCGGGGTGTTGAATGAAGCCTCTCCCTGCTATGAGAGTATGCTTGCTGCTGTGTTAACGCCATGTTAAGCAGATCCTTAACCCTGCATGCCTCCATCGCTACGGGGGATGTCCCCTCAATGGGTAAAGCGGCCAGACGTGAAGCGGCAGCAACAATATTATCTAAAGGGTTTGAATAATGACCCGGACGAGTGGGGATGTGAGGTGTGGACGTAACCCGGCGATCTTGCTCCGTAGTGGGCTGTCGAACCGGTTCTCCCCTCACTGGAGCCGTCCTCCGGTTTACCTCCGGATCATTGCTAGCCCTCGCTCCTGGCGTCCCGAAGAGATTCATCGCCTCATAGACCGGCGGTAAACGAGACTGGTGCCTTCTATCCCTCACTGCCTGTATAGAGGCCTGATCCATCCTTAACTGAAAAGCCTGGGAGTCCAGCTCTGCCTGTCTTGTTGCTATCATAGCTTTCTCTGCCTTCAGATCCTCTCTTGCTTGCTCGATCCGGCCCCTCAGCTGCTGGATTTCTGCATCATGCTGCGCCTTGTCTGCGGGAGCCACCACTGCTACTGCCCGTGCTGTCAACTCCTCTACCAAGGTTGATAGGGCGTCAGCAGCCGAGGGAGCTTGCCCGCTCCCCCCTGCTCCGGCTGTGAACGCTCCGATCACCGTGGGCTGCGGCGTATGCTGTGATCCGGCCATAAACACAGCCACCCGGTTTGGCAGATCAAAGGGGTCCGGAATACTGTCTCCGTCGGACACACCCTCAGACCGGCCGTCCCGCAACAGATACAGGGATTCATTCTCTCCGGATGAGGATCCATCATCGGAATAGACAACTGTCTCGCCACCGGAATCCGATCCGTCCTCGGCTTGGACTCCGTGTATTGCTCCGACGAAAACGTGCTTCATGGCAGGCTGAATCTGGGCCGATCTCGTACGCTGAGCCGGCTCGACGATGTCGGGGAAGACGTCTGGCCCAGGTCCCGGTTCACCAATCTTGCCGATGAAGACGTGGATACCGCCGAAGGGAACCCGGTACCCGTATTCGATTGAATCGGCCTCCGGTCCCCAGCCTGCGTCGTCGATGTAGATCCGGCCGCGGCGACTCTTGGTCATCCGGCCGACCGCGTAACCCTTGAGCCCTTCAAACTGCCCTTCAAGACCTCGAAACCATCGTGCGGAGGCCCCACGGTGGGCGCCAACTGTCGTGGAATTAACACGGCAGATGTCTGGTTTAACGGACTTAGTTGAGGAACCATCGCACGGGTTAGCTTGAAGGGGTTAAAAGCACACAAAGGACACAGAGGGTTTATACTAGTTCGGCCCCTTCGAGGAAGGTAAAAGCCTACGTCTAGTTTGGTTTGGTATTGCTTGGGCGTTGATGAACAGGGAGCGGATCGCTTGCCTGTCTCTCGACGGGTTGTCTCTTGTCCTTGAACCGTCGCCGGGTCGCCCCTTTATATAGAGGTGACGCCCGTTCTGGTTTACAGAGTCCCGAGGCCGGCTCATATTTGTGTCCGCCTCGGTCTCTGCTCTTTCTTCCTTGTCTATCAAGTTACACGATCAGGCGGTTTACAAACTGTAACTCTATACATGGGCCCTAAGCCTTCATGGGCCGTAACCTCTACTGGGTTTTATAATTACACAACTATGTTATCATAATCCGGTTTACACTATCCGGTTTATACCTGCTAGTAATATCCCTGACAGGTAGAGTATTCAACCCAAATTTATAGATTCGACACAAGGGGGGCCAAAGAATATTTGCAAGTATTAACAACTGAGTTGTCAATTCAATCACACCTGGAGATTAATTATCTGCAGCAAAGTGATTAGTAGCACAATAGTATGATAGTTTTGATAATAGTGGTAGCAGCAACAGTAACGGTAACAATGATAGTAGCAGTTTTGTAGCATTAGCAATAGTAACAACATCAGTAGTAACTTGACAAGATCAATATGTAGAAAATCTTAGGCATTGAATCGGCAATTTGTTGGATGATATTCATCATGTGATAGTTATAACCTAGGGCGATGCGGCACTAGCTCCAGTTCATAAATATAATGTAGGCATGCATTCCATAAATAGTCATACGTGCTTATGGAAAGAACTTGTATGACATCTTTTGTTCTACCCTCCCGTGGCAGCGGGGTCCATAAGGAAACTAAGGATATTAAGGCCTCCTTTTAATAGAGTACCGGAACAAAGCATTAGCACATAGTGAATACATGAGCTCCTCAAATTACGGTCATCATCGGAAAGTATCCCGCATATTGTCACTACAGGGTTTACGGATCATAACACGCAATAGATGACTATGACTTGCAAGATCGAATCTAGAACATAGATATAATGGTGGTAACATAAATGGTTCAGATCTGGAATCATGGCACCCGGGCACAAAGTGTCAAGCATTAAGCATAGCAAAGTCATAACAACATCAATCTTCGAACATAATGGATACTAGGGATCAAGCCCTAACAAAACTAACTCGCTTACATGATGAATCTCATCCAACTCCTCACCGACCAGCGAGCCTACGAAGAAATTACTCAATCCCGGTGGAGAGCATCATCGAATTAGCGATGGAGGAGGGTTGGTGATGACGAAGACCGAAGATTCCCCTCTCCGGAGCCCCAAACGGGCTCCAGATCTGGCCTCCCGACGAAGAACAGGAGGTGGTGGCGGCTCTGTATCGCGAAACGAGATAATTCTTCCTCCCCGATTTTTTTCTAGAAAAATAGGATTTTATAGCGTCGGAGTTGGAGTCTGAGGGGCCACCAGGTGGGGACAACCCACCTAGGCGCGCCTGGAGGTGGGCGCCCCGATGGGTTGTGCCCACCCAGGTGCCCCCCTCTAGTGATTCTTGGCTCCAATATTTATCTTTTATTGTATAAAAATTCTTCGTAAAGTTTCGTTCCATTTCGAGAACTTTTATTTCTGCACAAAAACAACACCATGGTAGTTCTGCTGAAAACAGCGTCAGTCCGGGTTAGTTTCATTCAAATCATGAAATTAGAGTCCAAAACAAGAGGAAAAGTAGATACGACAGAGACGTTTCAAGATCGGGGACAAGGGATGAACTAGGGTCTGGAGAGGCTATGGTGCTGGTGAAGATGTTGATGGAGATTGACCCCCTCTCGATGAGAGGAACGTTGGTGATGACGATAGCTTCGATTTCCCCCTCCGGGAGGGAAGTTTCACTGGCAGAACAGCTCCGCCAGAGCTCTAGATTGGTTTTGCCCAAGTTCGACCTCGAGACGGCGGCGCTTCGTCCCGAAAGCTCTCTTATGATTTTTCTAGGTCAGAAGACACCATATAGGAGAAGATGGGCACCGGAGACCTGCCAGGGGGCCCACAAGCCCTAGAGGCGCGCCTAGGGGGGTAGGACGCGCCCCCAGCCTTGTGACCACCTGGTGGGTCCCCCTCTCGTATTTCTTCGCCTAATATTTTTAATATATTCCAAAATAATTCTCCATAAATTTTTAGGACTTTTGGAGTTGTGCGGAATAGGTCTCTCAGATTTACTCCTTTCCGGTCCAGAATTCCAGTTACCGGCATTCTCCCTCTTCAAGTTAAATCTTGTAAAATAAAAGAGAAAATGCATAAGTGTTGTACGATAATGTGAAATAACAATCCATAATGCAATAAATATTGATATAAAAGCATGATGCAAAATGGATGTATCAACTCCCCCAAGCTTAGACCTCGTTTGTCCTCAAGCGGAAGCCAAAATCGATAACATGTCCACATGTTTAGAGATAGAGGTGTCGATAAAATAAAATACGGACATGAAGGCATCATGATCATCTTCAGAACAACAATATATTGTCATATAATTTCTCATGCTAGAGTGACAATTCATTCACAAGGTAACGTATAATCAGAAACTTTATTGAAAACTAGCAAACTATGATCTCAGTCATTGAAGCAATTACAATTTATCATAACATCCGAAAGAGTCAATATAAGAGCTTGTCTAGCAAATCCACATACTCATTTATCTTTAGTCTTTCACAATTGCTAACACTCACGCTGTACTTATGAGATCAAAGTTTCAGTTGGACACAGAGAAAGATATAAAGTATTTTGATGATATGGCTAAGAAGAATCCGCCAGCTAAAGAGAAGAAGGCCCCACCACGTAAGGAGTGTAATGACTTGATGCCATTGAGTCCACCGACATGCATTCTCGACGACGCTTGGTCCTCCACCATGCGGGATGCCCCGACGTGCTCTCACTCCACGATCACTGGTTTCACCGACTACACCTCCGAGTAGTCCCACCTTGATAGTTTGGCATTGATTTAGTGATATAGTCATGTAGGTGCTGATATGGACTACTTAGATTACCACTTGAGATGCTTTTGATTGTATGAGTGATGAACACTTATGTGGATTATGTATGATGTGCTATTTTTAACTTTGCATTCTTTCACTGTCTTTTTTTTCTATCTTTGTAGATGAAGTAGTATGCGGTGTACAGAGGTAGATGTCCAGGAGTCTATGATTCATTGTCTGAATGCAATGAACAAGTGATTTACTACGAAGGCAGCTCCCACGACCTCGTTCAATAGCAGAAAGAACGCAGAGTATCATTACAATCAGTATGTGCTTAAGCAGAAGAGAGAATCTGAATTAGTTGGTTCAGTGGATGGGTTCAGTGGATGTGCTAGCCAGAAACGGCTTATCGGGTTCTGTGGATGGAAGAACTTAATAATTCTTCTTCAGTTTGTGATAATTGTGGTGTTGCTTTTATCATGTGGTCGCATGTAGAAATGCATTGACATTGAGAAGTTCGTGTGATGGGTTCAGTGGAAATGCATTGATAATTGTGGTGTTTCTTTTATCATGGTACCTTGTGATTTCAAAAGAAGTTCGTGTGAACTATTTTATATAAGGAAAGTGTTTAGGAACGGCGGACCGGCCGAACGCCCGGCCGGTCGCGGCCACGAGAGCGAGCGTCCCTCCTACCCCCGAGCGACACGTATGTATAGGGTCCACACCCCAATCGTTGCCTTATCTTCTTATTCGTCCAAAGCAAAAGCTGAAACCGCAGTTGGTTTTTGCTTCAACCAACAAGCGAGCTGGAACCACAGCTGATTTTTGCTACAACTGCATCGCATTTTTTGCTACAACCGGCGTTCTGGAAAGCTACAACCGATGCGGCGAAAAGTTTCAACCAGCGGCGACAGATGCTGGAACCAACCACTGCCACAATAAAAAGCTACATCCGGCATCGCATAAAGCTTCAATCGGCGTTGAAAAAAGCTTCAAACGCTGAAATGCCGATGCTACTGCCAACAGGGAAAAAGCTTCAAGGTGTCGCAAAAAGCTTCAACCGTAGATAATAAAGCTTCAACCGTAGCCAATTTTTGCTACCACCGGCAAAGTTTTTTGCTACATCCATCAAGGCGGAGCTGCGACCTCGTGACGGCGACAACGATTTGCTGCAACCATAATAGGATTTTGCTACTACCGCCGAAGGTTTTTGCTACGTCCATCTAGGCGGAGCTGCGACCTCGCGACGGCGACGAGAAGATTTTTGCTGCAACCGTAGTTGTTTTTTGCTACTACCGGTGAATTTTTTGCTACATCCATTCAAACGGCGTTGATTAACTGGCAGCCTTCGTTGATGCAATCCCCTACAGCCAGCATCACCATCGCCGTCGAGAGCTGCAGCCGCAGGTAGAGCTGTTGCATGGGTCAAGGCGACGACGAGGACGGCCGGGATGGTGGGGACCAGCGACGAGGACGGCCGGCGAGGGCGGGGACCGACGATGAGGAAGGCTTGCGAGGGCCCGGCAACGAGGATGGCCACGGGAGGGGGCAGGAGCCACCGCGCCGCGCTCCCCCGAGGGAGAGATGTGGATCTAGCCTGACCACACGAGGAAGAAGTTGTTGGGGCGTTTTTTTTTACCAGATCCAAAGGCTGCGCGGCTCACATCGAATGGCGGGGGCTCGACCGGCCGAACGATTCGGCCGGCGCACCGGCGCCCAGTGCTGGCCTTTATATAATGGTTATTTGAGTTTGTTGTTAGACATTGAGACTTGAAATGCATGTTTGTGTATTGTATATGTATTTTTGTGGCAGGGATCCAGAGGGAAAGCTATAGAAAGCGGTCTGGGAACGGATCTTTGCTGAGAGCTGCTCTCGGCAAAGAGGCATGCACATGCAGTTGGCTGTGGCGGTTTTGCCGAGAGCCACTCTCGGCAAAAAGCTGACGGAACCAGCCGACGCGAGGTCACTTTATATAGCCGGGTGGTATTGTTTGGCTCTCGGTAAACTTTTTGCCAAGTGTCCGTGCCCCGACTCTCAACAAATTCCTGTTTGACTGAGAGGTGTACGCCGGGTGGGCTTTACCGGCGGTTATTGGCCCTTTGCCGAGCGTCCATGCCTCCATGGCACTCGGCTATAAGTGCCAGTTCTTTTCCTGGTTTTTTTGGCCTTTCAGAATAAGCTATCCCCTACCCAGCTTATTCTAGAAGCCCAATCAATTTTTTTATTTTAGAAGCCTACTAATTAAGTCTTAACTACTAGGCTTCTAAAAAAATAAATTTGGTTAGGCTTCTAGAATAAACTGGGTAGGGTGCAGCTTATTTCAGCTTATTTTAGAAGCCACCAAAAGAACTGTCCCTAAGGCGATTGGGAAAGTTGTGGCTACTCTCGGGTGTAGGTACACCCGAGTTTGAAAAACTTTGAAAAATGCGATAAAACAAGGTCTAAAAAATCTGAACTTTCGAGACAACAAGCTTCATCAAGTGTTTGAACTTTCTGCAAAATTTCAGCTAAAAACAACATCCGAGGAGCTCTCACAAAAAAAAAAAATCAATGCTCAAACAGTGCACAAACATAGAGCATTGATTTTGTTTTTTTGCCAAGAGCTCCTCTGATGTTATTTTTCTGTGAATTTTTGCAGAAAGCTTGAACATTTGATGAAGTTTCATGTCCCCAAAATTCAGATTTTTTTGACATTGTTTGATCACGTTTTTCTAGTTTTTTCCAAACTCGGGTGTACCTACACCCGAGAGTAGAAAAGCTGGTCTCAAGGCGATTCCAGTAGTGATGGTCTTTGAAAAATTGTGTAAGGTTTATCAGTATTTCTAGCTTTACATCAAACTGAACTTGGACATCAGCTAACTACCCGATCATTTGGCTTATTTCTGGGATCAAACTGAACTTTGACAGCAGCTAAATGAACTTTGACAGCGGCTTAAACTGCACTTTAACAGCTAAATG
>LR738709.1:703670069-703683332 GCA_902687465.1 Secale cereale | reverse complement strand
CCCCCCCCCCCCCCCCCCCCGATCAAACTCAAGTTTAACTGACAAATTGGAGTCAGGTCACGACTGCCGGTCAAAGTCGCCGTCGCGATCAGGAGCGAGTCGCAGTCATCGTCGTGCCTAACCCTGTCGCGGTAAACGCCGGCGCCTCCCAGCGGCGCAGCCCTCGATCTAGGTCTCAAGCGAGACAAGAGGTGGGGGAAAACGACGGGCCTAGGGTTGTCTCTGATCGTGGGAGTCTGACGGTTGCCGGGTGCCCGGATTGGAGTCCGTGTCTACATGGAGGATCTCACGTTTTTTTTTGGAGGGGTAGGAGGATTACACGTATATCTCCTCACGCAGCGTCCAATATATTTCCAATTGGAGTCTGTGTCCACCTCCACCTCCCGTCGGCCCGTTCGATCCCTTATAAGCCGAGGCAGCACCAAGCAGCAGATTTGATCGATTCTTAATATATCCGTCATGGACCGACTGCTACCCGATGGCGTGCTCGCGGACATCCTCCGCCGTCTCCCGCCGCGCAGCCTCGCCCTTTCACGCTGCGTCTGCAAGTGTCTCCGCGACGTCGTGGACGGCCACCGCCTGCTGCATGCGGACCTCCTCCCGCTGTCGCTGGGCAAGATCGTGGCCAACTTCGAGGGTGTGGAAATCTCAGAATTCTTCTATCCCGTCAAGGGTCCGGCGGCCATCTCACACAGGCACAGCACCCTCTCCGGCGTAATTGTCGACCACTGCAATGGCCTGCTCTTGCTTAAATACATTGGCTTCTATGTGGTTAATCCTGTCACGTTTCACATGGCACTTTTGCCCCCACCCTCGCCCACGTCGACGGAGATGAAGGCCTTCTACCTAGTGAAAGGCGTCAGGTATCTTGTGTTTGATCCTACGGTCGCGCCGCACTATGAGGTCTTCTTGATTCCCCATGTTCCAAGGAGAGATGACCTGGGCCTTTTGTCACAGGAATTAGAATGGCCACCATCGGCATTTATCTTGTTGGTTTATTCTTCAAGAACAAAGCACTGGGAGGAGAGGCCCTTTGTCCGGAAAGGGGATGCAATGGGGTCTATTGCCGATGTGCTGCAAGCCGGAAAGAGAGAGAAGCACTATGGTATCTACCTGCATGGGGCACTTTATGTGCACTGCCAGAATCATTACTTTTACAAAATATCACTGTCGGATGGTCAGTACCAAGTAATCAAACCTCCGCCAGGTATCGGGACAAGCGATCGCTGTCAAGTTTATCTGGGGAAATCACGGGACGAGGTGCGTTGTGCAATAGTAGACTGTCCGTATCAAGTTCGGGTTTGGTCGATGGATGAAGTTTATGGACAATATGAGTGGGTGTTGAAGCATCATATTGACCTTATGCACGTGGTGCAAAGACAAGACAATCAACAAATCCATCGCCCATCCTCTTTACAAGAACAGAGAGAATATTATTATTATTATGATGATGATGATGATGATGATGTTGGCAATGACAACGTGAAAGCACCAGAAGAGTCTGATTGTGATTTCTTTATTAGAGCACACCTCAAGTTAGGACCTGCGGCGAAGAAAACTCGACGTGAATATTGTTACATTGCTTTTCTTGGATTCCACCCTTTCGACAAAGATGTCGTCTTCTTGACCGATGGATCACAACAAGGATGTGCCTATCATCTGGAGAGCTCTAGAGTTGAGCACCTAGAAAAGATAACACGATGGCCCGAACCTGTTTTTCACAACCCACAAGCATTTGTAAAGAAGTCTTTTCCTTTCACGCCTTGTTTGACCGGCGAATTGTCTGGAGATGTAATTCGGTCTAATCTGCTCTGTCGGCATTCGGCAATGCATGTAGTAGCAAGTATATATGTTATTGGACATGATATTTGGTTCATTGTAAGTTTCAAGATGTCAACTTTGCTATATTCATTTTCTTTTTCCGTGCGAATTAGCATTGCTATTCATGCATGCTCGTGTAAGAAGGAAAAGAAAAAGATGGAACATGCTGATCCGTCCGTCTAGTCGTTTTTTTTTCTTTGGCCAATGATCTACACCGGTCGACCGGCGGAACATTGGGCCGGTCCAGCATGGGTCGTTGGATGGCCTTGCATGCAGCCGTTAGATCGGGATCTTTTCTTTTGTCCACACGTTCTCCTCATTGCATACACCTCTTATCCTCAGAATCCTTTGTACTCTCTGCGTCCTCACCCGACCTCGCTGCGGATGCAGCTTGTGTCCCCCTGGCGGCAAACTCATGCTGGTTTGCCACATAGCAATGGCCACTGCCAGCTAGCAGCACCGCCATGGCCACTCGCGCCGCTGACTATTGTGGAGGTATTCACACTTTCTTCCCTATGTCTCGCGCGCACGTCTCGGCCAAGGACTCTAGGTCCAAACAACAGCTCTATTGTTGGACGGTCGCAGCCCAGAACAACACCCCTCTCTGCCTATTGCCTGAGCTCGTTGGCTCACTGACCCACGCTTGCCGTCGGTTTCTCGCGCCGGCGTGCCGTCGCCGTCATCGCGCGCAAAGTCGCCGTCGTCGTGACTAGCATGGGGGCACACCGTCGCATCTCCACCACCAATAGACGTTGCAATTCCGCCACCACCGCCGTCCACCGTCCCGGCAAATCCACTCCATGGTCATGAGTTTTCATCTCACCATCGCTGCTTGTAGCTCCGGCCGTTAACGGTTGTATCATCCCTCGTGAAGATTGTAGCATCGCCGGCAACCACTTCCAGCAAAAGAATGCTAGGGGTTGTAGCTTCATGCCCAGACAGTTGTAGCATCCCTGTCTTCCGCTCGCAACTCCTCGCATTGCTGGTTCCAGCATCACCGGCAGCCGGTTGTTGTTGGGGAACATAGTATTTTAAAATTTTCCTACGATCACGCAAGATCTATCTACCAGATGCATAGCAACGAGAGGGGAGAGTGTGTCTACGTATCCTCTTAGACCGAAAGCGGAAGCGTCTAGTGACGCGGTTGATGTAGTCGAACTTCTTCGCGATCCAACCGATCAAGTACCGAACGTACGACACCTCGGCGTTCAGCACACGTTCAGCTTGATGACGTCCCATGAGCTCTTGATCCAGTTGAGCTTCACGGGAGAGTTTCGTCAGCACGACGGCATGGTGACGGATATGATGAAGTTACCGGCGCAGGGCTTCCCCTAAGCGCTGCAACGGTATAACCGAGGTGTGTTTCTGTGGAGGGGAGCACCGCACACGGTTGGGAGAGATCAACTGATCAACTTGTGTGTCCTAGGGTGCCCCCCTGCCCCCGTATATAAAGGAGCAAGGGAGAGGCCGGCCCTAGAGGGGGCGCGCCAAGTGTGGGGAGTCCTACTAGGACTCCCAAGTCCTAGTAGGATTCCCCTTTCCTTTCCGGAGTAGGAGAGAAGGAAAGAGGGGGAGAGGGAGAAGGAAAAGGGGGCTGCACCCCTTTTCCAATTCGGACCAGAAGGGGGGCACGCGCCTCCTTCCTTTTGGCCTCTCTCCTCTATTCCCGTAACTGCCTGGTACTCCGAAAATATCCGAATCACTCAGAACCTTTCCGATGTCCGAATATAGTCGTCCAATATATCGATTTTTACGTCTCGACCATTTCGAGACTCCTCGTCATGTCCCCGATATCATCCGGGACTCCGAACTCCTTCGGGATATCAAAACTCATAAACTCATAATAAAACTGTCATCGAAACCTTAAGCGTGCGGACCCTACGGGTTCGAGAACTATGTAGACATGACCGAGACACGTCTCCGGTCAATAACCAATAGCGGAACCTGGATGCTCATATTGGCTCCCACATATTCTACGAAGATCTTTATCGGTCAAACCGCATAACAACATACGTTGTTCCCTTTGTCATCGGTATGTTACTTGCCCGAGATTCGATCGTCGGTATCTCTATACCTAGTTCAATCTCGTTACCGGCAAGTCTCTTTACTCGTTCCGTAATACATCATCTCGTGACTAACTCATTAGTCTTTTGCTTGCAAGGCTTATTATGATGTGCATTACCGAGAGGGCCCAGAGATACCTCTCCGACACTCGGAGTGACAAATCCTAGTCTTGATCTATGCCAACACCACGAACATTTTTGGAGACACCTGTAGAGCATCTTTATGATCACCCAGTTACGTTGTGACGTTTGATAGCACACAAGGTGTTCCTACGGTATTCGGGAGTTGCATAATCTCATAGTCATAGGAACATGTATAAGTCATGAAGAAAGCAATAGCAGTAAAACTAAACGATCATAGTGCTATGCTAACGGATGGGTCTAGTCCATCACATCATTCTCCTAATGATGTGATCTCGTTGATCAAATGACAACTCATGTCTATGGCTAGGAAACATAACCATCTTTGATCAATGAGCTAGTCTAGTAGAGGCATACTAGGGACACTCTGTTTTGTCTATGTATTCACACATGTACTAAGTTTCCGGTTAGTACAATTCTAGCATGAATAATAAACATTTATCATGATATAAGGAAAGAAAAATAACAACTTTATTATTGCCTCTAGGGCATATTTCCTTCAGTCTCCCACTTGCACTAGAGTCAATGATCTAGCTCACATCGCCATGTGATTTAATACCGATAGTTCACATCGTTATGTGAATAACACCCATAGTTCACATCGCCATGTGACAAACATCCAAAGGGTTTACTAGAGTCAATAATCTAGTTCACATCGCTATGTGATTAATACCCAAGAGTAATAAGGTGTGATCATGTTTTGCTTGTGAGAGAAGTTTAGTCAACGGTTCTGTCACATTCAGATCCGTATGTATTTCACAAATTTCTATGTCTACAATGCTCTGCATGGAGCTACTCTAGCTAATTGCTCCCACTTTCAATACGCATCTAGATTGATACTCAGAGTCATCTGGATTTAGAGTCAAAGCTTGCATCGGCGTAACCCTTTACGACGAACTCTTTATCACCTCCATAATCGAGAAACATTTCCTTAGTCATCCAGTTACTAAGGATAATTTTGACCGCTGTACAGTGATCTACTCCTGGATCACTATTGTACCTCCCTGTCAAACTCATGGCAAGGTACACAACATGTTTGGTACACAGTATGGCATACTTTATAGAACCTATGGCTGAGGCATAGCGAATGACTTTCATTCTCTCTATATTTTTCTGTCGTGGTCTGGCTTTGAGTCTTACTCAACTTCACACCTTACAAGTCAGGCAAGAACTCCTTCTTTGATTGATCCATTTTGAACTACTTCAAAATCTTATCAAGGTATGTACTCATCGAAAGTCTTATCAAGCGTCTTGATCTATCTCTATAGATCTTGATGCCCAATATGTAAGCAGCTTCACCAAGGTCTTTCTTTGAAAAACTCCTTTCAAACACTCCTTTATGCTTTCCAGAAAATTCTACATCTTTTCCGATCGACAATATGTCATTCACATATACTTATCAGAAAGGTTGTAGTGCTCCCACTCACTTTCTTGTAAATACAGGCTTCACCGCAAGTCTGTATAAATCTATAGGCTTTGATCAACTTATCAAAGCATATATTCCAACTCCGAGATGCTTGCACCAGTCCATAGATGGATCGCTGGAGCTTGCACATTTTGTTAGCACCTTTAGGATTGACAAAACCTTCTGGTTGCATCATATACAATTCTTCTTTAATAAATCCATTAAAGAATGCAGTTTTGTTATCCATTTGTCAGATTTCATAAAATGCGGCAATTGCTAACATGATTCGGACAGACTTAAGCATCGCTACGGGTGAGAAAGTCTCATCGTAGTCAACTCCTTGAACTTGTCGAAAACCTTTCGCAACAAGTCTAGCTTTGTAAACAGTAACATTACCGCCAGCGTCAGTCTTCCTCTTGAAGATCCATTTATTTTTGATGGCTTGCCGATCATCGGGCAAGTCAACCAAAGTCCACACTTTGTTCTCATACATGGATCCCATCTCAGATTTCATGGCCTCAGGCCATTTTGTGGAATCTGGGCTCATCATCGCTTCCTCATAGTTCGTAGGTTCATCATGGTCCAGTAACATGACTTTCAGAACCGGGTTGCCGTACCACTCTGGTGCGGAACAAACTCTGGTTGATCTACGAAGTTCAGCAGAAACTTGATCTGAAGTTTCATGATCATCATCATTAGCTTCCTCACTAATTGGTGTAGGAATCACTGGAACTAGTTTCTGTGATGTACTACCTTCCAATTCGGGAGAAGGTACAATTACCTCATCAAGTTCTACTTTCCTCCCACTCACTTCTTTCGAGAGAAACTCCTTCTCTAGAAAGGATCCATTCCTAGCAGCGAATATCTTGCCTTCGGATCCCGTCCTCTTTTCGTAGCCCCTCGCACTGCCGGTTCCGCATTTCCGATAGCCGGTTGTAGCAAAAAGCGACTCTGGTTGTAGCAAAAGGCGACGTGGTGGTAGCAAAAATGTAACGCTGGTGGTCGTGGTTGCATCTTCCCCGGTCGTGGTTGTGGCCGCCGCCAGCCACAAATGCAGCAAAAATCCTCGCCGGTCATAGCAAAATCCGACAATGGACGCAGCAAAACTTCGTCACCGCCATCACGGTTGCAGCTTCACCATGAAGTCAATGTAGCAAAAAAATCTCGCCGGCCGTAGCAAAATCCGGCGATGGATGTAGCAAAACATCGTCACCGCCGTATCGGTTGTAGCTTCACCATGAAAATCAATGTAGCAAAAAATCTCGCCCGTCGTAGCAAAAGCCGGCAATGGATGTAGCAAAACATCATCACCGCCGTATGTAGCAAAAAATCTCGCCGGTCGTAGCAAAAGTCGGCAATGGACGTAGCAAAACATCGTCACCGCCGTTGCGGTTGCAGCTTCGCCATGAAAATCAATGTAGCAAATTTATTGTGCGCCGGTTCCAGCTCGCCAACTTCATATCTCCCCTGTGCGGTGAACGACGCAACAATCTAGCTCACTGCTCAAATGGCTCCAGCACCGTCACTGTCGTCGGCATGCAGCTCTCACGGCCAAAAAAAGGAGCAGCGGTGGCCATGGCCGGTGTTTCTTGGAGTAGGTGCTCGTGGCATGGAGGCTGCCTAGTGCGGTGGTCGGGCCGGCATCCCAGCAGATGGTGGTTGGGGATGCACAGGTGCGAGAGAGCCAGAGGGGAGATGGGCGAGAGAGACGACAGAAACGGGAGAAGATGTTGACGGCTTCCTCGGAAAAAATAAAGATGAAAAAAGATAAGATTGAGTGGCTGTGGTTAAACGAGGGCCGATAGATGGGGCGCAATCGAACGATTCGCGGGCAACCGGCTCGAGCTTCGGCCGGTGCGCCGGAAGCCAACGTTTACCCTTTTTTTTTGACGGGATCCGTCCGTTAGTCTAGCTGCTAGTGGGGCCAATGTTTGTGTGGCAGCGGCATCTTCCCTTGGATGTTTGGGGTTACCGACTGCTGCTATCATCGCGGTGCATGAGCGCCCATATGTGCACCTCGTCCTTGAGTTTCAGGCCACTCATGCCGACGAACCTCTGGTAGTTCCTCCCGAATTTCAACACCGAGGTGTGGCTCGAGTCCCACGTGGTCAGCTCAGCGTCCATCTGATGGCCATGGCGGTTGACGACGACGTGCACGAGCAGCCCGCCGTGCTTCTTCCCCACCACCCTCGGCTTCTTTCCGTCGCAACCGGACAGCTGCGGCGTCGGCTTCTTCTTCTTCCGCGCCGGCTCTTCTTCGACCATGTTGGCCTCAAGGCGCTGCTTGTCAGAGAGGAGCGGGCGGAGACGGCCGATGGCCCACGGGGTCAGGAAGCGGCTCTGCTGTGCGTTCATGTCCGAGTTTTCGACCACCTTGGTGGCGATGAAGTAGAGTGGGTGGTTGACGGTGAGGCCCAGCGTGTCGCGTACCCAGGCCGGCTCCGGAGGCCCGACGAAGTACGCCGCGCGCAGCGGGACGGCGTCGATGGGCTCGATGGCCATCACTGCCGTGGAAACGTCGTCGCCGCCGTGTGTGCTCGAAGTCTAAGGTCCCGATGATGCATCGTCGCCGTGGTGGATCACGATTCAAGATGGCAACGGGCCCTGAAATCCGCATCCCCGTGGGTTTTTACTCTATTAGGGAACGGGGATGGGCATGTTTTCATCCCCGCGGAGCTGTTGTTGGGCACATTATACAACCTGAGACGTTTCGTGGGTTTACACCCGTTTCGGTAGTCCCCGAACCCGAAACCCGGCAATACCCGCGATTTTTTTTACCAAGTACTGATCTGGCCCAACCCAATGCGACCGAGCTCCCACCCCCCAGCGTCGAGGACAAACCAACCCCTCACTGCGTGGCCACAGTATCACTCGCTTTTCTCCCTCGCTCGAGCCCTCAACTCTCTCTCTCCCTCAGAATACCTAAACCTAAACCTAGGACCCCAACCGCCGCCTGACTCGATCCCATCTTGCAAGAGCCGTCGGCCACGATCTGCGCCGGCGAGCCTCCTCGCTACACGTCTCCCTCCGCCTGACACTCTATATAGCTGTTGAACCATCTACTATAGTTTTTTATTGAAATGTTCTGAAGTTATGCTACTAAAATGTGCTTGTTTTGTTGCTGAAATGTTATTCTTTGTCCCCTCAATGTTTGTTTAAATATTTTAATTTTCTCGTGGGTTCCCCGTGGATTCTCCGAAACCCGATGGGTTTAGGGGACGTACGGAAAACTAGCCCCGCGCATCGTGATGGGGACGGGGACGGGTTTACGATTTTCTGATGGGGATGGGTTTGGGAAGGCAAAATCCGATGGGTTTCGTCCCGATTGCCATCTTGAATCACGATCGCCAGCGAAAGCCACGGTGAGCTGCTGGCCGGCGCTGTCCCGACAGTTTCTTGTTCGCAGTCGCCGCGTGCACTGTGACAGGCGGCGACGGCATTGCCTGATTGACGGACCCGCTTGACGCGACCGAGGCATAGTTCGTGACGACGGATTCGCCGCTCGACGCCTGGGCGTCCGCAACCGTGGGACTGCCTGGTCCTGGTTCACCTTCATCCAAGGGCGCGCGGGAGAGGTCAAGGTAGTCACGCGGCGCGTTTATATGCTCCAGCGTCACCTCCCCAGGTTGTTCCTGCCGCGGCTGCACCACCTCAGCGGGTGTGAGCGACAGCGTCAGGTACTCGGGCCAAGAGCAGTTTCACCCACAGGTTCAGTTTCACCCACACGACGTTGGGTGTTTACGTGGCTCTTCGCCCAGATGGCAACTACTGCAATATTCGTGCAAATGAATCGAGCGGCATGTAATGCCCAGGATGGGACTATACCTCCTACGTGTCGAGGCACGACTTAAAGGTATAAGCCCATCCTAGAATGATCTCAAGTTTGGTATCTTTGCACGACTCATGTAAAAGAGGGATTAAATTGCAAAAGGAGATAGTTGGCTTACACTCGCCACTTCACACAATACATTACATAAGCAATCATCATCCAAAACATCACAACCCATCTAAGGGCAAGATCCAAAAGAAAGATACCAAAACAACATAAATCCACAGGCCTAGATCGAATCCTAGTAGAAGAACCACTACTGATCGTCGAAGCGTCACAAACAAACAGCCAAACTCTTCATTGAGCTCCCGGTGAAGAACTGATCCAACTCCTGCATCAAACTCGGCTGAACCTGCATCTGGTGTGGTGAAGTAACTGTGAGCCACAGAGGACTCAGCAATCCCGTTCCCGGGTAACATGACTATTTAAGCCTTGGGTGAGGAAAGGCTGAAGAAAAGAACAAGAGGTGAAGGAACAACAAGAGTCTGCAGCAGCAACTAGCACTAACTTACGTAATAGAGAGCGAGAAGAGAAGTGCCTCGGTCGAGAGATGATCACGAAGTGATCCTAGCTAAAAGCTCAACAAACATAACCCCACCGTGTTCAACTCCCGAATCCCTATTCGGAAATTGACAGTCACGGAACACACGCTGGTAGTGTATTGAAACATTGTGTCAAGTTATCTACAACCGGATATTAACAAGCTCCCATCTGCCACATAACCGCGGGCACGGCTTTCGAAAGTTCAAGCCCTGCAGGGGTGTTCCAACTTGACCTATTACAAGCCCACGATCCGCGGAGTCGCAACTCCAAAGGTGGGAAGACCCGAGTATTCTCGGAATCCCGTGCTCAAGTTAAACCGAACTAAGGTGAGGCTAATCCAGCAAATCCTCCCGGCGTGTCGACACCCTGATAGGTAGCCGCGCGTATCTAGTCTCAGGACACGACCGGATGGGCGATTCTACAGGTTTTTACCAAACCTCGAGTTTCCTCGTGGTGGCCCCGCAGACTCCCCGTTTCGGACCAACACTCATGTGGAGCACTGGCCCGGGGTTGTTGAATTAAAATAAAAGGGATAGCTAGTCCACATGCAAGTTTTATTAGTTATTAGGCGAATAGTACCAAATGTTGGGACTTGCTGGAAAAGACTTAGCACTTAGCGGTTTATCAAGGGGGTCCCATACACCCCAACCGTGTTAGGAACGCATAATCAAGGAACATAACACCGGTTTATACGGTTCCTAACGGCATGAGTGGAACAAATCACCAAGCAAAAGTCTTAGCCTTCCACCCTTGCCAGTATATAGATGATTTCATTTAAGCATTTATATAGTGTGATATAACCCAACCAAACTTCAACATGAAGCAAGCATCTTCGATCTTCACCTGCAACTAGCAATGCTATAAGAAGGGCTGAGCGAAGCGTACTTAGCCAAGCAACGGTTTGCATAGGTAGGGTGGTTAGACAGGTTCATGGTTACAATAGGAGGCTGACAGGAAAACATGGGCATCGAGGCAAAACTATAGAGCGATACTCTAGCAATAGGCAAAGATAGTAATGTTATCGGGGTTCGGTCATCTTGCCTGGAACTCCACAAGGGAGAAGAATGGATCCATGAAGTAGACGAAGCAACACAGTCGAGCGAATCCTCACAACTCCGGAACGAAACCGAAGCTAACAAGAGAAGCAACCGGAAAGAAGCAAACAACACGGTAAACACACAAGCATAAACATGGCATACGATGCACATCCAAGTATGATGCATGTCCGGTTTAAATATGCATGGCATGGCAAAGTCCACAAACAAATACTACAAGTTAAGTGGAGATCAATATGCAACGAGTTGCATATTGACGAAACACTACATATAATTATTTAATTGACTCTCGTTTATTTACAAGACAAGGTTAAATGTTTGTTGACATGGCAAGAGGTGAAGCATAAGTAAACTACCTATTTAGGCATTTTAAATGTGGCCGGAAATAACAACAACATATCCGGAAAATCCCCATGAGCAAGTTTAGCAATTATGAGCAAACAACAAACACACATTATAACATATTAATGTTGTTAACATGATGCGGATGACATGATCAAGTTTATGCAAGTTTATTAAAAGTTGACAAGAAGATGATATGAAGCATCGTCACCGTGGTGGAATGAAAAGGGTGCCACGGCAACGATCCGAAAATGATGCAACGGCATCATATCGGTGCCGGTAACTCGTTGAGAGTCCGGTGCAAAAGGAAAGATGGCGTGAGCGAGTCAAACGAGATGAAAGGTGGGGCGATCCCGTTACCGGGTTCCCACGGGTCGGTGACGAGGCAACCGAGGAGCATGACAAACGGACGAAACGGCACGGAGCACACACGGGAAGCATTTCATACAACACAACAAGCATTCCACGAGTCATCCACGGGGTCGTCTCGTTATACCTTTGAAGCGTGCGTTTCGGGGCGGTTCGAGACGTAGAGGAAGAAGGCGTTCACGCGGGTCGTAGAGGAAGTAGTTGTACACGAGGTAACGAGGTCGTCGTGGTACACGTTCGTAGAGGAAGTAGTGGTTCTCGTTTCCGAGGAGGAAGTAGCCGTTCTCGTTCGTAGAGGAAGTAGTGGTACACGGCCGAAGAGGAAGTAGTTGTTCACGTAGAGGTACACGTGTAGTCGTTCACATCCCGTTCGGAGAGGTACTCGCGGTCTCGGCGACGGTAGGGGTACACGGCGACGGTAGTTGTTCACGTTCGTAGAGGTACTCGTCATCGTAGCCGTTCGGTCGTCGTGGTACTTGGTCGTGGTACTTGGCATCGGTAGATGTACTCGTTCCGTTCGGTCTTGCCGGTCTCGACTCGAGTCGTAGTTGTACATGTCGTCGAGGTACTTGTTACTTCGCGATCGTAGGGGTACTTGACATATCGCCGTGTAGTCGGACTTGACGGTCGTCGGCGATTCGAAGGGGTACTCGTTCCTTCCGAAGGTAGTCGTGCACGTTCCTGGACAAGCCCAACAGCACAAGGCAACACAAAATAACAAAACGGCAGCAGCAAAGGGGCGACGAGGCCACTGGAAGCGGCAGCAACAGCAAGGAGGTCGCCGGCGCTGCTGGTTGCTGTGGTGAGACGAGGACGGGCTTGGCGAGGAGATCGACCGGAGGGGCTGCACGAGTCGAAGACGGGCGCGGTGGAGGCGCTGCCTTGGCGCGCGGAGGACGGAGCAGAAGGAGGGAGCCGCGGAGGGACAGGGCCGGCGCTGCGGGAGACGGCGCTGGGGCGCGGCTTGCGGTCGTCGGCGGGAGGCGCCATGGACTTGGCGACGGAGGAAGCCACGGGCATCTTTCGCAGGGACGGGGCGCTCGGGGCCGGGGCAACCGACAAGGCCGGCGCGAGGCGCTGATGGAGGAGGCAGAGTGCGGCGGCCTTGGCGAGGTGGTGAAGGGTCGGGCGCGCGGAATTGGAGGGGCGCGTCATGGCGATGGAGGAAACAGGGAGGAGAGGCGGCGTCCTGACGAGGCGCGGTGACGAGGATGCAGCGAGGCGCGGCCTGCGATTGGGGAAGGAAGAACGAGGGAAGAGGGCTCGGCGAGCGAAGGGATCGGGCATCGGCCCTGGCTCGATGGGGCTCGGGCCAGAGAGGAAGAGCGAGGGGGAGTGCGGCGGCGCGCAGGGAAAGAGAGGGAGGATTGAGCGAGCGCTGAGGAAACGGAGGAGATGGGGTCGAGGCTCGGTGCTAGGGTTAGCCGGTCGGGCCTGATGGGCCGGCTGGGATGGTGGGCCTAGGTGGCTGGCTGGCCAGCTGCGGCTGGAAAGAGGAGAGGGAGGCCTGGCTGCGAGCTGGGCCTGGGAAGGAAGGAAAGGCTGGCTGCAAGCTCTCTCTCCTTATTAAAAAAAACAATAAAAAGGAGAAAGAAAAGTAAAAAGAGGTTAGGGATGGAATTAGGGCATGAGGTCAAATTCCCTGGGCTCACAAAAATGTCAGGAATTAAATAAAATAGTTGAGGGGGGGGGGGG
>LR738709.1:703634724-703670036 GCA_902687465.1 Secale cereale | reverse complement strand
GGGGGGGGGTTTGAGGAACCTCGAAACACGGGAAAAGAATGAAAAATAGGGAAGGAAAAGGGCGAAAATAGAATTAAGAGGCATGGAGAATATGCAAGTGTGTTGGGGTAATTCCAACAATGGAATATTTATTTATAATAGCTCCATAATATTTGGAGGATATGTTATAAAGAGAAGTCACCTTCCCTCGATTTAAATGGACCGAAGGTCCACACGATTTATTTAAGTTGAGATGTAAAATAAATATGACATGATGGCATGATGACATGATGCAATGCCAAAATAAAAACAGAGCAAGCAAATAAAACACACGGGAGACCCGGAGCATCCGGAATCTTCTGGAATCTTCTGGGACGTCGGTCTTCGGGCGTCACACGGCATCAACTACGTTTTGGCATGTTTAAGTGCCACACGCGTGGGCATTATCATAGGTATATTATACAGCTGCCTTTAGCCCCTCTTTCTGTATTTTATATTCATCTAAAAAGACCTCTTATCCATTCACAAAAGCATTGCCATGCTAAAATATTGATATTTTAAAAAAATCACGGACATTTCTTTGAATTTGCTAACACCTTACAAAATTGTGAACATTTTTGAATTCACAAACCTTTTTTCATATTAATAATCAAACTAAAAAATTCAAATACCAAACTCAGATTGCGGTTGCTGACCGAGAGGGTAGTGTTGCTTTTGCTCACTAGGCCAGGCCCATGTTGGGGAAGTGTGTGAGCGATGCCTGCATTGCGCTCGCAATGAGTGTTCGTGCGAAATCACTAATTAAGTGGTACTCCTTGAATATCATTTCCACCTCAAGAGGCTGATAAGTGGTGACTTGAGAGTTTTTTTTGTAGATTTGTATTTCAGAACGTTCTATCTTTTGTACCGTGCATCCAAATCCTGAACCATTTTCATCGTTGGGATTCCCCGCATCGAGATTTTCGAAACTAGATCTCCTGTTAATAAGTGTCGACGAACTTTTTCCAAAAAAAAAACCGTGACAGGAAACAAGTTTAGTTTATTTTTTTACTTTTTTCACCTTACCGTCAGGCACACCTATGCTCCACATGGAAGAAAATATGTGCCTCCACGTGAAGCAAATCTGTGACTCTCGTGAAACAAACAAACTCAGTTTTTTCTTCTTTTCGAGAGGCACATTTGTGACTCTCGCAGACGCAAATCTATGCCTCCATAAAAAGAAAATTTGTACCTCTCGTAGAAGCAAAAAAAAGAAGGTGAATTTTTTCCTTTCTGACTTGTGCCTCTCTCGGAAGCAAACTTGTTCCTTCACGAGAAGCAAATATGTGTCTCATGTGGAAGCAAAAAAAAGTCATGTTTTTTTTCCTTTTTCGAGAAGCACAGTTCTTCCTCTCTTGGAAGCAAACCTATGTCACCACAAGAAGAAAATATATGCCTCTCGTGGAAGAAAAAAAACATGTTTTCCCCTATTCCGAGAGGCACAAATCTGTGCCTCCAAAAGAGGCAAATCGGTGCGTCTCGCGGATGAAAAAAAAAACATGTTTTTTAAATAAACTTTGTGTATACAAAGAAGAAAAAACCCACACATAATGACATGGAATATTTATTAAAATTATACAAACTTTGTGTTGGTTCTATAAACATTTTCCAAAATGCCACGAACATAATTTTAATTATGTACTCCCTTCGTAAACAAATATAAGGGCATTTAGATTAGTAAATAGTGATCTAAACGCTCTTATATCAGTTTACAGAGGAAGTAGTAATTTATAAAAAAATCAAAACATTTTTTTTCGTAAGTATATTTTATTTATATTTAAAAAATAACCGGTAAACATTTTTGAAACATCACGAATATTTATTTGACTTGTATGAATAAGTTTAAAGAAAATTGTTCGAACAAAGTTTTTATAATGTGTTAACAATTTTTAAAATGTGCGGTTCATGTTTTTAAATTTTGCAAGTAAATTAAATCTCAAGTATATATATATTAGAATATTTCGAAATATAATAATAATAAGAAATAAAAGGTATAGGATAAATAGATAAAGGCACGCTTCACTGTAAAAAGAGTAAAATATCCATACTGGGCGGGAGACATAGCACGGCCTCGCCCTGAAGGGAATAGCTCTCGCGTCTGAGGCTGGGCCGACCCGTTTTCCTGTTTTTTGTTTTTTGTTTTTTTAAGACGAGGTTGTTCGAATGTTTCGGTCATGGCTTCGCTGTTTTTTTGCTGCGGACGTTTCTTTGTTTTTGTTTTTTTGGTACTTCTTTTTCCGTTTTTTCACTGATCTTACCGATATTCTTTGTTTATTTCACGGGTTTCTTTACTGTGTTTTCCTCGCCTTTCGTAAGGTTTTGTTTGTTTTTTTCTTTGTTTTCACTGTGTCATTTTCTTTTCTCTTTTGTTCTGTTTTTTTGTTCCGTTATCGAATTTCTTAGATTTTTCTTGTTTCTTTATTTTACTTTATTTTTTTGGTTTTTCTTGGTTTCAGTACGCATTCAATATTTTTACTATATGTCAAAAAAAAAAAATACACATTTAACAGTTCTAAATACATGAGTTTTTTTTAAATCCTATGTTTATTTGCTGCCTACTTTGCCAATCACATTGTACATTTTTGGTATATATGACATACCTTTTTGTAGTACATGTTTAACATCATTAGAACCTTCCTTGCAGTCTTTATTTTTAAATCTGTCTTTCAATGTTTCTTTTATTGGTTTTCTATGTTTTTCTTCAGTTTCCATATGTTTGTTCTTTTTATTTTATTTTTATTTTTTCAAATAGATGTTCACTTTTTTTAACACAAGTTGCAGATTTTTTGTATAAATATGTAACATTGGTTTTGATACACATTGTATATTTCTCAAAATATAAGATGAACATTTTATCAAATTAATATTTTCTTTTTATCAGATAAATTTTAAATACTTTAAATATACACATTGATTTTTTAATGGTATGAAACATTTTCTAAACTACTTGAGCATTTTTTTTTTGTATTGTATAAACATTATAAGAAATGTCAGGGACATTTGTTTTGGAAACGAATGAAATTTTTTCAGATTACCAGGACCATTATTGGTACAAAATATTTTAGAAATTTATGTGCTTTTTACATTGTATAACAAAAAAAATTAATGTAGCAAAGATGATTTGAAATGCATGAACATTTTTTCAATGAGACGAAACGTTTTTATGAAAAAAAAAATTGCATTTTTTATTATTTTTTAAAAAGTATGACGAACATTTTAAATGTTACGAACATTTTTTGAAGCAACATTTTCTAAAAGTTGTGTGGGTGTTATTTTTACACCAGATGACCATTTTCTAAATGTACGATGAATACTTTGAAAATTTGAAGAAAATTAATGTTGAAAAAATATAATTTTTCCCATAATACAATCAAAAATAAAAAGAAGGAATGAATAAAACAAAACAAACTAACGTTTGTATCAACTAACGGGCCAGCTTACTACAACATGTCGATAATTCGCTCTCTGTGGTATCATTTCCCTAGATCTTGGACGATAATCCCTTATGTATCACTTATCAATAAATCGTTTTCTGAGTTGTCAATAAAGCATTTTTATAACACAAGAAACTATGATGAAAACAAGTTCAAATCCCTAGCCCAGCAGCAGTGTCCACTAGAGCATTGGCACCAAAAAATATGAGGGCATGGCGGATGCACAAAATTGGTAGAGCACGACCAAATGGATGGATGGCTCCTAGGGATAGATGGGTTAAGATGACCATCGACACAACCTTCGTGGATGACCTTCAATTGGGAGCAGTGGGTGTGATCATCCATATTGAGAGTGGAAAGTGTGTTGTTGCAGCAAGCAAGCGATTATCAAATATGGAGGACACGTCAATGTTGAAGCTTATGCTCTTCGCGAAGGCTTGGGAATCACATAGTTCTGGGGGTGTAACCACATTATCATTCAGTTGGACTGTTCCAGGCTATAGAAGCAATGCAAATGGGCGGATATGCAAAAACACAATCAACAGTGATTATCGAAGACTCGCAATTGGATTTCTCTAAGATTGTATATAAACGCTGCTCTGGAGAAGCCAACAAATAAGTGGCTCTCGAGCTAGCAAAGATATTGCTCACTAACATTTTTTCTTGTAACTCGGGCTATGACACTCCCACTGACACTACTACGGATTGGAATAGCATTGACCCATCATTACTAACCGAACAATGACCACTCATCGGTGATGAGCATTATCACTGACGGGTCTCGTGTGGCGCATCAGTGACCGGTCAATGATTGTGTGTTTCGATGGCCAAAATGAATGGATTTTTGACCTGCCCAAGTTATGGTCGCAAAACTGGCCCTTCCATTTTCTTGCCGTTCAGAGTTGTGTTGTATGTATTTTTACAACTGTTACAGTGATTGGCGATTTTAGGGACCGTCCATTCACTGTGATCAAATGGTGGAGAAATAGGAGTTACGAGGAGTTACAGGAGTAAAATTACATGAAATTACAAATAATTGTGGGTCCATTACAAGATTATGGTGGGGCTAATCAATTTCTAAAAGGGTAGATCCGTCCAATTTAGAATGCAGCGCTGGGACAAAAGGAAAAGAAAACCTGCAAAAAAGAAAAGCTTCGTCCCCAATCTGTCGATCCCATCTCTGCTTGCCTCCTCCTCTCACAGGTCGCTGCGCCGCCGGCTCAATTGCTTCTCCTGCGCCTTCTCCTCCCCGCTCCCCAGATCGGCGTCCAACGCAGGAGGATCCGGGTGGTCGTGGTTGCGGCATCTTTAGTGGCCTCGCCAGATTGTTAGCCACCTCAACCCCCCCGCACAGGCGGCGCCGCCACCAAGCCCGCCCTCGACCGTGGCGCTGCCGGCATCCCTCCTGTCGCTCGTGCCGCCACAGCCGCCCACCCTCGCACAGCCGCAGCCGCCTGCTCTCCTCTGCTGCCCCAGCGCCCCGAGCATCGCCCCGTCAAATAGGCGCTCGGCACGGCAGCGCCTTCTCCCTGGAGCAGCCACTGACGGCCATCAACGTCGGCGACCCAATCCATATGAAGGTAACCCCGGGGCTTAATCTTCCGCCGCCGCCGCTGGCGAGTACGGCCCTGTTTTTTCATACACATCCTCTGACCCGTTATCCTGCGCAGTCGTCCGCCGCCGTCGAGGACGGAGAAGGTCCGGTGTATAGAACCGTCGCTACTTATTCTGCCAAGCTTCCCGCGCAGGACGAGTATCCCTCCAGCCCCCTGCGCCGCCATCTGCCTCTGATGATTCCGCGCGCGTGTAGGCGACAGTGGAACAAATTCAGACATGCAAGGATATCCGTCCGTCAGAATATTCAGGTTCTGTACTTCTGTATTTCACCCCATTTTTCTTTTGTTCTCTCTTTTGCATTGCATGTGGACAGTAAACCACATAGTTGGACATCAATGAATGTCTGAATTTGTTCCATTCAGACATTCAAAGTCACATTCCGCACGCGTGTAGGTGTCGGGGGACGTCGTTCTCACGCAACAGTCTCCTACACCTATGTTTGAATCGGCTTAAGGATGCTGCGAACGACATCTCCGACATGCTTGAATATTTTTTAAGATGAAACCGACTTGAACCTGGTATTCAAGATTATGTCGATTTGGTAACTATCAATCTTGATCTGAATGCTCTTGTTTACTAACATATGAATATTTTAGATAATAAACTACATCTAAAACTTATTTATGTAATGAAGTAGATCTGAACCTCACTGTTGGAGTTGATCTTTGAGTCGATGTTAAGTAAAAGCTACTTCTACTTGTTGATGCCAAGACCACCTTTAGGTTCGTAAATGTCCCTGCCTACTTTTGTTTGACCAATAGTAAGCTATCTCCACAAATATCATGATTTGAGAAGTAAAACTTGTCTTGTATCCAAGTGTAATATCAGTTTCTGGATTGTTTTTCTCAACCACCTGATCGAAACTAGTTTGTACTGCCATCTCCGCCCTTTTCAAGTCTTCCATGGTACTGATACACCACATTGTACCTCTTGCAGTGGGCAACCCTGATGAAGAAGATTAAGATGCCACGTACATTGAGATCGATGCAAAAGCGCCTACAAAAGATGGACCGTGATAGTTATGGTGTTCAGCCAGAAACTCGCTGCGAGGAGCGGAAAGTTCCTAACATCCAGGAAACAACATGATATGTGGAGGAGGCAGAAATCAACCGGAGGACTGATGATGAAAGGAATATCTTGGATTCATATCTGGGAGCAATAGTTATTTCCCCCTGCTTTCCATTACGGTGATTGGAGTCAGTAGGTAGTGATTAGAGTCAGTAGGTAATACAGAACATGGTAAATTTTATTGGAATATAACTTGCAAGTTGATGGGTTCAGAACCTTTGTGCTGTGAAAAAGAGTTATGATCTTCTAATTATGCCACTGGACTATGGCCATTTTCTTTATATTTAGGCAGTGTATGGCGTCGTATAGAATGGACAGTAATTATGTGTAGTATTTCTTCGAAAACCAGAATTGGCTCAATTTGGAAGAATGGCTGCTTTATGTGAATTTCTTGCCCTCTTTGCACGCGTTGCTACAAGTGCATTATCATGCCTCACCCATAATCATTGTCGACAAACATGGAAGAAAAGAAGTATGGCCCCTATTTTAGTCCTCTCTGTCATGTTCGCGCGCACAACCTATTTTGCCAATGAGCATGTTTAGCATATGTTTCTTCTCCGATGATCTTATGCTGGTTGCCTGGTTCTCATTGTTGTCCTAGCTGTCTAGTTAGTAAGCAGAACTCTGTTAGAGTAAAGCTAGTTGGGACATCTGTTTCAGTATTGTTAGTTGTAAATTTGTTAGTATCAACTCTTGTCCAACAGACTTAGGCCTAGATTTATTACTTGTAAATTTGTTAGCTCCATGTATCTCATTTGTTTTGATGCAAAACACAAGATGCAATGTATCAACTCTTGTCGACATGTCTATATCAGTATAAAAATGGTACATGGTCTTCCTGATGCTATTCTTTCTTATTTTCTACAGGAGAGGCTGGCATTTGAAAATACGGTTCTGTGTGTGCATTGGCTGCTGGTGCTGCAGCCTGAATTTTTTCTTGTGGAGGACCGAAGTAATCCATCAAGCTAGCTGCATTATTGATTCTGTTCTTTTTGCTGGCGAGGTAATAATCTCCCACTCAACTCGTGATGTGAGAGATAGTGTAACCATGATATTTACATAATTGCTTATGTGTTCTATATGCTATGATTTTCTTTCTTGATTGCCCTGCCTCAACCATAATCATCATCCACTTAAACCAGAACTGTATACTTACGGAGTGTATGGCGCCGTATAGAATGGAGAGCATGCGTCCAATGAATAGTCAAACATTTGGATGGGCATAAGCGTACAAATAATATGCAAAAACATCAGAACATAAGTGTAGTCTGTAATTCAAAGAACATGCTATGAAGAGCAATCATTTGGAACTGCCCTTGAAGTGCCTCTCCGTGTAGCCCCTTCATGGCTTTACGAATGGGCTGGACACGGCGTTTGATGGTTTGCGCTTGCGTCTTTTCAACTCCACTTGTTTAGCGATAGTCTCTGTGTCAAATTGTTGTTTCACTGGATTACTAGGAGGGGCATTCTTCCTCGGGCGTCCACGTTTACGCTTTGGGGCACCGGATGTCTCTGGTTTGTTTGTAACATCAGGGTTGGTGACAATCGTGACATCGTCGTCTGCACCTTTTCGTTCCTCTGGAATGCTGGCTTCGTACTCGTCCTTCTGTAGAGGAAATAGTGGTATGTTACATGCAATCATGAAAGGTAGGAACTACATGACATGAAATGCTAGTTGTGTAGAACTTACCGTTATAGGATCCTTGTATGAATTTTTCCGAAGCTTGTTGCAATCTGAACGCAACAGGCTTGAACATATTTTCCAGCTGAAAATATGAATTAGTGCCTGAATTAGATAGCGACGCATGTTGAAATCTGAGATGGGCCTAGAGCCCATATGACAATTTCAGATTTGATCTCTAAGGGCCCATGTAGGTGGCATGACAAAGTGGTGGGAAGTTTAGTCCCACCATGCTAGTGGAAGGAGAGTTGGAGTGGTTTATAAGGGATTCTCTCCCTCATGCTATTGGAGCTTGAGAAGAGATGAGGCCCTCGCGCACTCCTCCTCCTCCGCTCGCCTCGCCGCGCCGCGCCGCGCCGCGCCGCGCTGCCGGTCAGGAACGGCGCTGCCAACCCTAGCCTCCACGCCCGCCGTCGTCCCTTTGCTGCTGCTGCCGCCGGTGAGTACACGGTCGACGGGAGAGCAGGTCTCCGAAGCCTCGCCTCTCTGGATCCTGTACGGGAGAGGGGCGAATAGGTTTTTGGGAAGCGACTACGCGACTGCTCGCCGTTCATCTACTTCCTCTACGTCCGCGTCGCCCTCGTCATCACCATGGCCACCGACGCCGAACGTGCCGCCGCCCAGAAGCTCGAAGCCGACAAGAAGGCAGCCGAGGACGCTGCTGCCGTCACCGCTGCCGCGGCCTCTGCATGGCCTACTGGAGGGTATAACTCGTTTATCCCGCTCCTACTGTTTTCTGTTTTAGGCATGCTAGCGTTATACGTAGATCTGTCTACAATTAGCGTAGTATGTGTTTGCATGATTGAATATCAGTATACTATTATTTGTGTCAATGCCATGCTAGTAGTTAATTCGTGGATTAAATTAATCGGAAAATTGCCTATTTACTCAGCAATCCAAAAACCTATTATGTGTAGGAATTTTTCGACAAGTGGCTTTGCCGCTGCACTGAAACCGGATAAGTTTACCGGTACATATTTTAAGCGTTGGCAGACTAAGACCACTTTATGGCTCACGGCTATGAACGTGTTCTGGGTCGCCGGTGTGCCCACGGGAACGATTGCTCCTGAACAGGAGAAGGCGTTCAGGGAGGCCACCGTCGTATTTCTCGGAGCACTTCTTAGCGTGATCGGAGATAAACTGGTCGACGCATATTTACATGTGCATGTCGCCAAGGACTTGTGGGAGGCGCTCGAATCTAAATTCGGGGCCACCGATGCTGGGAGTGAGATGTATATTATAGAGCAGTTCCACGATTACAAGATGGTTGAAAACCGTCCTGTGCTGGAGCAGGCTCATGAGATAATATGCATTGTTAAGAAGCTTGAGCTTCTGAAGTGCGAGTTACCGGGCAAGTTTGTCGCGGGCTGCATAATCGCTAAGCTCCCTAATTCCTGGAGGAACTTTGCCACTACTCTGAAACATCAGAGGCGTGAATTCTCAGTGGAGGATGTCATTGGCCATCTGAGTGTTGAGCAGAACTCAAGGGCAAAGGACTCGAACGGGAAAGCAGTTGAGGGGACTTCTGTCGCCAACATGGTGAACCAGAGGAACTCCAACTCCCACAAGCCCAAGGGAAAGAACGGTGTCCAACACAATGCCGACTTTAAGAAGAAGGGTAAGAAGACCTTCAAGAAGAACAAGAAGGATGAGGGCTGCTTTACTTGTGGTTCGACTGAACATTGGGCCAACAAGTGCCCAAACAAGTACAAGAAGCCAGGACAGGACTCCAAGTCTGTCAACATGATTGTGGGCAACAATGACAATGGTGCATCTGGGTACGGTAATTTATTTACTGTTTTTTCAGTGTTTCAGCCCAACGATTGGTGGGTGGACACAGGTGCAGGAGTTCATGTGTGTGCTGACATTTCATTGTTCACTTCTTACCAGGTCACAGGCCACGGGTCCGTATTGATGGGGAATGGCGCGAGTGCTTCTGTTCATGGTGTTGGCACGGTCGATCTGAAGTTTACTTCGGGAAGGATCGTGCAGCTGAAGAACGTGCAGCATGTCCCCGCCATCAAGAAGAACCTCGTTAGTGGCTCCCTTCTATGTAGAGAAGGGTTTAAGTTGGTTTTCGAGTCTAACAAATTAGTTGTTACGAAATATGGACTCTTTGTTGGAAAAGGTTATGAGAGCGGAGGAATGTTCCGCCTTTCCCTCGCAGATTTTTGTAATAAAGTCGTGAACCATATTCATTCGAATGTTAATGAATCAGAAGTTTGGCATTCACGTCTTTGTCACATTAGTTTCGGTGTTATGACGCGGCTAGCTAAGTTGGATTTAATCCCGAGTTTCACTTTAGCCAAAGGTTCTAAGTGCCTTTCATGTGTGCAAGCTAAGCAACCTCGCAAGCCTCACAAGGCCGCGGAGGAGAGACACTTGGCACCATTAGAACTCATACATTCTGATCTTTGTGAGATGAATGGTGTGTTGACTAAAGGTGGAAAGAAATACTTCATGACATTGATAGATGATTCCACTAGATATTGCTATGTTTACCTGTTAAATACTAAAGATGAGGCTCTACACTACTTTAAAATCTATAAGGCAGAAGTTGAGAAACAACTTGAAAAACAAATTAAACGAGTCCGGTCAGATCGTGGTGGAGAGTACTTCTCGAGTGAGTTTGACTCCTTTTGTGCGGAACACGACATTATTCATGAGAGGACGCCTCCCTATTCACCCCAGTCAAACGGGGTTGCCGAGCGGAAAAACCGTACTCTAACTGATTTGGTTAACGCCATGTTAGATACGTCGGGTTTATCCAAGGCATGGTGGGGGAGGCTATATTGACGGCATGTCATGTCCTGAATAAAGTTCCGACAAAGGACAATGAGATCACTCCCTATGAGAAATGGGCGAAGAGAAGGACAACACTCTCGTACTTGCGTACTTGGGGCTGTTTGGCGAAAGTCAATGTGCCGATCCCCAAAAAGCGCAAGCTTGGACCGAAGACCGTGGACTGCGTTAATTTGGGCTACGCTAAGAATAGCGTTGGCTATAGATTTCTAGTAGTGAAATCTGAGGTACCTGACCAAAAGGTTGGTACAATTATGGAGTCTAAGGATGCTACATTCTTCGAGGATATATTTCCTATGAGAGATATGCAAAGCACTTCTAGACAGGAATCTGAGGAGACTCCTGAGCCTGCCATTCCTATGGAATACTATGAACGAACACATGATGAAAATCCTGAGGAGGATGACGAGGAAACCCTTGGTAGGGGAAAGAGACAAAGGACTGCAAAGACCTTTGGTGATGATTTCTTCGTGTACCTCGTGGATGATGCTCCCACTTCTATTTCAGAAGCGTATGCCTCTCCAGAATCTGACTACTGGAAGGAAGCGGTCCGTAGCGAGATGGATTCCATCATGGCTAACGGGACATGGGAGATTACTGAGCGTCCCTATGGTTGCAAACCATTGGGATGTAAGTGGGTGTTCAAAAAGAAGCTTAGGCCCGATGGTACGATTGAAAAGTACAAGGCTAGGCTTGTGGCCAAGGGCTATGACCAAAAGGAAGAGGAAGATTTTTTTGATACTTATTCACCTGTGGCCAGACTGACCACCATTCGAGTATTACTCTCGTTGGCGGCCTCGCATGGTCTTCTCGTCCACCAGATGGATGTTAAGACAGCTTTCCTGAATGGGGAGCTAAACGAGGAAATCGACATGCAACAGCCAGATGGCTTTGTGATAGATGGTCAAGAAGGAAAAGTGTGTAGGTTGATAAAATCTTTATATGGCCTGAAACAAGCACCTAAGCAATGGCATGATAAGTTTAATACAACACTGACATCTGTTGGCTTCGTTGTTAATGAAGCTGACAAATGTGTATACTATCGCCATGGTGGGGGCGAAGGAGTTATACTGTGCTTGTATGTTGATGACATACTGATATTCGGAACCAACCTCAAAGTAATTGAGGAGGTCAAGTCGTTTCTATCTCAGAACTTTGAGATGAAAGACCTTGGTGTGGCTGATGTTATCTTGAACATCAAGCTACTGAGAGATAATGAGGGTGGGATTACACTTTTGCAATCCCATTATGTTGAGAAGGTGTTGAGTCGTTTTGGATACTCGGACTGCACACCATCTCAAACACCATATGATCCTAGCGTGTTGATTCGAAAATCCAAAGGCACGGCTATAGATCAATTGAGATACTCTCAAATCATTGGTTCACTGATGTACCTAGCTAGCGCTACGAGGCCTGACATCGCTTTTGCTGTGAGCAAACTGAGTCGGTTTGTATCAAAACCGGGTGATGTACATTGGCATGCTGTTGGAAGAGTTATGCGTTATCTGAAGGGTACTATGAACTATGGACTTCACTATACCGGATACCCGTCGGTACTTGAAGGGTATAGTGATGCGAATTGGATCTCTGATGCTGATGAGATGAAGGCCACAATTGGGTATATGTTTACTCTTGGAGGTGGCGCTGTTTCCTGGAAGTCTTGCAAGCAAACGATCTTAACGAGATCGACAATGGAAGCAGAATTAACAGCATTAGACACATCTGGTGTCGAAGCGGGATGGCTTCGAGATCTCTTGATGGACTTGCCATTGGTTGATAAACCGGTTCCGGCTATCCTTATGAACTGTGACAATCAGACCGTCATCACCAAGGTGAAGAGTTCAAAGGACAACATGAAGTCCAACAAACACATAAGAATGAGATTAAAAGCTGTCAGAAAATTGAGAAACTCCGGAGTGATAGCGTTGGAATATGTCCATACGGCTAAGAATCTGGCAGATCCCTTTACAAAAGGGCTATCACGTGTTGTGATAGATAATGCATCGAGGGAGATGGGCATGAGACCCACATGAGTTGCCATGGTGGTAACCCAACCTATGTGATCGGAGATCCCGTGAAGTAGGACCTGGGAAAACAAGCCAGTGGTGAACTGAGGAGAGTAACTATACTAACTCACTCCGCTGGAGATGCAATACTCTCAATACTGTATGGGAGGATGACTACTGTCTTAATGTGTCCCAAGGCTTATATGTATAAGCAAGATGCTATCCTACAGAGCGATCTTTGGAGGAACACACCTATATGAGCCCGACTGCTGGTCACAGTCTATGAGATTGGGGTGATCTCTAGTAAGCTCATGAACAGGCCAGGAGTGTGACTTATATGCTCCACCCGAGGGGTCAGCCTTCGGCAGCCTAGTATCAGTAAGACATGTGGTGAAACTTCTTTACGCCAAACTGACAATTCAAGGCATAGTCCATTGTTCAGTTGTGAAGGAGTGTAGCTACTTGCTCTAGGTGAAGCTCAACCTTAACAGGTCTTCGCTGAAACACTGGTATATCGAAACAGTAATTGGAACAGAGGACACAATGGGCCCTCGAGATCTGGTGGGGGATTGTTGAAATCTGAGATGGGCCTAGAGCCCATATGACAATTTCAGATTTGATCTCTAAGGGCCCATGTAGGTGGCATGACAAAGTGGTGGGAAGTTTAGTCCCACCATGCTAGTGGAAGGAGAGTTGGAGTGGTTTATAAGGGATTCTCTCCCTCATGCTATTGGAGCTTGAGAAGAGATGAGGCCCTCGCGCACTCCTCCTCCTCCGCTCGCCACGCCACGCCGCGCCGCGCCGCGCCGCGGGTTGCGGGATTGAGCCGAGCCGAGCTCACTCCTATGCGCTTCTTTTTGCCGGTCAGGAACGGAGAGTCTTTGACAGGTAGGGCCACAATCTGAGACGTCGGATCATGGGCTACCGACTTGGACGTGGGTTCGGCCCACGTTTCTCCACGCGCGGCCGCACATATATATGTGGGGCGCTGCCAACCCTAGCCGCCGCAACACAGAACGCATCTGCCTCCACTCCCGCCGTCGTCCCTTTGCTGCTGCTGCCGCCGGTGACTCCATCCCGTCCGCCGCGTACACGGTCGACGGGAGAGCAGGTCTCCGAAGCCTCGCCTCTCTGGATCCTGTACGGGAGAGGGGCGAATAGGTTTTTGGGAAGCGACTACGCGACTGCTCGCCGTTCATCTACTTCCTCTACGTCCGCGTCGCCCTCGTCATCACCATGGACACCGACGCCGAACGTGCCGCCGCCCAGAAGCTCGAAGCCGACAAGAAGGCAGCCGAGGACGCTGCTGCCGTCACCGCTGCCGCGGCCTCTGCATGGCCTACTGGAGGGTATAACTCGTTTATCCCGCTCCTACTGTTTTCTGTTTTAGGCATGCTAGCGTTATACGTAGACCTGTCTACAATTAGCGTAGTATGTGTTTGCATGATTGAATATCAGTATACTATTATTTGTGTCAATGCCATGCTAGTAGTTAATTCGTGGATTAAATTAATCGTAAAATTGCCTATTTACTCAGCAACGCATAGGTTAGGATAGCGGTGAAGCATAGGTAGTGCATGATTGCAAATGTAATTTAGTGTTTGGCAGACCTGTGTAAAATGCTCAGTAATTTACAATAATAGGCTTTCAACTTTGAGTTGTTGCTCAATTTTTAGATGCCCACATACTAAGCTTTTACTATTTTTTGTATTGCGTATGGATTGATGCAAATTTGCACAGGTGCATTTCATGAAACAAGCAAAGAATATTACCTAACCTACTTTGATTTATTGTAAAAGAAGGAAGGGGGCTAATAGCTGGGCACAACAGACTAAAACAGAGAACCTAAAGGAGGGGGCTAATAGCGGCACACAAGTAGACACACACATGCATGTGTTCAATTACAACAACTGGATAAATGACTACATACTCATGAAAGCCAAGAACTCATGGAACATCATCTTCAACCTCCCACATGTCTTCAACGTATGATGTTTTTACTACATGATCAGCTGCCATTAAATGTACGATGTTTTTTGTACGGACAAGGACACCCTGCCTACCATGAGTCTTTTCTGCTTTGCCTGGAAATATAGAACCACGGGACTTCTTTCTCTGCCGCTTGATCTTCTTAGCGCGCTTGATCTTCTCAGCACACCAACATGTAGTTGTCTGCCGATTCGGGCCACCTGAAGAATATGGAGAAATGGTTACAAAAGTTTAAGAAATTGGACAGCGTCGGCAGAAAGTGTGATGTCGCAGTTACAACCCCGGATCTCAACTACATATGGCAATCTCATTTTCGGAAAGAAGTATCATCATCGACATATATGCAATGTAACCTCCAAATATGTGTATATTTGAACTGCAGAAGTTTTACAATTCTGTGAACATATAACGCAGGGGACGGAGGAGCGGCAAGATCGTGGAGAATGAAATACTCGCAGAAATTAATACTTGAAAAATGGACCACAAGCGCAACAGTTTCCTACCACGAAACCCCCCTTGCAGAGATAGTTGTAGCTAACAGTTCGCTGCCATCATATCCTACACAGCAACAAATATAATTAGTGCACTATATTAATGAGTAAAGCAGATGTAAAAATTAAAAATGGACATATTTGACACCTCTTCAAGTTTAGTGCATTTACGCCGATCATGACCTGTCCCCCCACAGTAGCCACATTTCCTGTTTGATCTTTGCTTCTTCATCTTTGCCTGCAACCTTTTCTTCGGTGCACCTCGGCCTTGCACATGCAATGGGTCCAAAACCTTTTTCAAATCTCCACAATCAGTTTTCGTCGTCTGTGGCAGCACCGGACCAAACCTAATGCATCCATCCTGACCACGGCATGATTCATTGCTGCCATCTTGTGCATTCAGAATCATCTTCAGACGCTGATACTCCTCACTGGATTGACATGCCTGGAAACATGCCGCATGACTCAAATTCCGCAACTCACGGTACCTCACAAGGCTTGCCGAATAGTCATACATCTCGCTCTTTCTGGTCGGAGGGAATGCAGACTTCACACTCATCGTCCACCTCATGGGAACACAACACCTAGGCAGCAGTTCCACTTGACGTATTCCCAAGATGCAGAATATGTGAGAGCATGGTGTTCCCAAGCATTCCAGCTTACGACAAGAGCAACTGATCCTGTATAGAGAACCTTCCTTCACCTCACAGCGCACTTCGAACTTCTTCTCTCTTCTATCGATCTTAGCCACAACATATGTAGTCAACTCCCATGCATCTAGTATCTCACTGATAACACATTTCCTGACGGCATTTATGCTCCATCTGACCAACTCAAACACACAAGGCGTGAAAACCTGGGCAGCATGTTTCTCAAGACTTGAAGCATCCGCGTGTGTAAATGGAACGGACTGCAAGGCCACGATGTCTAGGATCGCCTCGTTCAAGCGTCGACCCGAAAGGCAACGCTCATAGTGCTCTAGCATATCAAACAATGTCATCTTACCCTCAAGATGTGTATGTAGCACAGAGTTGAGGCTCTCACTCCGCTGATTGCTGCTCAATCCTAAGAAACAACGCCCCACCAGGTATGGAGCACACCACAGCATCCTCATTTGATACATCTGATGCAGCCACGACTCCTCGCTTGTCACTTCATTCCTTCGTAAGAACTCTATCCATTTCCTCTCATTCTCTTCAATAGAAGACGAGTCATATATGAAAGATCTGAATTCTTCCCTAACCTCGTCGTCATGCAGATGGCGTACAATGTTCTGCTGAATGTGCCATACGCACAGCCTGTGGTATGAGTCAAGCCACACCACCCTGATCGCTCTCTGCATTGCAAGGTCCCCGTCAGTGATTACAGATATCGGATGCTTCTGCGACATGGCTTCAGAAAATGTCCGCAACATCCACTCGTACGCCTCGTTAGTTTCATGAGAAATGATCCCGCATCCAAAGATAACAGTGCTGCGGTGGTGATTCAACTCGACAAACGGCACAAACGGCAGATTGTACTTATTGGTCCTGTATGTGCTATCAAAAACAACAACATCACCGAAAGCCTCGTAGTCAAGGCGGGATTGAGTATCGGACCAGAACAATCCCTTCAGATGCCCAGCTTTATCAACCAAGTATTTGAAGAAATAATATGGGTCTCTCTCCTGCCGCGCCATCATGTGACGGATCACCGTCTGAGCATCACCGGCAGCGATTGTTTCCTGCTTGTAGCGATGGCAGAAGTTATAGATGTCCCTCGTCGTGCATCCAACATGGTCATATCCACCGTACTGCATGCACAACACATCCATGATTTTGTGTTTCTTGATTCCAACACTTTCCATCTCTATAATGTCCGCTTTCTTCTCGTCGCTGATTCTTCTGTGGGAACGCAAAAAGCAAGAAAGGTCTCGTGGTGCCAGAGGATGATTGTGTTCATCAATGAAATCCTTCACAAACCACCGCCCTGTTTTCGCGACTCTTGCAATGACAAATTACGCTTTACACCCCACACGAGTGATATTCCGTGGTTTCCTCTTCCTATCTTCTCTCTTCCTCTTCATGTGCTTCTCTTCACGGCAACCTTCACGACTACAGACAAGTTTCCTCAGAATTATCTTCCCGTTCGCTTCATCCCACTCAACATATCCTTTCCTCACACTAAATCCTTTCTCAAGAGCATACTTGTTATAGAACTCAAAACCCTCTTCCTCGCTATCAAACATCCTGCTGACAATGTTGTCGTACTCAGCCATACACTCTGCACTTACATCGTCCATGGCTTCCTGCATATCACATATAAATTATCAACTGGTCTCAATCATGCACCGGAAGTAAAATAATTTCCCTACTCACATATTCCTCTCAACATAAAAGGTTCAGAGATTCAGAAGTTCCATCATGGCTTATTTTGTTCAGATTAGTCTATGTTGTGTTCTCTTGTTCTAAAGATAAAAACATAAACTAAATCATGCTCTTGGTGCTTAAATATAATGGATATTGCAACAAAGAAGTTCAGTTCAATGTTGTTGCTACTGCACTGCTTTTACAAGATTCAGATTTATGCTAGCTAAAAATTGTACATACTGTACCAACCTATGGACAATTCTATGCACCGTTTATATGGTAGTATTTGAAATTTGTGCATTGCTTTTCATGGCAACCAATCATAACACAGCAGTTAACACGATATAACAGCTCATAACTGTGGATGGTTAGTCATGTTCTGAAAGAACTATTTGGCTGCACCATATCTTCAGAAGTGAATTAATAATATGGTGTATAATGAAGCTAATTATTCTAGTCAAGTGGTCACATAGCCTTTTTACCATCAGAATCAATGATAAGAGACATCCAGTGGGGTTGGAACATGTTTACGATAAATTACCTTTAAAACAAGCTCAAAGTATCCAATATCAAAATACAGTGTAGTCGGAGTATAAGGCTTGACTACTTCCTCGCCAGTAGCATCCTTCCCTCTGCAGTCGGTTAACAAAATACAGAAAACGGAATCAGAATATTCGACTCACTCCATGTACTAAAAAGAATGACCATAACTCAACATTATAACTGATTGTGTGTTTTGTACTCTTCATGTACTATTGGTTAATTAAGGTAGGTCATTTGGATCCTATGATGTCATATATATGAAGTTTAATAGCAAACTGAATAAAACTGCAACTGTTATGTGATCACTTCAATTTGTTTTCTTCTGCCTCTAAACTCTCTAGCTAGCTACATATTGACATTTTTGCCATGGACAGTAGTTGATGTGCATTTGTTCCCACTACAAGGTTGTTGGATTTTAAGCATGCTTTTCATTCAACGACAATGCATGTAATCTAGAATGGGAATCATATTCGGTGGCGAGTGAGCCTACAGACTAATAATTCAGTCATTGACCTGCCAACGATTCCAGCTCCTGTTCTCCGAACCTAACCCGTGATCAGTCTTGATTTGATATATGCAGAGAGAGTATCTGCCATACAGTGTACGCCATAGAAAATGTTATGGCGCCATAGAAAATGTTAACTTGCATAGATGGATCTCCCGGTTCACGGTCTGGTGGTGGATTCATCCTCATGTTCTGCACAGTGCCTATCTAATCCAGCCATCTACGTACTACCGATCATCCTTTACATAGCTAGCAGCTTCATGTATATCCATCCATCACTGTTGTGATGTTCCTGGGCGGGCCGCGGGCACGGATTGTTGGGGGCGGGGGCGGGGGCGTGTAATCAACGTACGTCTTGGCGAGCTCGACGTAGCCTCTGGTGAGCAAGTCGACGCGCATCTTGGCGACGAGGAACCGCGAGTTGTTGAGGTCATCCCTCTTCTTCTCCGGCTTCATCTCCTCGTCTAGCATCTGCCTCCGCTCACCCAGCCAGCCTAGCGGATCCACGCCGGCGGGCGGGTAGTCTTCGGCAGTGAAGGTCATCAGCCAGTTGGCGCAGTCGAATGCCGCGATGATGCTCTTGTCGTCCAGGCGAACCATGCCTTGGGCGGTCGGGGTCGCGGTGGAGGGCATGGACTCCCTGATGATCCTGTCGACCGCATGGTACAGCTGAAGGTCCAGCGCCGCCGCCTCGGGGAAGGTTAGCAGATTGGACTGGATCCTCTCCCGCCGCATAGCGAGGACGGCCGGGGAAAGGGGCGCCTCGCCCGCCCCGGCAATGGGAACATCGCCGGAGCAGTACGGTTCGCATCAAGCAACTGAAATTCATCTGACAGCCAGCGGATAGTCTGACTAGCAACGTGCGGGGCGGAGGGAGGGGGGAGGGGGGAGGGGGGAGGGGGTGTATGAAAGGGAGAGGTACCTGTCCACGGAGTGCTCGCCGGCGTTGCTGGGCGTCACCGGCTGCTTGGCGGAGGGAGGCGCTGCAGTGGGCTGTGGGGCAGGGAGACGTCGGCCGGCTCGCCGTGCCGCAGCGGTTAGCAGTTCCTGGCGTTGGGCAAGGGCGGCGGACCGCCGCTGGTTGACTGGATTGGGGCCGCCGCCAATCTCTTGATCGGAACGACGGAAAGGGCGGCGGCGGCGGCTATGCGACCAAGTTATCTGTGCGGGGGCGAACGAGCTAATTCTCTTAGGAACGCATTGGAAAAATCTGACCATTCTACCCTTTTGACCAAAAAATAAATCTTTAACTGATTTTTCAGATCCGACGGTCAGGAAAAATCAGGGATGGAGTTACATGAAATTACGAGTTGTAACTCGCCAATCACCCTAAAAGAGCTCATGTATTTTATATCTTGTTCGTGCCCCATTCTCCAACTCTCATTTCCGCTGCCGGACCCCTCTCTTGCTAGTTTTGACTATGTTTGGTCATTGATCCGTGCAAACGACGCCCTATCTGAAGCCCCCGTGGCCACCCAGCAAAGTTGCAGCCCCTGCCACGCCGTCCTGGACGGCGCTCCCTTAACATGTGTCACATCAACGGTCGCGGCGGCATAGCCTCCGTCCGACGTCTTTGGTTTCATCCACCCTCCCACGCCATTGGACGTCGGGTCTCGCGCTGTCATGTGCGGTCGTATACCCATCATGTCCTGGATTGCTCTTCGTAGCACTTTTAGGATTTTCTATGCAGCACACCTTCTAACATTATACCTTTACACATAAATAAGGCATGGCTTGCCTTGACTACTATTTGTTGAAGGATAACTTAAATTCTTTGACTCATGCTAGTCAAAGCAGTTATACCTTTGATGTGGAGAATAAGGTTACTTATGTTATCCGGGGTTTATATATTCTTCAGCATTGTAGTTATGTCTTTTATGCATCTCTATATAAGTTGAAACCTACATAAAAACTATCTTTTTCTCTTGAAACAGACATACATTTTAGTTGCACTGCACAAGAAACTATGTAACATTTTCACGAGCAGATGAAAGGGTGATACTCCGGAAAAGTTGAACATAATCTGGATAAATGTCGAGAGTGTTGTATGTTCTAAACACTCGAGTACAAGGTTAACTAATTGCTTAATTCTCAAAGTTTGCTTGCATTCGATTTCATATAATAGATCGAAGAATATCTTATGTTGATTGTCTTGCTTTTTTTCTATGCAGGGTTATATTTTGGTTGCACTACACAAAAAAGAAGACGAGTGGTGCTACAAATTTACCTATTTGTGTAAGCACCAATAGGTGGTCATTGGATCGGAAAGTGGGACATAGATTGGTGAGATAATTATCGCCATCTCCTCCCCGTTGAGTGCATTTTAGTTTGCTAAGAGGTGTGACAAATAGACTACTCAAGCATATGAGTAGTCTAGGAATATTTAGATTTGTATGTATGTCCTTTGTCTAGTTTGTTAAGTGGCTTGATGGATAGACTACCCTTTGTAACGTGGTAGAAGTATCTATGTTCCATATATATGTTGGTTGTGAAGTGTGTAGATGTACATGTGTTATTGTTTTATGAAAAGCAACTTGTGAAAATGAATGATGTATGACCGTGCATTCCGTTCCTGTGTTTTTTTTTTCAATTTTATTTGGGTGCCTTGTTGGTACCAACATAAATAAGGGCAATCATTAAAAAGGATCAAATTTAGCCTGATGAACTACTATCACTGATCAACCGGTTGTCTATGATGTAGTACTATCGCTGACCGGTCTAGAGGCATGTATGTGGTGTCGAAGTAATAATTGACCCCGAGGCACTAACGGGCCACGCACGTAAGCGATGAGACTATTTGGTCAGTCAATGTTATTCGGATCTATAGTAGTGTGAGATTCTTAGGGCCACTAGCTTCTTTTGGACGATTCTGGGAGAGTGACCCCATCCACAATTTCTTCCAGAATCTCCCCATTCGTGCTACAATAGTTGGTTAGACCCTAACTAATTAGGATTGTCAAAAGGATGGGGGTTGAAGATTCTGGGAGAAGCTGAGTAGGGAGCTCATTCTGGGAGGATAGGCTAAAAGGTTGACCCTTAATCTCCTGGCACACTATATAACTCAATTTTGATAATTAATAAAAGTACAAAACTAGCATGTTGGCCTTCGAATAAGAAAAAAAACTAGGATGAAAACTAAGTTTTGTTTGGGGAAACAAGTTTTAATCTCATTTTTTGTGAAATTCTTTGGTTTAGTCATGAACTAAATTGAATGTTGCAATATATAGATGGACTCCCTCCATTTATTTTTACTCCACATATAATATTTGTCTCAAGTTAAACTTCGTAAATTTGCACAAAATTTATATTTAAAAATATCAACACCTACAATAATAAACATATACAATATGAATATCAATTTCATGCTGCAGAAAATCTTGCAAAATTATAAATACAATTCAACATTTACACATATTCAAGGAGAAAAGTGTGTGCATGCAATAAATCCCTGTCGGTTGCAACAAATTCTTGAGTTGCATAGAAAGCAACTTGCCGATTGCAAATTTAGCACACCCGAGCCCTACAATTGGCGGGCCTACTGAGATTTAACTCACCCTCCTGGCTCTCCATCATCCCAGTGCTTGGTGAGACGATTAACTCCTCGGTTTGAGCTTCAACTTGACCTCCACGATGACACCGTGGCGACAAGTTTGAAGTGGGGATTGGACGCAGTCACATTAAGATAATGATAAGACGGGAGAGGAGGGAGACGTCGTGAGATGTCCATCTGTTGGGATGAGAAATGATGAGGCCCCAGAAACAAGTAGGATACATGGAGTCGATGAAATGAGTGATAGTGGCATGGTTCATGTCTTTAGTGGAGAAGGCAACGCAATGGTAGATGAAGAAGAACGCGAGCGACATAGAATATGAGGAAGGGTTGGGAGAAGTCAAGGCGGCGTGTTGGAGCTTATGACAACCTGACGGCCAATTTGATAGGTATCGTTCTCCAATGTTTACTATATAACATTAAAAAGAGTATTGTCACACAAATATATCTTTGATATGGACAATATTTTCTCAAGTATAGTTCAGCCATCTACGAAAAACATTGTCTGCAGCAAATAAATCTTCATGTATGTTTAAGCAAAATTTCATGTAGTTTCTAAAGCCCGTTTATAGAAGTAAAAAAATGTTTTGCACAACATTTTTATACTAAGTTTGAGAATTCATGGAGTATGCTTAATATTAAGAAATATATCCAAGTAGCTTGGTGCAAATGTTGCGTCGTCCACGAATAGCATGATAAACTCGCATGTATTTATTTTTCGTAGATTTTTTAATTATATAGATGATAGGAGCTAGGGTTCTGCCCTGCCTTGGACGTAGATTATAGGGGAAGGAGGGCGGCTGGCGAGAGCTGGCGCGCGGCGGCCGGCGGCGAGGGTTGGCGGCGGCAGCGAGAGGTGCGGCTAGGGTTAGGGTTTCCGGCTCCTCTGGGAGCCGGGCTATAGAATAGTCTTATTGCTTAATCTCAAAAATAGTCTTACAACTTGTTTATATAACCATGCTATAAAGAAAAACTAAGATAACTTGCGGGCTAAGTTTGCCCGGTGGGCCTCCTACGGCTGTAGGTCCGGCCGGTCATAACATCTCCCCCCGCTTGCACAAACAGCTCGTCCTCGAGCTGAAAGTCTGGATAGTGCTGGCGGAACTCCTCGCGCTGCTCCCAAGTGGCATCCTCCTCAGAAAGTCCAGCCCACTGAATCAACACGTACCAAGAGCCACGGCGTAGTTGAGCCTTCAATGCCTTCTCCGGTTCCGGAAGAAGACACCCGTCGGTGATAGGTGGCAGCGCTGGAGGAACCGCGGGTGGCTCCCCACGGAAAGGCTTGAGCAGCACTACATGGAAAACATCGTGGATACGTGCACCTGGCGGAAGTTGAAGGCGATAGGCCACCTTCCCAATGCGCTCCAGCACAACAAAAGGACCGGCATAGCGAGGTCCTAGCTTCCTCCGCGCGCGTGGATCCAGTGACTGCATAGAGCGATGAAGAAGACGCAGCCACACTGTAACACCCCTGTGTAATAAGCACTGTGTCATTTTGTTAATCATGCCATGTCATGTTCATTTGCAATGCTAAACACAGTGGTTAAACAAATCCATTCAAATTTGCCCCTGAAAATTCAAATTCAAATTCAAATGCAAAATGAGATTGTTCCAAAAATTATGGAAAAATGTTCATCATTTAGCAAATATTCCAGAACAATTGTTGTTGAGGAAAACAACATCACCATCAACTCCATTAATGGACTAGAGCATTTAAACAGTGCCAAAACAACACTTTAAATGCCTTTTCATTTTTGATTAATTCAAAAGTGATCCAAATTTGTCCCAACCAATTTTTGGAGCTAGGGAATATTGCAACATCATTTTTGGACCAACTCACGCATTTTACAAAAGTGGTTTGATGGCCCTACCTTTTTCCTTTTCTCTCTGTTGTTGAATTAAAAGAAAAAGGGAGAGAAGAAACTTTCCTGTCGCCAGGGGCGAAGCCCAGCCGGCCCAGCCCGCGCGCACAGTCCCCCCCTACCTGCTCCCGCCTCGCTGTCGACGGCGCCGTGGCCGCCGCACGCTCGCCGCGCTCCGCGCCGACACCTGCCGCCACAGCGCCGCCGAGGGGATAAGAGCGTGCCCCCAGCTCCTCCCCGAGCTTATCCCCTCTCCTCTTCTCCTCACCTGGCCTCTCCTCCCTCGCTTCCCCTCTCAGATCCGCGCGGCCAGAGAGCCCCGCCGCCGTTCGACCGCCGTTCCCGCGGCCACCGTCCCCGGCCGGCCTCGCCACCGTGTCTGGCGTGTGCGCGGGCCTCGACTACGTCGTCCTCGCCCACGAGCCGAAGCTGGGAGGCTCGGGAACGAGCGCACGCTGCCGCCCCCTTTCTTCCCTGACGCCGGCGAGCCCCGGCGATTCGTCGACGTTCTGCGCTCCTAAGCTGTCGACGGCTTTACATAGCCTCTCGGTGAGCTGCTCCTCATCTCCCCTCGCTCACTTGCCGTTCTTCTGCGCCGTATCCGCCGCGCCGCTCAAGCCCGTACTCGCCGCCGTTGAGCACTGCGCCGCCGTGGCCGCAGTCACTGGCACGGCCTACCGAGCTCACTGTTGGACTCCTGGTTCACCCAGGAGTGCAACGAGCACACGCGCTCGCTCTTCCGTGCCCCCTTTCACCTAGTTTGACGAGCGTCCGAGAACGCCGCCGCCTGCGCTCGTCGCCGGTGGGCTTCCGGTGACCCAATGGGCACGCGGTAGCGTCCAACGAGCTCGCCGCAAGCCGTAGACCCCCTCTGGCTTCTCCGTTTGGCCGCACGAGCGTTGTGGCCTCGGGCCCGAGCTCGCCCGAAACTCAACGCCGCCGCGGCTCAATGCCGGCCACCCCCGCGCTCGCGCACCGGTGTAGATGGATGCGGCACTCGATGGCCGTTCGAACGGTGCCTCCCGCGCTCGAAACGGCCGCCGGACGGCGATTTTCGACGCTGTCCGTGAGCGCCGCCGCGTTTTGACGCTCGCCGGCGACTAGCCGCCGGCCGACCGACGTGGCTCAGGTGGGGACCACCCCTGGGTCACTGCCAGTGGCCCCCACGGGCCCCAGTTGACCAGTTGACTTGGTCAACTGGCTGACTGGGCACCTCTGGCCCACTGACGTGTGGGCCCCGCTCGAAAAACATTTTTAAAAATAATTAAAATGTTTTAGTCTAAATGTTAATTAGTTAATTAGTTAGTTAGTGTGCCACTGACATGTGGGGTCCACCCCTGTAAACAACTCTGTTATAATTAGTCAATATGCCGTTAGTGCCAGAGAGGCTGACAGGTGGGTCCCACCTGTCAGTTTGACTGGTCAGCGCGTGGCTGACGCAGTGCTGACGTCACTGCTGACGCAATAAATAATTTCTGTTAATAAAACAATTCCAGAAAATGTCTATAATCTTTAGAAAATCATATCTTTTTATCCGTAGCTCCGATGGAAAAACTTTCTACATGAAAGTTGCTCAGAACGACGAGACGAAGCCAACCGTGCTATCTGTTTCCGTGTCGGGACCCTCTACGAAGGTGAACCCGCAACTTTTAGCCTGTCTCCGGTAGATGAATAGTGCACATACACCGGTTAATAATCCCAGTTAATTCCTAAAAATAACTAATATGACTTAGTCATGTTTTTAAGCAACCCTGCACTGCACATTAGCCTAGCACGCTTTGTGATGCTTGTATTCTGTGTATTTATCTGTTTCTTCCCCCTCTTCTCTCTCGGTAGAGTCCGACGCTGACGCCGCTCCAGAGACCGACGCCGTCCCGGTGATTGGTTCCCCCTCCGACGACCTTGCTTTTGCCACCGAGCAACCAGGCAAGCAACCCCCCCTTTGATCATTCCGATATCGCCTATGTCTATTCTCTCTTATTCTTGCATTAGAATTGCTGCTACTGCTGCTGCTCCTATTACTGCTGCATAGTCTGTTTTTGCAATACTGTTGATACCTGTCTTTATTCCTAAACTGCTTAGTATAGGTTGGGTAGCACTGCTGTGGCCCCGCATTCTCGTAGTTGCCTCGCTTAGTACCCTTGCCTCGATCAAGCGATCGAGCCCCTTCCCCTGACCTTCTTCACATCACCACACACCCCCTAGTATGCTCGACTCCGCAGAGTTAACATCGGGTGACGAGGGTGATACCTCCGAACTCACTTCCGATGTTGTCCCTGTAGTTTAGCTAGCTCGTTGTGGGTTACCGAGGGTGATTCCTCTTCCCACTTCCGACTTAGCTTCTGTCGTGCCCCCGCTACGGTGATTACCGCCGAGGGTGATTCCTCCGGTATCACCATAACGGGACTTGTCGTTTAGGAATCCAACGAGGGTGATTCCTCGGATTCCTCATCGGCATGGAAACCACACGGATGCCCTGGTTTACCGTACCGTGTTTAAAGACGTGTCGATCCCCGAGGCCGGACGTCGCCAGGAACAAAGGCGTGCGGCCAGAGGTATCGTGCGTCTGATGACATTTTATTGTTACTACACTTGTTGGATAGAGACGGGTTGACCCTGAGGGGTACCCGCGAGTGCCTTTGAGGCGTGAGCTGTGGAGTCGGGTGACCAGTGAGGGTACCCGCGAGATAACTACGAAGCGTGGCCGGTCCTGTAAGGTCCTTGTCACAAGTCTTCGAGACGGGACGTCGGGGCCACCGGTGTGGTGGCAACGCTCGTTACCGCGCGCTCCCAATCCACTAAGCGATTTGGATATTTGATCCGAGGGGCCTTCGGGTCCGATAGCACTAACCACCACGTGGGTGTGAGTGGGTGCTCTGCGTCGTATACTTCAGCCGGAGTCGTCACGACGTCAGCGATTGAGCGGCCCGTTCGGATTGGACCCGGAATGCAACTGCGTGCTTGTATAAGGGGTTGCTAGGTCTGCTACCGAACGGCCACGTAACGTGCAGGAGCGTCCGGGGTGATGGTCCATGACCCCCGGGGGCATAGGCTTAGTCCGGCGTGCTTGATCCTCTCTGGCGGTTTCCGGTCGGGTTGCGTCGTGTTGTTTAGCCGAGGCCGGGCAGGACCCAGCAAGTGTGTCCGGCCGGAGTTAAATGAGCGTGGTGGGTAAGTTGGTGCACCCCTGCAGGGAAGAAAACATCTATCGATAGCCTGTCCTACGGTAACGGACACTCGGAGTTGTATCCACTTCGGTACAACTAGAACTGGTGACTTGAGATATGAGGTAGGGCTCTGGGATTGCTTTCTCGCAGGGAGTCGAGGAAGGATCCCCGGCTGTCAGGGATATGGTTAATAGGTATGAACCGGATATTGTAAACCGGATTAGTTGCATCGTACTTGGTTTTATTATTCTGGTAGATATTACGGCCCATGAGGTTTCAAGGCCCATGTGTAGAGATATGATTTGTAATCCGTCAGGAGATGTAACTTGAGAGATAAGAAAAGAAGAGCAGAGACCGAGGCGGACACAATTATGAGCCGGCCTCGGGATTCTGTAAACCGGACCAGGTGTCACCTCTATATAAAGGGACGACCCGGCACCGGTTCAAGGACAAGCAACAATCGATCCGTCGAGACACAGGCAAGCGATTCCGCTCCCTGTAAACCGACGCTCAAGCAATACCAAACCAACTAGACGTAGGCTTTTACCTTCTCAAAGGGGCCGAACTAGTATAAAATCCTTTGTGTCCTTTGTGCGCCATGAACCCTTTCAAGCTAACCCGTGCGATGGTTCCATCATCAAGTCCGTTGAACCGGACATCTGCCGTGTTAATTCCACGACAGTTGGCGCCCACCGTGGGGCCTGCGCACGATGGTTTCGAGTTCTTGAAAGGCGGCTTCGAAGGGTTAAAGGGTTACGCGGTCGGCCGGATGACCAAGAGTCGTCGCGGCCGGATCTACATCGACGACGCGGGTTGGGGACCGGAAGCCGATTCAATCGAATACGGGTACCGGGTCCCCTTCGGCAGCATCCAAGTCTTCATCGGCAAAATTGGCGAACCGGGACCTGAGCCGGACACCCTCCCCAACATCATCGAGCCGGCTCAGCGTGCGAGATCGGCCCGGATTCAGCCTGCCATGAGGCATGTGTTTGTTGGGGCAATCCGCGGAGGCCAAACCGAGGCCGGATCAGAATCTGATAGCGCAACCGTTGTCTACTCAGATGACGAATCTTCATCCGGGGAAACTGAATCTCTGTATCAGTTGCAGGACGGCCGGTTTGAGGGCGAGTCCGATGGAAACAGTATTCCGGGCCCCTTTGGCCCGCCAAACCGGGTGGCGGTCTTCATGGCCGGTTCACAACCCCCGACGAACGGAACCACCGCAGGAGCCGGTGCAGGAGGAAGCGGTTCTAATCCCCCCCTTACTACAGTTCTATCCACCTTGATCGAGGAGTTCGCAGCTAAGGCAGTCGAGGTTGTGGCTCCAGCAGACAAGGCGCAGCATGATGCAGTACTTCTTCAGTTAAAAGCCCGGATCGATCAGCTGAAAGAGGATTTAAGGGCAGAAGGGGAGATGTTAGCGGCAAGACAGGCAGAGCTGGATGATCAAGCTTTTCACTTAAGGATGGAGCAGGCTTCCATGGACGGAGTAAGGGGGCGAAAATATCAATCCCGCATACCGCCGGGTTTCGAATCTGCTGATTTGTTCAGAACACCTGGGGTTGGGGCCAGTAATAACCCGGCTCTAAACCGGAGGAGCTCCCCAGCTCGGGATGAACCGGTTCAGCAGCCCACGGCGGAACGGGAGCGACGGATTACATCGGCGCCTTATGTTCCTATCCCTCCGGGACATTATTCCAACCCTTTGGATAACATTGCTGCGGCGGCGGCACGGTTGGCCGCTTTACCTGTGGAAGAGACATCACCAGTGGCGATAGAGGCGCGCAGGGCCCATAAGCTACTTAATACGGCGTTAATACAGCAGCAAGCGTACTCTCATAGCAGGGAAAGGTTGCACTCAACACCACGTCCCAACCGAAGCTACTCTAGGCATTGGGAGGAGCCCGAAGTGTCTAGCAGTGAACGGAGGAGACGTCAGCACAGGCAAGATAATCCGGCAAGGGCAGAGATGCCGGCCCCGGATCAAAACCGGCCCAGATCGGAAGCCAGGGAGGAAGTTCGTCAGTCAACGCCGGTTCACACAGGCACTACAGGGACAGGAGCTACAGCGAGCGGTTTTGGGGTACAATGTCTCGTCCCTGCCCTGCGGAGCGTGAAGTTGCCCAAGGATTTCAAAGGACCTCGCAAGGTGCCTAACTACACAGCCGATTTACCGCCCGAAGCTTGGGTGGAGAGTTACGAGATGGCCATGGAGATGCTGGACGTAGATGAATCGGCTTGTGCCAAATATTTCACTATGATGCTTGAGGGCACGGCCCGGACTTGGCTAAAGGCACTACCTCCGAATTCTATCGGATCATGGGGGGAGTTGCGCAGTCAGTTCATCAAAAACTTCAAGGACACGTGCAAGCAACCTATGTCGGTGATAGATTTAGCAGCATGTGTGCAAGGAGAACAGGAGTCTACAGCAGCTTGGGTACGCCGAGTTGCAGAGATCTTGCACTCCTCAAATGGTATTAATCCGAGCACAGCAATTGTAACATTGGAAAACAATTGCCGGTTTGAATCTTTGAAGTTAAAACTCGGACGGCTCAAACGGGAGTGTAATGACATGGGGACTTTGATGAGCGCCCTGGTGAAGTACGGGGACTCAGATAATACCAAGTATCCGGAGTCAGAAGGAGATAAAACAGGGAAGGCCAGCAAGTCTGGTAAACCGGCGCCGGTTAATCCGGTTACTTCAAGCTTTTTGGGTAAACGGAAGGCAGAGAATAGCCCCGATTTTGTGGCTAGTACACAGGTTCAAGGTGGTTTTCGGGTTAATCAGCAAGGTCCCGCTCGCCAAATCGGGGGAGGAAACCCGGGTTGGGAGCAGGATCCGGATCAGCCCTGTCTAAAGCATAGCGGAGCAAGGGGGCCTGCAAAGCACACTGGAAGAGAATGCATGAACCCGGGGAACGGCCGTTTTAATCCCCTTAGCCGGCCCCCAAATGGCGGTTCAGGGCCCGGGTTTTATGGTCCGGGTTACCAAGGGAACAACTCCGGTTCAGGATATAGGGGCAACAGCGGTTATCAAGGGAACAACGGTGGTTATCAACCCCGGCCGGGCGGCCAAGGTATTCAAGGAAACTACAATGGTCAAGGAAATCAGTATCACGGTGGTTATCATGGTCAGGGGAATCAATCGTATCATCAAGGTGGTTACAACAATCAGAATAATCAGCAGCAGGGCCAGGGGAGTCACAGTAACCAAGGAAATCAGCAGCAACAGCGTCCACAACAGCAACAGCAATCCGGATACCAGAGTAATCCGAAGGAGTTGAGCAGCGGTCAGTATCATGTCTTCACCACGAGTTTATGCAAGAGAGACCAGAAGGTTTTAAAGCGGGCAGTTAATGCGGTAGAACCGGCGACGCCACAGTTTCTACGATGGTCAGAGCAGCCCATTGTTTGGAGCAGAGAAGACCACCCATTACGGGTAGATAATCCGGGACATTTAGCCTTGGTGGTGGCACCTCAGGTGGGAGGATACCGGTTAACTAAAGTACTCATGGATGGAGGTAGCAGTATCAATATATTATATTATGAGACCTTTCGCCGTATGGGTCTGACGGATAAACAGTTAAGGACGTCAAACACAGTGTTTCACGGGGTGGTCCCAGGTAAGTCAGCTTATCCAGTTGGTAAGATTGACTTAGAGGTTACCTTTGGGGATGAGCATGATTCCAGATCGGAGATGATCACCTTTGAAGTTGTCAAAATTAGAAGTCCGTATCATGCTTTGTTTGGGAGGACGGTTTATGCTAAATTTATGGCTAGGCCATGCTATGTTTATCTGCAGCTCAAGATGCCGGGTCACAAAGGCACAATTACGGTGCATGGCAGTCGTAAGATAGCAGTGGAATGCGAAGAGGGTGATGCAGCTTATGCAGAAGCAGTGTGTGCCACAGAAGAGTTAAAGTTTTATAAAGATAATGTTGATCCGGCAGATATGACTCCGCTGAAGAAACCAACGACCGAGCATGATCCGGCATTGAAGTTTAAATCGGCAGAGGAGACCAAGCAAGTTGATTTTGTGCCAGGAGATTCGTCCAAACAGTTCACTATCAGCGCTAACCTTGACCCCAAATAGGAAAGCGCGCTCATCGAGTTCATCCGTGAGAACCGGGATATCTTTGCATGGAAACCTTCTGACATGCCAGGTATACCGAGGGAACTCGCTGAGCACAAGTTAAATATTGATCCGAAGTTTAAACCGGTAAAACAGTATCTGCGCCGCTTTAATGAAGAGAGGCGCAAGGCTATAGGAGAAGAGGTGGCCAAGCTTTTGGCAGCAGGGTTTATAGTGGAAGTGTTTCATCCGGAATGGTTGGCTAATCCGGTGCTAGTTCTAAAGAAGAATGGGAAGTGGAGGATGTGTGTGGACTACACAGACCTCAATAAAGCTTGCCCAACTGATCCTTTTGCTCTACCTCGCATTGATCAGATTATTGATGCCACAGCAGGGTGTGAGCGGCTGAGTTTTTTGGATGCGTACTCAGGTTATCACCAGATCAAAATGGCAGTTGAAGACCAAGAGAAGACAGCATTCATAACCCCTTTTGGTGCTTTTTGCTATGTGTCTATGCCTTTTGGGCTCAAATGTGCGCAGGCAACCTATCAGCGTTGCGTTCAGAATTGTTTGAAGGGGCAGATAGGAAGGAACGTACATGCATACGTGGATGACATTGTGGTCAAATCAAAGGAGGAAAGAACAATGATAGAAGACCTCAGAGAAACCTTTGATAATCTTCGGACTTACAGGATGATGCTCAATCCGGAGAAATGTGCCTTTGGTGTACCGGCTGGTAAGCTTTTGGGATTTCTGGTCTCAAACCGGGGAATAGAAGCCAACCCGGAGAAAATCAAGGCAATCACATGTTTGACGAAACCGGCTTGCATTAATGATGTTCAGCGCATAGCCGGCCGGATCACGGCGTTGAGCCAGTTTATCAGTCGCTTAGGAGAAAAGGCGATACCGCTTTATCAAATGTTGAAGAAAACGGACCGGTTCATTTGGAGTGATGAAGCGAATACAGCGTTTGAGAATCTAAAACAGCAACTAGCGAAACCACCGGTTTTAGCTGCTCCTATCGATAAAGAGCCTTTGCTGTTATATGTTGCTGCAAACACACGGGCTGTCAGCGTTGCGATTGTGGTTGAGCGCAAGGAAGCGGGGAAGGAGCATCCGGTTCAGCGCCCGGTTTACTATGTGAGTGAAGTACTCATCGAATCTAAACAAAGATACCCTCATTGGCAGAAATTGGTATATGGGGTGTTTATGGCAAACCGGAAACTGAAGCATTATTTCCAAGGGCATCCAATAACTGTGGTTAGTTCAGCCCCGTTGGGAGACATAATCCAGAATAGAGAAGCTACGGGCAGAATAGCCAAATGGGCCATTGAGCTCAGTCCACATGAGTTGAAGTATGTGCCACGTACTGCCATAAAATCACAAGCTTTGGTCGACTTCATCAATGATTGGACAGAATTGCAGACTCCTGAGGAGAAGCCGGATCTTACTTATTGGACGATTCACTTCGACGGTTCAAAGCAGTTGGAAGGCTCGGGGGCTGGAGTTGTTTTAACTTCCCCCAGAGGTGATAAACTTTGTTATGTCCTCCGGTTATTATTTCCTTGTACTAATAATGCAGCAGAATATGAGGCGCTACTTCATGGTTTACGGCTGGCAAAAGAGATGAATTTGAGCCGGGTTAAGTGCCTGGGCGATTCTGACTTGGTGGCGCAGCAAGTCTCAGGCAAGTGGGATTCAAGGGATCCCCTGATGGCAGCTTATCGACGAGAGGTTGAAGCGGTTGCAGGACATTTCAAAGGGTATCAGGTGGAGCATATAGACCGGCGGAAGAATGAAGCAGCTGACGCTTTGAGCCGGCTTGGATCGCAACGTAAACCGGTACCTCCAAACACCTTTCTGGATGAACTGCATAATCCTTCGGTTCAAGTATTGTCAGAGGACGATTTAGCGGTTCCAGACCCGGAGGCACAGTTGGTTGCAGCAACCCATGTCATTCCGGATTGGACGTTACCCTATTTGACGTATTTAAGCCGAGGAGAGCTACCAGAGGATGAAGATGAAGCACGGCAGATAATCCGGCGTTCCAAATCAATGACAGTTGCGAACGGGGAGCTGCATCATCGCAGCACTTCCGGAGTTTTTCAGCGATGTGTTTCAGCTGAGGAAGGTTGTGAGATTCTAAGGGAGATTCATGAAGGGGATTGTGGCCATCATGCCGGATCAAAATCTTTAGTGGCCAAAGCTTTCCGACATGGTTTTTATTGGTTGACTGCACATGCAGATGCAGCAGACCTGGTTCGCAAGTGTGACGCTTGTCAGAAATTTTCAAGACGTGCTCTTGTTCCAGCACAAGAACTTCGGATGATACCAATAACTTGGCCTTTTGCAACTTGGGGGCTTGACATGGTTGGTCCTTTCAAAAGATCCCAAGATCAGAAAACTCATCTACTAGTAGCAGTAGACAAGTTTACGAAGTGGGTTGAAGCGGAACCTATAAGCAAGTGTGATGCGGCCACAACGGTTAAGTTCATCAAAAAAGTAATATTCCGGTTTGGTTTTCCACACAGCATCATCACAGATAATGGCACCAACCTATCTCAGGGTGAGATGGAAGAGTTCTGTCAACGAGAGCATATTCGTTTAGACGTATCTTCTGTGGCTCACCCCCAATCCAATGGTCAAGCAGAAAGGGCAAATCAGGAGATTTTGCGAGGAATCAAACCCCGGCTTATGACACCTTTGCAGAGAACCCCAGGGTGTTGGGTTGAAGAGTTACCGTCTGTCCTTTGGAGTATTAACACTACACCAAACCGGTCTACAGGTTATACACCTTTCTTCATGGTTTACGGTGCAGAAGCAGTTCTTCCAAGTGACATACGCCATGATTCCCCAAGGGTGGCGGCCTATGTAGAAGCCATCAACGAAGAATCAAGACAGGATAGTTTGGATCGGTTGGATGAAGAGCGTGACATAGCTGCAGCACGGTCGGCGATTTATCAGCAAGACCTGCGCAGATATCACAGCCGCCGGATCAGAACCAGGACATTCCAGGAGGGTGACTTGGTGCTCCGGCTTATCCAAGATCAAACGGACATGCACAAGTTATCCCCGCCATGGGAAGGGCCCTTTGTAATCAGCAAAAATTTACGCAACGGGTCATACTATTTGGTGGACATTCGAGAGCACAAAGATTCGCGGACATCAGAAGAGGAGACGAAAAGGCCATGGAACATTGCTCATCTACGGCCATATTACACTTGAGCCATAGGCTCCCATGTATCCTATGTATATATTATAAATAATGAATAAACCGGCACCCTCGGTAAACCGGGGGCTCATCCCTTTTTCTACATACATCAAATTTGCGGCAACTATCCATGTCAGTTTGTTATAAAAAGAATCATATTTCAATGTTAGCTGGTTTTTAGAAACTAATTTTTACAGGGTGTGTGAAGGAGCAATAAAACTCTCAAAAACATGAGATCTTATCCGGTTCAAGAAGAGGAAAACATCATAAGAAGAAAAACCCCGGCCGGGTTAGGAGGAATATCAGCGGCCCCTGAGGACAGTGGTATCGCCCACACACCTCTTGAATGGCTATGTTATGAAATTTTGGGTTCCCTGAACAAGTCGGTATCAATCCGCGTTCAAATGATGGCCCGGCCCCTGAGGACAGTGGTATCGCCCACACACCTCTTGAATGGCTATGTTATGAAATTTTGGGTTCCCTGAACAAGTCGGTATCAATCCGCGTTCAAATGATGGCCCGGCCCCTGAGGACAGTGGTATCGCCCACACACCTCTTGAATGGCTATGTTATGAAATTTTGGGTTCCCTGAACAAGTCGGTATCAATCCGCGTTCAAATGATGGCCCGGCCCCTGAGGACAGTGGTATCGCCCACACACCTCTTGAATGGCTATGTTATGAAATTTTGGGTTCCCTGAACAAGTCGGTATCAATCCGCGTTCAAATGATGGCCCGGCCCCTGAGGACAGTGGTATCGCCCACACACCTCTTGAATGGCTATGTTATGAAATTTTGGGTTCCCTGAACAAGTCGGTATCAATCCGCGTTCAAATGATGGCCCGGCCCCTGAGGACAGTGGTATCGCCCACACACCTCTTGAATGGCTATGTTATGAAATTTTGGGTTCCCTGAACAAGTCGGTATCAATCCGCGTTCAAATGATGGCC
>LR738709.1:703589532-703634714 GCA_902687465.1 Secale cereale | reverse complement strand
ACATGAGATCTTATCCGGTTCAAGAAGAGGAAAACATCATAAGAAGAAAAACCCCGGCCGGGTTAGGAGGAATATCAGCGGCCCCTGAGGACAGTGGTATCGCCCACACACCTCTTGAATGGCTATGTTATGAAATTTTGGGTTCCCTGAACAAGTCGGTATCAATCCGCGTTCAAATGATGGCCCGGCCCTTGAGGACAGTGGTATCGCCCACACACCTCTTGAATGGCTATTTTTTGAAGTTTTGGGTTCCCTGAACAAGTCGGTATCAATCCGCGTTCAAATGATGGCCCGGCTCTCTGAACAGTTTTGAGCCTGGCAGCTCTTTGAAAAAGCCTCGATTGCATAGTTTGATTTACAATAATTATGTGTTTTCTTGATGATTTCTGTGTTTCATAACCTTTGTTAACTAAAGGGAACAGCTCTAGAAGTTGACGGTATATCTAGTATTATAAGTCTGGGTCATGAGCACCAGAGAAAGTTAAACCGGCGTTCATTGTAGCCCGGTTCGACTTCAGGATGAGCTGACAATTGGCAGCACGAGGTCAGATACGAGTTACAAATTGCTGAACCAAGAAAAGAAAAATTCATGGATAAGTTACGACTGAAGAGTTCCAAGGGCTTATTAGAATAACAGAAGGCTGATTAAGGTAATTTTAAACATCTTGCCGGTTTAAGGTATTTTGGCTACATGCAATTAAGGTATCACAGTTATTTGTCAAAGATACGCTTGTTTGTTATACCAAGAGAACAAGTTAATCCGTCTAGTGGTCAAACCACTAGGACATATTTCTTCATCTTTTTTATGGACAGAGAAGGAAATCCGCATCAATCAACAAGTCAGTGAACGAGTACTTCATAATGATCAAAAGCCGAATCACAGTGCATTCAATATCAGCTAAACCTATTACAAGGCATGGAAGCCGAATAGTTGGAAGCATTGTTTTGGTTACAGCGATAACATTCAAGATTCAGCTTCTCCTTGCCGGGACGATTGGCCACCATCGTGTTCCGGAACATCTTCCTCTTCGTGAAGCGGCGGGAAATCTGGTGCACGCCAATCGATCTTGGCCAAGGCACGGAAGTATACTTCATCGTTAATCAATTCAGCAGGATCAATGTCAGGAGCAAAAGTGTGAGGACGAACCGGCGGAGTTAAATTTGCAACGTCATAAACCGGTCGTTCCACACGCTCGTTTTGAAGGTTATATGCTGGGTGGTATCGGGACAAATCAGTTTCCACCGCAATCTTGCTAGAAAGTGGACGCATTTCCTTTGTCAGAGCATACAGATCTCTCTCACCAAATGCTGAACCGTCTTCCTTGGTGTCAGGAAACCCGGTTAACACCTCTGCCGGATCAATGTCTGGAACCCAAGCTTTAGCCCTTGTCAGGGCCAGAAGAGCACCTCCGCGGGCAGCTGATTTCTTCACCTCTTCAAGACGGGTTGGCAGAATCGACAAACTGTTCAAAGTAGCCTTGATGGTTGAAGGAGCCGGTTTACCAAAGGAGGTAGCGCTGATAATCCTTTGTGCTCCAGAGTATAGTTGCTCCACCAAAGTATAGCAGGCCTGCAGTTTCTTCCGTACGTCATCCCCAAGATGGGAGACACGGCGTCCTACATACAACAAGAAAAGTTAAACCGGACATCTTAAACCGGTACAGGTCACAGGTTGCAAAGATAACGGACGAAAGCTAAGGTTATGCTTACCAAAGATAGCAGAGATCATCAAATCAACTTGGCGCTTTAACCCGGCCAATTCTTCAGTCACCGGGTTAAGAGCTCCTTCGGCATCTTGAACACGCTTTTCAAGATCCTTTTTCTCGACTTCAAAAGCAGTCCGTTCCTCATCAAAGAACCTCTTCAAGTCGTCAGCAGTTTTTAAACTTACTTGAAGGTCTTTCTTCGCCTTTAAAGCGGCTTTTTCAGTTTCGATAAGCCGGCTTCGAAGTTCACTATTCTCCACAGCATTCCGGTTCAGCTCAGCCTGTAAACAAAGTTAGAAATTACAAAGTCTCAAGCACACAACTAAGTTGTCTACTTGACACTTGGGGGCTAATGGCAGTTGAAGTAAGACAGCAAAGATAAATTGAGAATACAAGTCTCAAGCACACAACTAAGTTGTATACTTGACACTTGGGGGCTAATGGCAGTTGAAGCAATGCATCAGAAACAATTTTTTTTTTTGAAGTTACAAGTATCAACTACATAACCAAGTTATCTACTCGATACTTGGGGGCTAATGTATGGATCAAGCAGTTCAAAACTACAAAGTTCCGGATTACCTTCAATGAAGAAGATAAACCGGAACTTGGGGGCTGCTAGAAGATAAAGATGCGTCAAAACAAAGCAAAGTCAGAACAAGAAAACTTACTTCATATTTCTCTCTCATCATGTTCACTAAGCTGGCTTCATAATCCCGGCTGCTGTGGAGCCGGCTCAAATATCCGGAATAAATGTCTTGAGCACTCATACTCGAAAGACTGGATAGGTCCATACTCCACTTCTCCTTTTCCTGAGTTACTTTCTCCGCTTTAGCAGTATGTTTTGCTAAAACGGTGGGTTTGGCTGGCGCAACATAAGCAGCGCCAGTAACCACAACGTCAGGGGAAGTGGGTGCATTTGGAGGGGTAACTTCAGCTTGAGCCGGATCAGGAGACCCCGGGTTAACTTGAGGAGAGCTAACCCGGGCCGGACTTGGTGGATCTTGGGCAGCATCAGTAGCAGGAATATCAAGAATAGGTTCTTGAACCGGATTGACAGGAGTAGCTTCAGGAGGGATAGCTGTTGACGGCTCAATTACTGGTTCATCAGTAGAAGGATCAGCAACAGGCTTCTTACCCTTAGCTCTTTTGCTGGGTTTCGGTTTGCTGGAAAAACAAGCAAAGATAAGTCAGCGTTATAAAGAAAAAGAAGATTATAAACCGGAAGAAGAAAAGAGAATTACCCTGGGACAGTCTTCAAAGGTGGAAGCTGTGTAGCGGTTGATTCGCCAGATGAAGACAGCGGAGTTTCCTGATAATCAGGATCAGTCGGTTTAAGTGGTTTTCTGATAAGACCGGCCTTGGGGTGAAGAAGAGTTGGAGAGAGCATCACCTCAGCGCGGCGTTTTCGAGCCGGAGTTAACGAAATTCCAGAGGATTCCACTGCTAAACCGGAATGGCGAGTGGTCCGGCGCAAGGCTTCGTGCTGTTGCTTCTTCAAATCAAAATTAGGATCCAACTTAGCATAAGGATGAGAAAACTGATATTTTCTAACAGTCCGACGGCTTTTCTGAGGAGGGGGTTCTGAATCGGAAGAAATAAGGGTTACCTCAATCTCCGCCGGGTTATCACCTTCGAGTGGATCCTGTGAAAGGGCATCATTAGCTATGTTAACAAGTATATGAAAGCAAAATATAGACCGGAGCAAGGTGTACCTCGGACTCCGGATCATCGTCCTCAGAAGGAGAACTGGCGTCAACGACTGCCTTCCTTTTCTTATTTGCAGGAGTTTTACGGCGAGTTTGCTTTGCCGGTTTGTCCTGAAGTTTTCTCCTCCAGAAGGGGTTATCAGCCTAAATGGAAAAGCAAAAGCAAGTGAAAGACGGTTCGAAATGGACGGTTTATAAGGTACGGGTTAAGGAAAACTTACGTCAGGCTGTTTGTTCTTCTTAAAGTATGGGGCCAAGCCAACCTTGGAGCAGTCTGTTAAAGCGGGGTTGACGATCTTTTTGGCAGACTCTATCACCTCCGATTCAGAAAGTTCATCTTTAGTAAACCTCTGAGGATCTTCCGGTTTACCGGAATAATTGCACATCAAATCAGAGCGCCGGCTTAAGGGGAGAATGCTCCATGATAACCAGCAGCGAAGGAAATCGGTTCCAAGCAGTCCATTAGCTATGAAAGCTCTCAGCTTGGAAAGTTGAGGTGAAAATTGGATCCGTTCAGTAGCACTTAACCGTTGCGGCAGAGGATGATTTGCCGGGATACGAGTCTCACGATAACCCGGCAGCGGATTTTCACCTTCAGGAGATGTGTCTATGCAATAAAACCAAGACTTGTTCCAGTCCTTGGGGTGAGTGTGTAAAGAGGCGTGCGGAAAAACTGCATCCCTCCTTTTCTGAATACTGATACCGCCAAGTTCTTGGTGAGGCCCACTAGTGAACTCAGTGCGCCGGTTCGCATGGAAGAAATCCCGGAATAGATCAACTGAAGGCTCTTCTTGCAGATACACTTCAGAAAAAACTTGAAAATCACAAATATTGGAAACGGAGTTTGGCCCGATGTCTTGTGGATGCAGTTGGAAGGTAGCAAGGACGTCCCGGAAAAATTTTGAACCGGGGGGAGAGAAACCCCTGGAGATATGATCCAGAAATACTATAACCTCTCCGGACCTGGGAGCAGGAGGGCATTCATTACCCGGAGCGCGCCATTTCAACTCGGCCCGAGGACCTAACGTACCAATACTCGACAGCTTGACTAGGTCTTCCTCAGTCACGACGGAACGGACCCAATCGCATGAAACATACTGCTTGGCAGTCATTTGAACAAAGTGCTGAAGAAGAGAAGGTACAGAACAAATTATGAACATACAAATGATCTGGGACCTATATATATATATTGCAAGGAAGGGAGTTAAGAACTATCTGGCAAAGTTAAACCGGCAATCATAAATACAAGATGTATCATTTCCGGTTTAAGAATGGCAGTTGAAGAGGAATAATTAAGTCGTTGCATCAGTCTACATCGTTTCCGGTTTATGACATGACGATCTAAACCGGAGCATACTTAGCAGATTTATTGAAGAGAAAAACAGGTTTTCAATGCGTTGCTAAGGAAGAATAGATCTGAGCATAATGAGATAAAGAAACGGAAATTACACGGGAAATCTACAGAGGTCCAATTCAGAGCAGGTGAGTTTACAGGATGTGCATAAAAAAGGAGACTTAAAGCAGGCAACAGCAGAAATACAAACGGCAAGATCTAAAGTACCTGACGCATTTACAGCAAGATCAGAAAGGTAAAGATACTACGGAATTGCAGGTTTCAGAGAAAGAACAGTATGAAGCTCACGGAGAGCTCTAATGGCGGAATGAATAAAACTACAAGGTCACTATGACGAAGATCTAATCTAATGCTAAGCGAGAGACCTACGGACTAGGGCTTAAAGGTTACTAAATTTCTGTAAGAAAGATATCTACAAGGAGACGAAGCTTTATCAGAAGCTCTAATGGCGGAAGAACACCAGCAAGGCAATGACGAATACAGATCTACAATGAGGAGAATAAACATACCAGGGACGGCAGGAATCGGTGGCGGAAAGAATCTGGACGAGTCAGGTTGATGCAGCGGCCTGAGGAGCTCTTGATCCGACGAAACGATGGCGGCGCTCCGAGCTCGGGATCTAATGGAGTTTTCGCAGGTCAGGTAGCGGAAGGAGGAAGAAGACGCGAGAGAAGATAATGAATGGAGCAGGGCGGTATTTATAGCCAAAGGTCAGGTCTGAAACGGCAGGCGCGAAAACCGAGGAGACAGAAATCGAATAAAGATCCCGTGATGCCTCGATCTTCGGGATAACCCTTAAAATACGCTATAGTACAGCTCACAGCGTTAAATGCAGAGATGATGTCATTGTCAGACTTTAATGATTTTGGAGGATGACGTCAGATCCGGTTTACAATAAAATGAAGACAGAAGAAAATTACAGAAGACGATGGAGATTGATATGAACAAGTTCAAATCATTCTGGGGCCTAATGTCAGGGATATGGTTAATAGGTATGAACCGGATATTGTAAACCGGATTAGTTGCATCGTACTTGGTTTTATTATTCTGGTAGATATTACGGCCCATGAGGTTTCAAGGCCCATGTGTAGAGATATGATTTGTAATCCGTCAGGAGATGTAACTTGAGAGATAAGAAAAGAAGAGCAGAGACCGAGGCGGACACAATTATGAGCCGGCCTCGGGATTCTGTAAACCGGACCAGGTGTCACCTCTATATAAAGGGACGACCCGGCACCGGTTCAAGGACAAGCAACAATCGATCCGTCGAGACACAGGCAAGCGATTCCGCTCCCTGTAAACCGACGCTCAAGCAATACCAAACCAACTAGACGTAGGCTTTTACCTTCTCAAAGGGGCCGAACTAGTATAAAATCCTTTGTGTCCTTTGTGCGCCATGAACCCTTTCAAGCTAACCCGTGCGATGGTTCCATCATCAAGTCCGTTGAACCGGACATCTGCCGTGTTAATTCCACGACACCGGCCGAGGTTGATATTACTATAAACACTTTACATTATGATGTACTAATCTGCACCCTTCTAATTGCTGCAAGACCCTGAAGATGCTAGTCTTCGTCAGGACTAGGCTTTTCCCCTCTCTACTCTGGCTTTCTGCAGACTAGTCCACCCACATAAAGCCTCCTTTGAAAATGATGCATTGCTTAGTATAGATCTGATGTAAGTCTTGCTGAGTACTTTGGATGAGTACTCACGGTTGCTTGCTTCCCCTTTTGTCTTACCCGCATGGAAACCAGACGACGGAGCCATGGTGCCTGCAGCCCCCGTTGACGACTACTACTACCAGCCCGAGGCTGGCTACTACTACTACCCGGCCGGCGAGTACTTCTACGAGGAGCCGGCGGACGACGACCAGGAGTAGGATCGGAGGTCCCAGGCAGGAGGCCTGCGCCTTTTCGATCATAGCTTTTCTTTTGCCCCGCCTGTGTAACAGGCCTATTTCAGTGATGTGTTGTATCTGTACCCAGATACCTAACGCTTCCGCTAACCTTGTGTATGACACTTGTTATGTATTCGAGCCCTCGAGGCCCCTGGCTTGTAATATATAACTTGTATGTATTTATTTATGTTTTAGAGTTGTGCTGTGATTCCTTCACGTGAGTCCTTAGGCTTGATCGTGTGCATTTGCGTGTATGATTAGTGCACGATTGAGCCGGGGTCGTCACACACACCTAATCGCCCACCGCGTACTCCGCCTCGCGATGGCCGCCATCATAGTAGTGTTTGGCCAACTGCTGGGCCTGAAGGAGTCGTTGCCGGACCTCGGCCAACATCTCGTCGCGGTCCCGCATAAGAGCACCGGCCGCTTCGGTCCTTGCCAAAGCCGCATCAATCGGAAGAATCGGGGGAGGCAGCCGGCCCTAAAGCACCTCAAAAGGCGTGGTGCGGAGGGCAGAGTGATAAGAGGTGTTGTAGCAGTACTCCGCCCACGAAAGCCAATCCACCCATGCGCGAGGACGATCACCTGTGACACAACGTAAGTACATAGCAATCACCTTGTTAACGACCTCAGATTGGCCGTCTGTCTGAGGGTGGAAGGCCGTGCTCAGGCGGAGTTTAACTCCTGCCAGCCTGAAGAGGTCGCGCCAAACGTGGCCCGTGAACACGGGGTCCCGATCACTGACGATCGAAGAGGGAAACCCGTGGAGACGGACAATACCGTCGAAGAAGGCCCGAGCGACCGAGGCCGCTGTGTAAGGATGCCCGAGCGCGATGAAGTGAGCATACTTCGAGAAGCGATCGACCACCGTGAGGATGACGGACTTGCCGCCCACCTTAGGTAGTCCCTCGATGAAGTCCATGGAGATGTCCGCCCAGACCTGCGATGGTACCTCCAATGGTTGGAGCAATCCAGCCGGGCGCGGGGTCTCCGTCTTGTTGCGTTGACACGTCTCACAAGACCGCACCCAGTCACGGACCAGGGCGCGATCACCGGGAATATAGAAATCAGCGAGGAGACGCTGGAGCGTCTTCTGCTGACCCTCATGGCCCGCCGAGTGAGCGAGCAGTAGCACCTGGTGGCGGAGATCGTCATGCTCGGGCACAAAGACTCGGCGCCCATGGAGAAGTAAGCCATCCGTGAAGCGCCATGGATCATCCAACTCCCCTGCAGCCAGCTGCTGCTAAAGGCGGCGGGCATCTGGTGCAGCCGCCGTCGCGCGCCTGATGTCGGTGAAGATGGCGAAAGAGGGCCCCGAGCAGACGCAGAACACCGCCCCCTCAGACGTGTCATCGACAGTGTCGGCGTCTCAGCGGGACAAGGCATCGGCGACCGTGTTAAGACGGCCTGGACGATACTCAACCGTGAAGTCAAACCCAAAGAGTTTACTGATCCACTGGTGTTGCGGTACGGTCGAGAGTCTCTGATCCAGCATGAACTTGAGGCTGTAGTGGTCCGTGCGGATCCGGAAAGACCGACCCCAAAGATAGGGTCGCCAGTGATGCACCACCTGTACCAAGCCAATTAGCTCCCGCTCACAAGCCGCCAGCTTGAGGTGGCGGGCAGCAAAGGGTCGGCTGGAAAAAGCGAGGGGCCCATCGCCCTGATGGAGGACCGCACCGAACCCCGCACCGGAGGCGTCGCAGTCGACGGTGAAGGGTTGGTCGAAATCAGGCATCTGTAGGACGGGGCCCGTCGTGAGGGCCCCCTTGAGGGCCTCGAATGCTGTGGTGGCCTCCTGATACGTCCAAAACGTATCTATAATTTCTGCTTGCTCCATGCCACTTTTGGTTGATATTGCTATGATATTCATACACTTCCATACACTTTTGATCATATTTGGACTAACTTACTAATCCAGTGCACCCCAGTGCCAGTTTTTGTTTTCGGCTGTTTTTGTATTTCAGGTTTTCACGTTTCGAGAACTGCCCAGAAAAATTCAGAAAAATTATATAAAAAATCAGCATTCCGGAAACAACACTGCGTCCGAAGGGCAGCCCGGCAGGGGGCACAGGGGCTCCAGGCGCCCTGTGGGCGCGCCCCCCCCCCCTGGGCCGCGTCGGGGAGGCGCCTGGGCCCCCCGAGGCTCCCCCGATGCCCTACTTTGGCATATATTTAAAGGACCCTCCGAAACCCTCAGAACAGGAACTCTTTTCACGATCCCATCTCTGTTCCGCCGCCGCCGCCGCTTCCAAGATCGGGAGCACCAGGAGAACTCTTCCCGGCACCCTGCCGGAGGGGAGGATCACCACCGGGAGCTTCTCCACCACCATGGACGCCTCCCGGATGACTCGTGAGTAGTCTCCCTTGGACCATGAGTCCATGACCAGTAGCTATGTGATGTTCTCCTCCCATTCTTGTGCTTCACTAATTAGTCCTCGTGAGCTGCCCTACATGATCGAGGCACCTATGTAATCCTTATGCTGTTGCTATGTTGAGTTTGCTGGGATCCGATGGATTATGAGATTATGTTCAGATTGATCTTGAGTAATATATTTGATTCACCTCTTTTATATTTTAGTTCATAAGTAATTCTTGCATGTTCTCCGTTGTTATTTATTGCTTTGGCCGAGTAGTAAGTAGTGACTCCAAGAGGGAACGTTATGCTCGATTGTGGGTTTATGCCCCTCGATGACTAGCTTGAGTGACAGAAACATGAGTCTAGGGGATGTGCTGTTGCCACAAGGGGGAAAACAACGGTGCTTGTGCCCGCGGGTGCAAGGATTGTTTACTTTACGCAAAGTTCTTTTAATGCAGTTGTCTGTTGCATTGAGTTTACACTATGGGTGGGACTCGCAACTTAATACCAGCGAGATGTTCTGGATAGATATCTCAAGGTGGATGATTAGTAGTAGATATTGATGGATTTCGGTCTACTTACTTTGGCGTACCGCCCATGCTTTGAACCTCAACCTTTCTTGCAATGTAGTCAGCATTGGTTTGCGTTCGTGGTCCTGCCAATTGCCCAGCTGTAATTTGTTTACCTCACATAGCTGTTTTATCGTCTTTTGGGAGAGAGACATCACTAGTGAACATCATGAGACTCCGGTCCATATTACCATCATTGATCACATCCACTATTTACTTTCGCTATTTACTTACTATTGCAAAAACTATCTATCACTACTATCATTGCTTTTAACCCTTTGTGAACTACAAGGCCGGAGAGATTGACAACCTCTCTGTACTCGTTGGGAGCAAAGTTATTTGTATCTGTGTGCAGGTCCACGTTGATTGCTACTAATCTGGCGCCGTAGCAATTGACACCTACTTGTTGAACCTAGGAGTCTCTGGGGATTCGATCCTTGGCATCTTTGCTAAGGGAAAACACTTCTACTTACTGCATCTTACACCTTCCACTTGGGGTAACCAACGAGGGGTTCGAGGCCCATCAAGGAGTATTTTCTGGCGCCGTTGCCGGGGACTCCACTCTTCAGGATAGGGGAGTTGCATGCTATCTTTTACCTTTGCTTTTTAGTCTTGTTAGTTTACCTTTCATTTTTTGCTTTAGTTCCTTTTTATCGAAAATCACAAAAATAGTTATCTTGCTTGCTTGCTACTATGGGTTCCACCGAGAACACCAAGTTGTGTGACTTCACTAGTCACACCAACGATGACTTTATCAGCACACCTATCACTACACCTGCCACTTCAGCACCTTCATATGAAATTAAACCTGCTTTACTGAACTTAGTCATGAGAGAACAATTCTTCGGTGCTGGAGATGATGTTGCTTTACACTTGAACAACTTTGTAGAACTTTGTGATATGCAAAAGTACCAAGAAATAGATGGTAATATTGTTAAGCTTAAGCTTTTTCCTTTCTTTTTGAGAGGAGGAGCAAAAATTTGGTTTCAGTCTTTGCCTAGAAATAGCATAGATTCATGGGACAAGTGCAACGATGCTTTTATCGGAAAATACTATCCACCTGCTAAAATTATCCAACTTAGAAGTAACATAATGAATTTTAAACAATTGGATAATGAACACGTTGCCCAAGCTTGGGAACGTATGAAGTCTCTTATCAAGAACTGCCCTACTCACGGTTTGACTACTTGGATGGTTATCCAAACTTTTTATGCAGGCTTGAACTTTACCTCGCGGAACTTGTTAGATTCGGCCGCGGGAGGAACTTTTATGTCAACTACACTTGGTGCTGCCACAAAGCTTCTCGATGAGATGATGACCAACTATTCTCAATGGCACACCGAACGCGCTCCAACAGGTAGGAAGGTAAACTCTGTCGAGGAGATTTCCTCCCTCAATGAAAAAGTTGACTTGATCATGTCTCTACTTTCGAAGCAATCTACTGTTGATCCTCGTGATGTTCCTTTAAATTCTTTGATTGCTCAAGAACAAGTAGATGTGAACTTTATCTCTAGAAACAATTTTAACAACAATGCTTATAGGAGTAACTTTGGTAACAATCCTAGACCGTTCCCCTCTAACTCTTATGGGAACAACAATGCTTATCCTAGTACCAAGAACGCCACTACTGAACTAGAGATCATGCTTAGAGATTTCATCACTACCCAAAAAGCCTTTAATAAGAATGTAGAAGAGAAACTACATAAACTAGATGATCTTTCTTTTAAGGTAGACCACTTAGCCAATGAGGTAAAACTACTAAAAATTGAAACTTCTCCTCTTAAGGAGAGGGAAGTCATCCCTATTAATGCTACTCAAGTACAAATTAATGAAAACATTAGGATGATGGCTAAGCTTAAAGAAAGATGGGCTAGAGAAAGGGAGGAAGAGGAAAGAATTAAGAGCCTTCCTACCCACCACACTGTTGCTACTATCCAAGTTATTGAGGATGTTCACACTCTTAGCACCCAATGTACTCCTGGTCCCAATGGACCTATTAATGGTGATGCTATAACTATAGAAACTACCAACCAAGTGAACCTTAAGGACACCACTACCACTTTACTTGATGCTCGTGACCTTGATTTTGATAATTGCACTCTTACAGAAGTTATTGATTTCCTTCACAAGATGTCTAGAGATCCCCGCACTAGCACGCTTAACCTTGCCTTCACAGAGCATATCACTAATGCTCTCATCAAAGCTAGGGAGGAGAAACTTAGAGTAGAAGCCTCCATACCTAGAAAGCTAGAAGATGGTTGGGATCCTATGATAAAAATTTATTTGAATGACTTCTCTTGTTATGCATTATGTGATGTTGGTGCTAGTACCTCTGTTATGCCCAAAAGGATATATGATATGCTTAAATTGAAACCTTATGATTCTTGTTCTTTTGGTGTTCGTCTCGTTGATTCTTCCATAAAGAAACCTTTGGGGAGGATCGATGATGTTCTTACTGTTGTCAATGATAATTATGTGCCCGTTGATTTCACTATTATGGATATTGAATGTGATCCTTCATGTCCAATTATTTTGGGACGTCCCTTTTTGCGCACCGTTGGTGCTGTCATTGACATGAAAGAGGGTAATATAAAATTTCAGTTTCCTCTCAAGAAAGGGATGGAACACTTCCCTCGTAAGAAGGTCAAGTTACCTTTTGAGTCCGTTGTACGGGCTAGCTATTCTTTTACTCTTAATAAAACTTGATCTATGCATTATGCCTAGCTTAAAGGCATAAAAGAAAGCGCTTTTGGGAGGCAGCCCACATGAATAAAATTTTTGTTTTTGTTGTGTCTTGATGTTGTTTACTGCTGTAGCATCATCATTGTATCTTTGCTTTTCATATTTGTGCCAAGTATAGCCTCTGATTGCTAGAAAGTTCAAAAGTTGTGAGGTGCTGTCCAGGAAACAGATTCTGTCCTTGGATAGAAAAATTCGTATAAAATCACCAGATCATATTTTTGGTCTGAATTTTTTCGACAGCGTTCTCTATATAATTGTCTTTTGTGCGTCAGTTCTGAGTTTTTTTATTTGAGTTGCAGAAGTATCCCGAACAGGTCAATTACTGCCTGCTGTTCTGTTTTTCACAGATTCTGTCCTGTTTTGCCTTACCTTCACTTTGCAAATTAAGAACTTGCTTTTTCTTTGCAAAAACCTTTTGGCAATCTTGAGAAACAGTAGAACTTCAAGAATATCCTTATTTCCATCAAGGTATAATTATTTTATTAAGGGTACTAACCTCGCTAATCAGATTATGATGAGTTGTGTATGAAGGGAGTTTTCAAGTGTGCGAGGGAAGATGATAAAAAGATTCAGGAATGTCAAGCGCTCAAGCTTGGGGATGCCCCCGTGCACCCCCAAGAAATATTCAAGGAGACTCAAGCGTCTAAGCTTGGGGATGCCCCCGTGCATCCCCTTCTCCATCAACATTATCAGTTCATCTTTCGTTTCGCTATATTTTTATCACTTCATATGTTATGTGCTATGCTTTGAGTGTCTTGCTTTTAGTTTCTTTTTAGTTTTTCATAACGAGTCGGAACTCAGCATTCCTTTATGTGGGAGAGAAACACGCTCCACCTCTACCTAGAACATTACATAGAATTTTCATGTCTATCTATGCTGTGTGTGTTCTTTGTCTTTTAATAGCTACTATCGTGCTCTGCTCTTAGTATTCATGCTTATCTTTTCAAGAGCTTCTATTTAGTTGGTTGCTTGAACTCTCTTTAATTACCATGCTCACCTTATTAAGAGAGTTTGCTTCCGTTGCATGGGTTAATGTGTCTATGATAAAGATGCTACTTTCATGATGGTGCTTAGTAGTTCAGGTTTTCTTTTGGTTAATCTCAAATAGCTGGGAGGTTCCCAATGTGTTATTGGAATACCAACTTGGTTTGTTTGCCTATGATGTGGTATGGTTTGGTAATATCTTCCTTCGAGAATTTATTTTGATTGACTTGGCGTATGCTCACGCATATTCAAGACTGTAAAGAAAGTCTGTCAAGCCTTGATGATCTTTTGTCTCTAAGTAGCGATATAACTACCATGCCTGATTCAATATTGCTTTGTCGCTCTGCATGATTATGACCGTCATTGCTCTCTTAGTTGGTCGCTCCCAGTCTTTTGTAACCTCCACCTGCACTAAGCAAACTAACCATGCAATACATAGCTCATGGGAAAGTAGCCTAAAAACTATTGTGGTAAAGAATATGTTGCCTATGTATCTTATTTCTTATGAGTTGCTTGCTGAGCGGTAACCATGTTTCTGGGGACGCCATCAACTGTCACACTTTTGTTGAATATCATGTGAGTTGCTATGCATGTTCGTCTTGTCTGAAGTAAGGGTGATTTACCGTGGGTTGAATTAATATGCATATTGTTAGAGAAGAACATTGGGCCGCCAACCAAAGCCATGCATCATGGTGGAAGTTTTAGCTTGGACCTTAATCCTCAATCTCTCATGAGAATATGCTTATGCATTGAAGAGGAGTCCATCATCTATTTTCTATGTTGTCCCGGTATGGATGTCCTCAAGTTGAGATCTATCAAAAACGAGAAATCAAATGCGATTTATCTCCTTGGACCTTTGTACAGGTGGCATAGAGGTACCCCTTTGTGACACTTGGTTGAAACATATGCAATGCAATGATAACCCATGGGAATCCGAGCTAATTAGGACAAGGAGCGAGCACTATTGGTATTCGATGCATGAGGCTTGCAACTTATAGGATGTTTTATGCATGACACATATGAAGTACTACTACCGTTGACACAATTGCTTCCATGTTTTCAAAATAAAAAGCTCTAGCACTTAACCATTCTTTTACTTTTATGTTGAAGCACCAACTACTGAGAGCATGATTGTCATTCTGAGTGTAATGTGCATTGTCCCAAAGTAGCATTGTCTTTTGCATGATTGTGATATCGTTTATTCTGAAATCATTGTATCTAGTCATCACTTAAACCTTGAAGGTGCCCCTGCATTTATGTTTTGCATCACTAAAGGGGGCAAGCTAGATATCACCTTATCATATTTGCACATCATGTTCATTGCAAATCTTTTTGATGTTTCAGTCTCATGTTGTAAAACTTTCAGTCATTTGTGATTTTCTCTTGAGGCAACTTAATTACTATAGAATCATTGTCTCAGTAAGCTTTTGTCATATGACTATGAAAAAGTCCTATATGGTTAATAGCATGTCACCACAGAAATTATTCTTGTTATCATTTACCTACTCGAGGACGAGCAGGAATTAAGCTTGGGGATGTTGATACGTCCAAAACGTATCTATAATTTCTGCTTGCTCCATGCCACTTTTGGGTGATATTGCTATGATATTCATACACTTCCATACACTTTTGATCATATTTGGACTAACTTACTAATCCAGTGCACCCCAGTGCCAGTTTCTGTTTTCGGCTGTTTTTGTATTTCAGGTTTTCACGTTTCGAGAACTGCCCAGAAAAATCCAGAAAAATTATATAAAAAATCAGCGTTCCGGAAACAACACTGCGTCCGAAGGGCAGCCTGGGGGGGAGGGCACAGGGGCTCCAGGCGCCCTGTGGGCGCGCCCCCCTAGGCCGCGCCGGGGGGGCGCCTGGGCCCCCCGAGGCTCCCCCGATGCCCTACTTTGGCATATATTTAAAGGACCCTCCGAAACCCTCAGAACAGGAACTCTTTTCGCGATCCCATCTCTGTTCCGCCGCCGCCGCCGCTTCCAAGATCGGGAGCACCAGGAGAACTCTTCCCGGCACCCTGCCGGAGGGGAGGATCACCACCGGGAGCTTCTCCAGCACCATGGACGCCTCCCGGATGACTCGTGAGTAGTCTCCCTTGGACCATGAGTCCATGACCAGTAGCTATGTGATGTTCTCCTCCCGTTCTTGTGCTTCACTAATTAGTCCTCGTGAGCTGCCCTACATGATCGAGGCACCTATGTAATCCTTATGCTGTTGCTATGTTGAGTTTGCTGGGATCCGATGGATTATGAGATTATGTTCAGATTGATCTTGAGTAATATATTTGATTCACCTCTTTTATATTTTAGTTCATAAGTAATTCTTGCATGTTCTCCGTTGTTATTTATTGCTTTGGCCGAGTAATAGGTAGTGACTCCAAGAGGGAACGTTATGCTCGATTGTGGGTTCATGCCCCTCGACGACTAGCTTGAGTGACAGAAACATGAGTCTAGGGGATGTGCTGTTGCCACAAGGGGGAAAACAACGGTGCTTGTGCCCGCGGGTGCAAGGATTGTTTACTTTACGCAAAGTTCTTTTAATGCAGTAGTCTGTTGCATTGAGTTTACACTATGGGTGGGACTCGCAACTTAATACCAGCGAGATGTTCTGGATAGATATCTCAAGGTGGATGATTAGTAGTAGATATTGATGGATTTCGGTCTACTTACTTTGGCGTACCGCCCATGCTTTGAACCTCAACCTTTCTTGCAATGTAGTCAGCATTGGTTTGCGTTCGTGGTCCTGTCAATTGCCCAGCTGTAATTTGTTTACCTCACATAGCTGTTTTATCGTCTTTTGGGAGAGAGACATCACTAGTGAACATCATGAGACTCCGGTCCATATTACCATCATTGATCACATACACTATTTTACTTTTCGCTATTTTATTTACTATTGCAAAACACTATCTATCACTACTATCATATTGCTTTTAACCCTTTGTGAACTACAAGGCCGGAGAGATTGACAACCTCTCTGTACTCGTTGGGAGCAAAGTTATTTGTATCTGTGTGCAGGTCCACGTTGATTGCTAATTGCGCCGTTAGCAGTTGACACCTACCTGTTGAACCTAGGAGTCTCTGGGGATTCGATCCTTGGCATCTTTGCTAGGGGAAAACACTTCTACTTACTGCATCTTACACCTTCCACTTGGGGTAATCCAACGAGGGGTTCGAGGCCCATCAAGGAGTATTTTCTGGCGCCGTTGCCGGGGACTCCACTCTTCAGGATAGGGGAGTTGCATGCTATCTTTTACCATTGCTTATTAGTCTTGTTAGTTTACCTTTCATATTTGCTTTAGTTCTTTTTATCGAAAATCACAAAAATAGTTAACTTGCTTGCTTGCTACTATGAGTTCTACCAAAAACACTAAATGGGAGGGGTACACCCCTACTTCCATTGCCCCACTTATCTCTGACGGGGTTTATAAAAAAGATAAACCTTGTGATTACACTAGTTATGACGGAGAGTTATGCCCATGGCATGGCCTTCCAGGAAAAAAGTATGAGCCTCTGTTTAAAATTGCTCCTAAGCTTCCCGAAACTTGGGAAGATGTTCAAACTCTTATAATAGAGAGCGAATTAAACAAAGAGGATGACACTACAATTATGCCCACTAATGATAAAATTAATTTTGATAATTGTAGTATTTCAGAAGTTGTCACCTTCCTACAAGGAATGGCTAAGGATCCCAACACTAGCACGCTTAATCTTGCCTTCACAGAGCATATCACTAATGCTCTCATCAAAGCTAGGGAGGAGAAACTCAGAGTAGAAGCCTCCATACCTAGAAAGATAGGAGATGGTTGGGATTCTATGATTAAAATTAAGATAAATAACTTCTCATGCTTTGCTTTATGTGATATTGTAGCTTGTACTTCTATTATGCCCAAAAGACTATATGATATGCTTAAATTGAAACCTTTTGATTCTTGTTCTTTTGGTGATGCTCTCGTTGATTCTTCCATAAAGAAACCTTTGGGGAGGATCGACGATGTTCTTATTATTGTCAATGATAATTATGTGCCCGTTGATTTCACTATTATGGATATTGAATGTGATCCTTCATGTCCAATTATTTTGGGACGTCCCTTTTTGCGCACCGTTGGTGCTGTCATTGACATGAAAGAGGGTAATATTAAATTTCAGTTTCCTCTCAAGAAAGGGATGGAACACTTCCCTCGTAAGAAGGTCAAGTTACCTTTTGAGTCCGTTGTACGGGCTAGTTATTCTTTTACTCTTGATAAAACTTGATCTATGCATTATGCCTAGCTTAAAGGCATAAAAGAAAGCGCTTTTGGGAGGCAGCCCACATGAATAAAATTTTTGCTTTTGTTGTGTCTTGATGTTGTTTACTGCTGTAGCATCATCATTGTATCTTTGCTTTTCATATTTGCGCCAAGTATAGCCTCTGATTGCTAGAAAGTTCAAAAGTTGTGAGGTGCTGTCCAGGAAACAGATTCTGTCCTTGGATAGACAAATTCGTATAAAATCACCAGATCATCTTTTTGGTCTGAATTTTTTCGACAGCGTTCTCTATATAATTGTCTTTCGTGCGTCAGTTCTGAGTTTTTTTATTTGAGTCGCAGAAGTATCCCGAACAGGTCAATTACTGCCTGCTGTTCTGTTTTTCACAGATTCTGTCCTGTTTTGCCTTACCTTCACTTTGCAAATTAAGAACTTGCTTTTTCTTTGCAAAAACCTTTTGGCAATCTTGAGAAACAGTAGAACTTCAAGAATATCCTTATTTCCAGCAAGGTATAATTATTTTATTAAGGGTACTAACCTCGCTAATCAGATTATGATGAGTTATGTATGAAGGGAGTTTTCAAGTGTGCGAGGGAAGATGATAAAAAGATTCAGGAGTGTCAAGCGCTCAAGCTTGGGGATGCCCCCGTGCACCCCCAAGAAATATTCAAGGAGACTCAAGCGTCTAAGCTTGGGGATGCCCCCGTGCATCCCCTTCTCCATCAACATTATCAGTTCGTCTTTCGTTTCGCTATATTTTTATCACTTCATGTGTTATGTGCTATGCTTGGAGCGTCTTGCTTTTAGTTTTCTTTTTTAGTTTTTCATAACGAGTCGGAACCCAGCATTCCTTTATGTGGGAGAGAAACACGCTCCACTTCTACCTAGAACATAACATAGAATTTTCATGTCTATCTATGCTGTGTGTTCTTTGTCTTTTAATAGCTACTATCGTGCTCTGCTCTTAGTATTCATGCTTATCTTTTCAAGAGCTTCTATTTAGTTGGTTGCTTGAACTCTCTTTAATTACCATGCTCACCTTATTAAGAGAGTTTGCTTCCGTTGCATTGGTTAATGTGTCTATGATAAAGATGCTACTTGCATGATGGTGCTTAGTAGTTCAGGTTTTCTTTTGGTTAATCTCAAATAGCTGGGGGGTTCCCAATGTGCTATTGGAGTACCAACTTGGTTTGTTTGCCTATGATGTGGTATGGTTTAGTAATATCTTCCTTCGAGAATTTATTTTGATTGACTTGGCGTATGCTCACGCATATTCAAGACTGTAAAGAAAGTCTGTCAAGCCTTGATGATCTTTTATTTCTGAGTAGCGATATAACTTCCATGCCTAATTCAATATTGCTTTGTCGCTCTGCATGATTATGACCGTCATTGCTCTCTTAGTTGGTCGCTCCCAGTCTTTTGCTAACCTCCACCTGTACTAAGCAAACTAACCATGCAATACATAGCTCATGGGAAAGTAGCCTAAAAACTATTGTGGTAAAGAATATGTTGCTTATGTATCTTATTTCTTATAAGTTGCTTGCTGAGCGGTAACCATGTTTCTGGGGACGCCATCAACTGTCACACTTTTGTTGAATATCATGTGAGTTGCTATGCATGTTCGTCTTGTCTGAAGTAAGGGTGATTGGCCGTGGGTTGAATTAATATGCATATTGTTAGGGAAGAACATTGGGCCGCCAACCAAAGCCATGCATCATGGTGGAAGTTTTAGCTTGGACCTTAATCCTCAATCTCTCATGAGTATATGCTTATGCATTAAAGAGGAGTCCATCATCTATTTTCTATGTTGTCCCGGTATGGATGTCCTCAAGTTGAGATCTATCAAAAACGAGAAATCAAATGCGATTTATCTCCTTGGACCTTTGTACAGGTGGCATAGAGGTACCCCTTTGTGACACTTGGTTGAAACATATGCAATGCAATGATAACCCATGGGAATCCGAGCTAATTAGGACAAGGTGCGAGCACTATTGGTATTCGATGCATGAGGCTTGCAACTTATAGGATGTTTTATGCATGACACATATGAAGTACTACTACCGTTGACACAATTGCTTCCATGTTTTCAAAATAAAAAGCTCTAGCACTTAACCTTTCTTTTACTTTTATGTTGAAGCACCAACTACTGAGAGCATGATTGTCATTCTGAGTGTAATGTGCATTGTCCCAAAGTAGCATTGTCTTTTGCATGATTGTGATATCGTTTATTCTGAAATGATTGTATCTAGTCATCACTTAAACCTTGAAGGTGCCCCTGCATTTATGTTTTGCATCACTAAAGGGGGCAAGCTAGATATCACTTTATCATATTTGCACATCATGTTCATTGCAAATCTTTTTGATGCTTCAGTTTCATGTTGTAAAACTTTCAGTCATTTGTGATTTTCTCATGAGGCAACTTAATTACTTTAGAATCATTGTCTCAGTAAGCTTTTGTCATATGACTATGAAAAAGTCCTATATGGTTAATAGCATGTCACCACAGAAATTATTCTTGTTATCATTTACCTACTCGAGGACGAGCAGGAATTAAGCTTGGGGATGTTGATACGTCCAAAACGTATCTATAATTTCTGCTTGCTCCATGCCACTTTTGGGTGATATTGCTATGATATTCATACACTTCCATACACTTTTGATCATATTTGGACTAACTTACTAATCCAGTGCACCCCAGTGCCAGTTTCTGTTTTCGGCTGTTTTTGTATTTCAGGTTTTCACGTTTCGAGAACTGCCCAGAAAAATCCAGAAAAATTATATAAAAAATCAGCGTTCCGGAAACAACACTGCGTCCGAAGGGCAGCCTGGGGGGGGCACCAGGGCTCCTGGCGCCCTGGCGGCGCGCCCCCCCTGGGCCGCGCCGGGGGGGGCGCCTGGGCCCCCCGAAGCTCCCCCGATGCCCTACTTTGGCATATATTTAAAGGGTCCTCCGTAACCCTCAGAACAGGAACTCTTTTCGCGATCCCATCTCTGTTCCGCCGCCGCCGCCGCTTCCAAGATCGGGAGCACCAGGAGAACTCTTCCCGGCACCCTGCCGGAGGGGAGGATCACCACCGGGAGCTTCTCCACCACCATGGACGCCTCCCGGATGACTCGTGAGTAGTCTCCCTTGGACCATGAGTCCATGACCAGTAGCTATGTTATGTTCTCCTCCCGTTCTTGTGCTTCACTAATTAGTCCTCGTGAGCTGCCCTACATGATCGAGGCACCTATGTAATCCTTATGCTGTTGCTATGTTGAGTTTGCTGGGATCCGATGGATTATGAGATTATGTTCAGATTGATCTTGAGTAATATATTTGATTCACCTCTTTTATATTTTTGTTCATAAGTAATTCTTGCATGTTCTCCGTTGTTATTTATTGCTTTGGCCGAGTAATAGGTAGTGACTCCAAGAGGGAACGTTATGCTCGATTGTGGGTTCATGCCCCTCGATGACTAGCTTGAGTGACAGAAACATGAGTCTAGGGGATGTGCTGTTGCCACAAGGGGGAAAACAACGGTGCTTGTGCCCGCGGGTGCAAGGATTGTTTACTTTACGCAAAGTTCTTTTAATGCAGTTGTCTGTTGCATTGAGTTTACACTATGGGTGGGACTCGCAACTTAATACCAGCGAGATGTTCTGGATAGATATCTCAAGGTGGATGATTAGTAGTAGATATTGATGGATTTCGGTCTACTTACTTTGGCGTACCGCCCATGCTTTGAATCTCAACCTTTCTTGCAATGTAGTCAGCATTGGTTTGCGTTCGTGGTCCTGCCAATTGCCCAGCTGTAATTTGTTTACCTCACATAGCTGTTTTATCGTCTTTTGGGAGAGAGACATCACTAGTGAACATCATGAGACTCCGGTCCATATTACCATCATTGATCACATCCACTATTTACTTTCGCTATTTACTTACTATTGCAAAAACTATCTATCACTACTATCATTGCTTTTAACCCTTTGTGAACTACAAGGCCGGAGAGATTGACAACCTCTCTGTACTCGTTGGGAGCAAAGTTATTTGTATCTGTGTGCAGGTCCACGTTGATTGCTACTAATCTGGCGCCGTAGCAATTGACACCTACTTGTTGAACCTAGGAGTCTCTGGGGATTCGATCCTTGGCATCTTTGCTAAGGGAAAACACTTCTACTTACTGCATCTTACACCTTCCACTTGGGGTAACCAACGAGGGGTTCGAGGCCCATCAAGGAGTATTTTCTGGCGCCGTTGCCGGGGACTCCACTCTTCAGGATAGGGGAGTTGCATGCTATCTTTTACCTTTGCTTTTTAGTCTTGTTAGTTTACCTTTCATTTTTTGCTTTAGTTCCTTTTTATCGAAAATCACAAAAATAGTTATCTTGCTTGCTTGCTACTATGGGTTCCACCGAGAACACCAAGTTGTGTGACTTCACTAGTCACAACAACGATGACTTTATCAGCACACCTATCACTACACCTGCCACTTCAGCACCTTCATATGAAATTAAACCTGCTTTACTGAACTTAGTCATGAGAGAACAATTCTCCGGTGCTGGAGATGATGTTGCTTTACACTTGAACAACTTTGTAGAACTTTGTGATATGCAAAAGTACCAAGAAATAGATGGTAATATTGTTAAGCTTAAGCTTTTTCCTTTCTTTTTGAGAGGAGGAGCAAAAATTTGGTTTCAGTCTTTGCCTAGAAATAGCATAGATTCATGGGACAAGTGCAACGATGCTTTTATCGGAAAATACTATCCACCTGCTAAAATTATCCAACTTAGAAGTAACATAATGAATTTTAAACAATTGGATAATGAACACGTTGCCCAAGCTTGGGAACGTATGAAGTCTCTTATCAAGAACTGCCCTACTCACGGTTTGACTACTTGGATGGTTATCCAAACTTTTTATGCAGGCTTGAACTTTACCTCGCGGAACTTGTTAGATTCGGCCGCGGGAGGAACTTTTATGTCAACTACACTTGGTGCTGCCACAAAGCTTCTCGATGAGATGATGACCAACTATTCTCAATGGCACACCGAACGCGCTCCAACAGGTAGGAAGGTAAACTCTGTCGAGGAGATTTCCTCCCTCAATGAAAAAGTTGACTTGATCATGTCTCTACTTTCGAAGCAATCTACTGTTGATCCTCGTGATGTTCCTTTAAATTCTTTGATTGCTCAAGAACAAGTAGATGTGAACTTTATCTCTAGAAACAATTTTAACAACAATGCTTATAGGAGTAACTTTGGTAACAATCCTAGACCGTTCCCCTCTAACTCTTATGGGAACAACAATGCTTATCCTAGTACCAAGAACGCCACTACTGAACTAGAGATCATGCTTAGAGATTTCATCACTACCCAAAAAGCCTTTAATAAGAATGTAGAAGAGAAACTACATAAACTAGATGATCTTTCTTTTAAGGTAGACCACTTAGCCAATGAGGTAAAACTACTAAAAATTGAAACTTCTCCTCTTAAGGAGAGGGAAGTCATCCCTATTAATGCTACTCAAGTACAAATTAATGAAAACATTAGGATGATGGCTAAGCTTAAAGAAAGATGGGCTAGAGAAAGGGAGGAAGAGGAAAGAATTAAGAGCCTTCCTACCCACCACACTGTTGCTACTATCCAAGTTATTGAGGATGTTCACACTCTTAGCACCCAATGTACTCCTGGTCCCAATGGACCTATTAATGGTGATGCTATAACTATAGAAACTACCAACCAAGTGAACCTTAAGGACACCACTACCACTTTACTTGATGCTCGTGACCTTGATTTTGATAATTGCACTCTTACAGAAGTTATTGATTTCCTTCACAAGATGTCTAGAGATCCCCGCACTAGCACGCTTAACCTTGCCTTCACAGAGCATATCACTAATGCTCTCATCAAAGCTAGGGAGGAGAAACTTAGAGTAGAAGCCTCCATACCTAGAAAGCTAGAAGATGGTTGGGATCCTATGATAAAAATTAATTTGAATGACTTCTCTTGTTATGCATTATGTGATGTTGGTGCTAGTACCTCTGTTATGCCCAAAAGGATATATGATATGCTTAAATTGAAACCTTATGATGCTTGTTCTTTTGGTGTTCGTCTCGTTGATTCTTCCATAAAGAAACCTTTGGGGAGGGTCGACGATGTTCTTATTGTTGTCAATGATAATTATGTGCCCGTTGATTTCACTATTATGGATATTGAATGTGATCCTTCATGTCCAATTATTTTGGGACGTCCCTTTTTGCGCACCGTTGGTGCTGTCATTGACATGAAAGAGGGTAATATAAAATTTCAGTTTCCTCTCAAGAAAGGGATGGAACACTTCCCTCGAAAGAAGATCAAGTTACCTTTTGATTCCGTTGTACGGGCTAGTTATTCTTTTACTCTTGATAAAACTTGATCTATGCATTATGCCTAGCTTAAAGGCATAAAAGAAAGCGCTTTTGGGAGGCAGCCCACATGAATAAATTTTTGCTTTTGTTGTGTCTTGATGTTGTTTACTGCTGTAGCATCATCATTGTATCTTTGCTTTTCATATTTGTGCCAAGTATAGCCTCTGATTGCTAGAAAGTTCAAAAGTTGTGAGGTGCTGTCCAGGAAACAGATTCTGTCCTTGGATAGAAAACTTCGTATAAAATCACCAGTTCATCTTTTTGGTCTGAATTTTTTCGACAGCGTTCTCTATATAATTGTCTTTCGTGCGTCAGTTCTGAGTTTTTTTATATGAGTTGCAGAAGTATCCCGAACAGATCCATTACTGCCTGCTGTTCTGTTTTTCACAGATTCTGTCCTGTTTTGCCTTACCTTCACTTTGCAAATTAAGAACTTGCTTTTTCTTTGCAAAAACCTTTTGGCAATCTTGAGAAACAGTAGAACTTCAAGAATATCCTTATTTCCAGCAAGGTATAATTATTTTATTAAGGGTACTAACCTCGCTAATCAGATTATGATGAGTTATGTATGAAGGGAGTTTTCAAGTGTGCGAGGGAAGATGATAAAAAGATTCAGGAGTGTCAAGCGCTCAAGCTTGGGGATGCCCCCGTGCACCCCCAATAAATATTCAAGGAGACTCAAGCGTCTAAGCTTGGGGATGCCCCCGTGCATCCCCTTCTCCATCAACATTATCAGTTCATCTTTCGTTTCGCTATATTTTTATCACTTCATGTGTTATGTGCTATGCTTGGAGCGTCTTGCTTTTAGTTTTCTTTTTTAGTTTTTCATAACGAGTCGGAACCCAGCATTCCTTTATGTGGGAGAGAAACACGCTCCACTTCTACCCAGAACATAACATAGAATTTTCATGTCTATCTATGCTGTGTGTGTTCTTTGTCTTTTAATAGCTACTATCGTGCTCTGCTCTTAGTATTCATGCTTATCTTTTCAAGAGCTTCTATTTAGTTGGTTGCTTGAACTCTCTTTAATTACCATGCTCACCTTATTAAGAGAGTTTGCTTCCGTTGCATTGGTTAATGTGTCTATGATAAAGATGCTACTTGCATGATGGTGCTTAGTAGTTCAGGTTTTCTTATGGTTAATCTCAAATAGCTGGGGGGTTCCCAATGTGCTATTGGAGTACCAACTTGGTTTGTTTGCCTATGATGTGGTATGGTTTAGTAATATCTTCCTTCGAGAATTTATTTTGATTGACTTGGCGTATGCTCACGCATATTCAAGACTGTAAAGAAAGTCTGTCAAGCCTTGATGATCTTTTATTTCTGAGTAGCGATATAACTTCCATGCCTAATTCAATATTGCTTTGTCGCTCTGCATGATTATGACCGTCATTGCTCTCTTAGTTGGTCGCTCCCAGTCTTTTGCTAACCTCCACCTGTACTAAGCAAACTAACCATGCAATACATAGCTCATGGGAAAGTAGCCTAAAAACTATTGTGGTAAAGAATATGTTGCTTATGTATCTTATTTCTTATAAGTTGCTTGCTGAGCGGTAACCATGTTTCTGGGGACGCCATCAACTGTCACACTTTTGTTGAATATCATGTGAGTTGCTATGCATGTTCGTCTTGTCTGAAGTAAGGGTGATTGGCCGTGGGTTGAATTAATATGCATATTGTTAGGGAAGAACATTGGGCCGCCAACCAAAGCCATGCATCATGGTGGAAGTTTTAGCTTGGACCTTAATCCTCAATCTCTCATGAGTATATGCTTATGCATTAAAGAGGAGTCCATCATCTATTTTCTATGTTGTCCCGGTATGGATGTCCTCAAGTTGAGATCTATCAAAAACGAGAAATCAAATGCGATTTATCTCCTTGGACCTTTGTACAGGTGGCATAGAGGTACCCCTTTGTGACACTTGGTTGAAACATATGCAATGCAATGATAACCCATGGGAATCCGAACTAATTAGGACAAGGAGCGAGCACTATTGGTATTCGATGCATGAGGCTTGCAACTTATAGGATGTTTTATGCATGACACATATGAAGTACTACTACCGTTGACACAATTGCTTCCATGTTTTCAAAATAAAAAGCTCTAGCACTTAACCATTCTTTTACTTTTATGTTGAAGCACCAACTACTGAGAGCATGATTGTCATTCTGAGTGTAATGTGCATTGTCCCAAAGTAGCATTGTCTTTTGCATGATTGTGATATCGTTTATTCCGAAATCATTGTATCTAGTCATCACTTAAACCTTGAAGGTGCCCCTGCATTTATGTTTTGCATCACTAAAGGGGGCAAGCTAGATATCACCTTATCATATTTGCACATCATGTTCATTGCAAATCTTTTTGACGTTTCAGTCTCATGTTGTAAAACTTTCAGTCATTTGTGATTTTCTCTTGAGGCAACTTAATTACTATAGAATCATTGTCTCCGTAAGCTTTTGTCATATGACTATGAAAAAGTCCTATATGGTTAATAGCATGTCACCACAGAAATTATTCTTGTTATCATTTACCTACTCGAGGACGAGCAGGAATTAAGCTTGGGGATGTTGATACGTCCAAAACGTATCTATAATTTCTGCTTGCTCCATGCCACTTTTGGGTGATATTGCTATGATATTCATACACTTCCATACACTTTTGATCATATTTGGACTAACTTACTAATCCAGTGCACCCCAGTGCCAGTTTCTGTTTTCGGCTGTTTTTGTATTTTAGGTTTTCACGTTTCGAGAACTGCCCAGAAAAATCCAGAAAAATTATATAAAAAATCAGCGTTCCGGAAACAACACTGCGTCCGAAGGGCAGCCTGGGGGGGGGCACAGGGGCTCCAGGCGCCCTGTGGGCGCGCCCCCCTAGGCCGCGCCGGGGGGGCGCCTGGGCCCCCCGAGGCTCCCCCGATGCCCTACTTTGGCATATATTTAAAGGACCCTCCGAAACCCTCAGAACAGGAAGTCTTTTCGCGATCCCATCTCTGTTCCGCCGCCGCCGCCGCTTCCAAGATCGGGAGCACCAGGAGAACTCTTCCCGGCACCCTGCCGGAGGGGAGGATCACCACCGGGAGCTTCTCCACCACCATGGACGCCTCCCAGATGACTCGTGAGTAGTCTCCCTTGGACCATGAGTCCATGACCAGTAGCTATGTGATGTTCTCCTCCCGTTCTTGTGCTTCACTAATTAGTCCTCGTGAGCTGCCCTACATGATCGAGGCACCTATGTAATCCTTATGCTGTTGCTATGTTGAGTTTGCTGGGATCCAATGGATTATGAGATTATGTTCAGATTGATCTTGAGTAATATATTTGATTCACCTCTTTTATATTTTAGTTCATAAGTAATTCTTGCATGTTCTCCGTTGTTATTTATTGCTTTAGCCGAGTAATAGGTAGTGACTCCAAGAGGGAACGTTATGCTCGATTGTGGGTTCATGCCCCTCGATGACTAGCTTGAGTGACAGAAACATGAGTCTAGGGGATGTGCTGTTGCCATAAGGGGGAAAACAACGGTGCTTGTGCCCGCGGGTGCAAGGATGGTTTACTTTACGCAAAGTTCTTTTAATGCAGTTGTCTGTTGCATTGAGTTTACACTATGGGTGGGACTCGCAACTTAATACCAGCGAGATGTTCTGGATAGATATCTCAAGGTGGATGATTAGTAGTAGATATTGATGGATTTCGGTCTACTTACTTTGGCGTACCGCCCATGCTTTGAATCTCAACCTTTCTTGCAATGTAGTCAGCATTGGTTTGCGTTCGTGGTCCTGTCAATTGCCCAGCTGTAATTTGTTTACCTCACATAGCTGTTTTATCGTCTTTTGGGAGAGAGACATCACTAGTGAACATCATGAGACTCCGGTCCATATTACCATCATTGATCACATCCACTATTTACTTTCGCTATTTACTTACTATTGCAAAAACTATCTATCACTACTATCATTGCTTTTAACCCTTTGTGAACTACAAGGCCGGAGAGATTGACAACCTCTCTGTACTCGTTGGGAGCAAAGTTATTTGTATCTGTGTGCAGGTCCACGTTGATTGCTACTAATCTGGCGCCGTAGCAATTGACACCTACTTGTTGAACCTAGGAGTCTCTGGGGATTCGATCCTTGGCATCTTTGCTAAGGGAAAACACTTCTACTTACTGCATCTTACACCTTCCACTTGGGGTAACCAACGAGGGGTTCGAGGCCCATCACCTCCTCATCCCAAAGAAAAGCGTCGCGACGAAGGAGACGCGTGAGTGGAGCCGCGATGAGGCCGAACTCCCGGATGAATTTCCGGTAGTACCCCGCAAGGCCCAGAAAGCCGCGAAGAGCCCGTGGGGACTGCGGGATCGGCCAGGCAGAGACGGCCGCCAGCTTGTCGGCGTCCATGGCCACCCCCTCTGCTGAGATGACGTGGCCGAGGTAAGCGACTGAAGTCGTCCCGAACGAGCACTTCGAGTGCTTCAGATGAAGGTGATGCACCCGAAGCTCGTTGAAGACGATGGTGACGTGCTGGAGGTGCTCTGCCCATGTAGCGCTGAAGATAAGAATGTCATCAAAGAAAACGAGCACAAACTGGCGTAAGTATGGCCGCAGCACGTCGTTCATGAGAGCCTGAAAGGTCGTCGGGGCGTTGGCTAGCCCGAAAGGCATCACCAAGAACTCGAAGTGGCCGTGATGAGTCCGAAACGCCGTCTTGGCAATGTCGTCGGGGTGCATGCGCACCTGGTGGTACCTTGAGCGAAGATCCAGCTTGGTGAAGAAGCACGCCCCATGTAGTTCATCCAATAGCTCATCGACCACCGGTATCGGAAACTTGTCCTTCAATGTCACCGCATTAAGGCCACGGTAATCGATGCAGAAGGGCCACGTACCGTCCGACTTGCGGACGAGGAGCACCGGTGCGGTGAATGGTGACGTAGAGATCCGGATGATGCCGGCGGCGAGCATGAGCGCGCACTACCGCTCCAGCTCGTCCTTCTGCAACTGAGGGTACCGGTAGGGTCGTACGGCCACCGGTGGCGAGCCCGGCTGAAGGTGAATACGATGATCGTAGGCTCGGGTGGGTGGCAGGCCCTTCGGCTCCTCGAAGAGGTCTCGGTGCTGCTGCAGGAGGTGGTCCAGAAGAGGATGCTCGGTCTCGGCGGAGGCTGCGGCCAACTGAAGCTGTGGTGGCGCCGGCTTGCCCCCGATGCCCTCCCACCGGATGCGGCGACCGAGCCGCCAGAATGTCATCGTCAAGGCGTCAAAGTCCCATAGGATGGGCCCGAGAGTCCGTAGAAAGTCGACGCCGAGGATGAAGTCGAAGCAGCCCAAATCGATGCCGGCGCACGTGATGGTGAAGTTCTCCTCGCCGATGGTGATGGGCACGTCTCGTGCGAGCCCATGGCAGTGGAGGCGGTCGCCGTTCGCCACGGTGACACGAAGTTGCTCCCCATCCGTCGGCTGGAGTGCGAGGCGCCGCATGGTGGACTCCGGCAAAAAGTTATGTGTGGAGCCCGTGTCGAGAAGAGCGATCAGCCGCTCGCCGTGGATCGTCACGGGCAGAAGCATCGTCCGCTCGTCGCGGATGCCGGCCAGCGCGTGGAGCGATACGACGAGTGCGGTGGCCTGCGCCGGTGGCGGCGCTGGTTCCACGGCCGCGGCGTTGGCGAGGCCGTCATCGGCTGTGTCCTCCTCCGTAGCGTCGATGGTCTCCAAGTAGAAGAGGCGCGGGCAGACATGGCCCGGTGCGTAGGGCGCGTCACAGTTGAAGCAAAGCCCCAGGCGGCGGCGCTCGAGCTGCTCTGCCTGAGTCAGACGCCGAAAAGGGCGCGTCGCGGCCGGGGTAGCCGCTGGTGCGGCGGTCGGCGGAGCAGGTGCCGCCGGAGGCGGATGGGGATGTGGCCGACCCCCTCGTGGTGCCGACGTCGGCGGTAAAGCCTGGGCGCGACGCTCGAAAGCCCGAGCGTAGTACATGGCCGTCTGTAGGTCTTGGGGGCCCCTCAACTCGACGTCCACGCGGATGTGATCCGGAAGGCCTCCAATAAAGAGCTCCGCCCGTTGGAGGGCCGTCACGCCCGGCGCATGACACGCCAGGGCCTGGAAGCGGTCGGCGAAATCCTGTACCGTAGAGGTGAAGGGTAGACGGCCCAGTTCGGCCAGGCGGCTCCCGCGAACTGGCGGTCCAAAGCGGATGAGGCACATCTCCCGAAAGCGCTCCCACGGAGGCATGCCGCCCTCGTCCTGCTCGAGGGCGTAGTACCATGTGTGGGCAGTCCCGCGGAGGTGGTAGGAGGCCAGCCAGGTGCGCTCGGATGCAAGTGTGCGCTGGCCACGGAAGAACTGCTCACACTGGTTGAGCCAGTTAAGTGGGTCCTCCGTACCGTCAAACGTGGCGAAGACGATCTTGGCGAACCGGGGGGGGGGGTGTCGGGGCCGGCGCGCCCGGACCAATCGGCTCGGCTGTCCGTAGTGGTGATGAGGCCGGAGCGCGGTCGACGGTGGGAGGCCCGGCGGAGGCCCCTCCCGAGCTGGCCGAGGCCCCGAGCGTGGGCTCCGGTGTGTAGCCCGCCTCCATGAACACGGGTGGTGACGACGTCCCGGTGAGCCAGGCGGGCATCTGAGATGGCGATGACGGAAATCGGACCTGCTGGATGGGTAAGCCGGCCGGGGAGGACTGCCCCAGCCCGGAGCTGGGCGGAGGAGGTTGCTGTGTTGGGGCGGCCGTCGGGAACGGCGCGGCTGGACCCGCCCCTGGCCATTGAGGCCACTGTGGCGCGGGGGCGGCCGCTGTCGGCGCTGGCGGCGCCGGTGTAGACCACGGCGGCCACGAGATCGCGGGGGCGGAAAGCTGTGGCGCCCCGGCGATTGATGCGGGAACGGAGTACCATGGCAGGGCCGGCGGCCCGGCGGCCACTGCCGGCGGCTGGGGCGGGGGCGGCCCGTACGGACCCGCCAGGAAGAGCCGGATGCCCTGCACCGCGACGACCAGGTCGTTGAGGACGCCGGTCATGGCCTCCGGCGTGTAGATGAGTGGTGCGGGGGAGGACAAGGGCGGTGGCCCCGTGGCGGGAGGAGGCGCCGCGCCCAGCGATGCGCCGGCTGGGCCGAATGGCGCCGCTGGAAGGATCGGCGGCGGCCCCGTGGTGGCGCCCGGGGATGGCGCGGCGGCGGTGGTGGCAGGGGGCAGCGAGGGAAGAGGTGGTGGAGCTGACATGATCGAAACCGAGCTAGATGACACCAAGGTGATAGGAGCTAGGGTTCTGCCCTGCATTGGACGTAGATTATAGGGGAAGGAGGGCGGCTGGCGAGAGCTGGCGCGCTGCGGCCGGCGACGAGGCGCCGTCCTGGCGCGAGGGTTGGCGGCGGCAGCGAGAGGTGCGGCTAGGGTTAGGGTTTCCGGCTCCTCCGAAAGCCGGGCAATAGAATAGTCTTATTGCTTAATCTCAAAAATAGTATTACAACTTGTTTATATAACCATGCTATAAAGAAAAACTAAGATAACTTGCGGGCTAAGTTTGCCCGATGGGCCTCCTACGGCTGTAGGTCCGGCCGGTCATAACAATAGACGTGTGAAACAGAATATTACATAAACATATTTGGTAAATGACATATAAATGGATAATGTACGGAACTATAAAAATATATGAAAAAAAATTAAAACGAACGAAAAGTAAAACTGCTCGTACTACTAATTTCTTTTTTATTAAAAAGATGTAGCCAGAAAAAAAAGGGAGCTCCTGGGCATTTTTTTCCCACGCGATTCAAACTATGTAAAAATATATCGAAATATGTATTTGGCACATCTGTGCCAGTTTATAAAACTGCCACACGAGTTGGATGCCGTCCGTTTGTAGATGGCGCGGTCGCGATCTCATCACTCGGGCGCTGGAAACAGAGAAGATGGAGTTGAGATTTGTTCAAAAAAAAAAAAAAGAGTTGAGATATATTTACGCACGCATGCCACCGCGAAGTGAACCTAGCGTACCGATTCGTTCAAAGTCACGCCACGCGGTTTCTTTCCTCTCTCTCACCATGCCACGGCAAGATGAAACTCCTGTTCGCCGCCGTTGCCAGTACTCTGTGTTCGCCCACCTCAACCCCGTAGCTCATCCTCGAGCCCACCGCCGGCCGGGCCGGTCGTTCCCGTAGAACTCGCCATCAACGCCCAGTCATTTGACTTCGACCTCAACTCCGCCGCTCGTCCTCGACCTCACCTCTGCTCGTATGCCGCCGGCATGGCCGCTTTCCCCGTCGAGCTGACCTCTGAGCTCGTCCTTGTCCGGATTCCCATCCGTGCTCATCCCGGTCCTGCTTGTTTCTTTGAGACCAGCGAGGAGACTCATCCTTCTACGTACGAACGGGCTCGTCCTTGTCCTGCTCGTCCCATACAACATCAGGCATCAGCAGTAGTTTGAAGGTGCAGGTGCGGAAGCTAGACAACACCTTTGTGGACTGATAGGCCTGGGCGATGGCTGCAGCCCTCCATTACATCAACCTTAAGGTGGTGTATAAATTATAGGTAAATCTGGAGTCTAGGTAGGTGACTTCTCTGAATTTTGTTGTACTAGTCGAGTAACTAATTCAAGGTAGGTGACTTTTCTGAATTCTGGTGTACTAGCAGAGTAACTAGTAGAGAATAAGCGCCTGAGTGTGCCTCGATCCTGGTGTGCAAAAATGGTTGATACATACAGGGATGTAGCACATGTATCAGTGACATAAACACATTATTATGATCTATTGTTGATCTGCCTTGATAGAACAGAATATAATCAAAATTATTTGCCATTGTTCCTTTTCCCAAAGTTTATACTTCAGTCTGATTGAGTATGATTTCTTCCCCACATCTGGACATGATTCAGTCATCCATACGATACTTAACGGTTTTGATTGTCTTGGATGTGCACATGATTAGATCATAGTTTATATAATGGGTTAAATTTATGTTGTGAACAAGGAAATGAAATTCCAACCTCTGTTTTGGATGTGGCCTTCTCAGACCATGTTGCTGCTAGTTCACAGAACCATCCATTGCTCGATGGTGAGGATTTTCATCTAGTACATATGCAGAACCTGCATTAGTCTTCTATAAAGTAACATTTTTACATCAGAATCTTTGTTGTGAGAGTACTTGACCTGGATTAGCATCTTAGCATGACATTTTGAAAAAGTAAAGATATATTTTATTCATTTCAAATTGAGGTGCCATGAACATATTTTCTCCATATTAACCATGTCCATATTCTATTGTATTTGTTGAAAAGTGCCCGCGGTAATTTTTGAGTAAATAACATGGTAACATGTGCACCACGGACCTCATAATGTCGGTGCAAACACCACGGTATGTTTGGACTCGAGAAGAAAGTTGTTGAAAATATACCCATGGTAAATTCTCTACAAGTAGCATCATAATATACGCACCGCATATTAGATAACTTAGTTACAAACACTGTGGTAACATTCATCATGGGGAACAAGAGCAGATACCCTGGTAAATTATGTGGAAATAGCATGAGGATATATGTATCACAGACGTGATAACTTAGGTATAAAACACCATTGTGACTTTGACCATGGGGAAGAAAATTATTGAAAAGATACACCTGGTAAATTAAGTCTAAATAGCATGATAATATATGCACCGCAGATCTGATAACTTAGGTGAAAACACCATGGTAATTTGAACCCGAGCAATTTTTTTTGTTGAAACACACCCATGCAACTTATGTAAAAATAGCACGGCAATATACAAACTACATGCCCAAAAACTTATGCGGTAACGTTTACCAAGGAGGAAAAAAGTTGTTGAAAAATATATCCCCGATCACTTATGTGAAAATAGCACGATAATATATGAACCGCATACCCGATAACTTACGTACAAAAATCATAGTAACTTTGACCAAGGAGGGAAAAATGTTGCTGAAAACCTCCTCCCCCCTTGGTAACTTATGTGAAAATATCACATGAATATATGAAGCATACCCGATAACTTAAATATAAACACCGCGATAAGTTTGACCAAGGATGGGGAAAAGTTGTTGAAAACATACCCTCTCGGTAAGTTATGTGAAAATTGCACGGTAATATGCGAAGCACATACTTGATAACTTACGTAAAATCACAGTGCTAACTTTGACAAAGTTGGAATTTTTTGTTGAAAAGCATACCCCCAGTAACCTATGAAAAAATAACACGATAATATAGGAACTGCATATTTGATAACTTACATGCAAAGACCTTCCTAACTTTGACCAAGGGGGAGGCAAAGTTGTTGAAAACATACCCCCGATAACTCATATGAAAATAACACAGCAAGATACGAAACACATACCTGATAACTTATGTACAAACACCTAGGTAAGTTTGAAAAAGTCGGAAAAAAGTTATTGAACAACATACCCCCCCCCCTCTAACTTATATAAAAATAACATGGTAATATATGAACAGCATACCCGATAACTTGCATACAAACATCGCGATAACTTTGACCAAGAGGGAAAAAAGTTGTTGAAAAACATAACCCGGTAACTTACGTGAAAATAACACGATAATATACGCACCACGTACCCGATAAGTTACGTACAAACACCATGGTATATTTGACCAAGGAGGGAAAATTTTGATGAAAAATATACTCCCGATAACTTATATGAAAAATACCATGATAATTTGCATGTCACATGCATGGTAACTTTTGAACCCAAAATGAAAGTCGTCGAAACATACCAACATGCGAATTATTTTTGAAGATCTCGTCGCGATGAATCTTTTATGTGAAAACAATTTTTGCATCGAACCGATGGTTTGAGCCACAAAACATTTTAAACACAATAGGGAGAATCTAGAATGATAGCAACACATTTGTCCTCTTGTGCAGACATGCATGGGAATGTGGAGAAGAGCCGGAGAACCATTTTTATGCCCCCGGTAACTTATGTGAAAATATCATGATAACTTGCATATCATGAACATGGTAACTTATGTAGCCCAGACGTGGTAACTTTTGACCCTCCAAAAAAATCATCGAAACATACCAACATGGGATCTAGTTTCGAAGATCTCGTCGCGATGATTCTTTTATGTAAAAACGGTTTTTGCATAGAACTGACGGTTTTAGCTACCAAACATTTTGAATGTTTAAAATAAGAAAAAACTAGAATGACATCAGCTTTTTTGTCTTGTAGTGTATTCATATAATTAGAAGAAGCGAATGCACACGAGAGGCTAGGTGATCATGCAAATGCATGCATGCATGTGGATATAGAGAAGAAAAATGGTGTGGTAGTTTTGGTAATATGGCACACGTGTGCCAAATATTGCGGTCCAAAATATATATCTACTACGATTCACATCCTCATGTAATCCTTTTCAGAAAAAAAATCTTATGTAACGAATATCAATATATCATGTGAAATCGTCGGTGCGCGAAATCAACGAACCACTCATCACGCGCCTGCTTGGAGACCAAATGGTCTGTGCGTGGGCACTCACCACCACCATCGGGTATTCTCGAGATGCCCCGTCGGACCTCACACAACGGGCAGCTTCGTCCCACCGTACACACAGCAACAGTGCATCTTGCAGCAGCTAGCTTAATTAGCAAGGAGCTAGTAGCTTTTGACAAGTCCCATCGTCACGCGCCTTCAGAGACACAGCGTGCTCCATTATTGGTGCCCAGCGCCATTGCTCTCACACAAATGGTCTGTGTGTGGGCACTCACCACCACCGTCGGGTATTCTCGAGATGCCTTGTCGGACCTCATGCAACTCCACGGCGCGACCCCAAACGGACTTCCGGTTTGATCGGATTCCGTTTGGGGAGTGATTTGGGGTCGTGTTCGGGCATGTCCTGGGATGCGGTGGTCGTGCGCCCATCGCGCATTTTTCTTTGTAAGTCCTTAACTTTTTATTATCATTCATTTTTGGTACATGACAATACATCATCGCATTTTGATTAGTATAGCAAGGCCAAAGAAAATAAAAACTACAAGAATACATTTTATAAGATACCCAACTTACATAACTCCTCCCTTGAGTTGAAAATAAGAACTACAAGAATACATTTTACAAGATACCCAACTTCCATAACTCTTCCCTTGAGTTGGGTATCTTCTAAAATCCGAGCGGCTAGAGGAGGAGCCACTGCTTGCATGTGGCCTTGCGGCCCTGCTAGAGCCTTCCGGCGAGGTGCCCGGCCAGTCCATGGCGCGGCCGGGCCTCCCACAGCCGGGCGAGCTCAAGACCGACCGGATCCGCCCCAAATCCGGCCGGCGGGTGCGCAAATCAGGTGGCCGTGGTTGGGTAGCTCGGCGACGCCAAGGGGAAGGGCCTGGGCGAGCGCGCGTCCTAACTGCACGGCTGCAATGGCAGCGGCGGCGGCGACTGCAGCGAGGGGAAGAGTGAGGGGAGTGCGGCCGGAGGGAGGGAGGGGGGCGGATAGAAAAAGGCGTGCCACCGACAGACGGGCCAAGGGAGGACACACGCAGACGGCCCGCGCGTCCGCGTGGTGTCCGTTTCACCCCAAAAAGGCGCAAACTTGGGCCAGGGGTTGTTCGAAAGCGGACACAAAACGGACAAAAATCCGTTTGCTCCCGCGTGCTGGGCCGTCCAGTTTGTTCGTTTTACCCCAAACGGACAGAATGGGGCGGAGTGGTGGAGCTGGCCTCACACACGGCAACAGTGCATCGTGCAGCAGCTAGCTTAATTATCAAGGACAAGTCCCATCGTCACGCGCATTCCCAGACACAGCTCCATTATTGGTGCCCAGCACCATTGCTCCTCTTCCTCCCTCACCAAACACCAATCATTCAGCTGCCTCTTCTCGTTAGCCAGCCTAGCTTCTTCACCAGAGAGCAGAGGAGAGCAGATCCAGAGTGAAGGCGGCGAGAAGGGGAGAGATGGCGGGGGTGGGCGTTGGGACGGGGGCGATGAACTCCCTCCTCGGCAAGCTCACCGCCTTGCTCAGCGACGAGTACAATCTGCTCAAGCGGGTCCGCAAGGAGATCCAGTTTCTTGAGCGCGAGCTCAGCGGCATGCAAGCCCTGCTGGAGAGACTGGCGGACATGGAGGAGAAACTCGACATCATGGCCAGGGGCTGGAGAGACAGAGTGCGCGATCTTAGCTACGACATAGAAGACTGCATCGACCGCTTCATGGACCGCCTCGGAAGCGGAGATGCCAAACCAAAGTTCATGAAGAGGACGGCGCGCCGGCTCAAGACTCTGTGGGCGCGCCATGACATCGCCACTCAGATCAAAGAGCTCAAAGCTCGCGTCATGGAGGAAAGCGAGCGCCGTGACAGGTACAAGCTTCCTACCTACTCTCACCGCAAAAAAAAAAAAAACTTCCTACCTACTCTTGCAGCTGTATGTCTGGATGCAACATGGGATTAATAAAGTGTTTTTTGTCGAAAAAAATGATACTAGGTACAAGTTTGATGAGAGTTACTACAGTGCAATGAAGACGGTGGAGATAGACCCGCGGATAACTGCCATCCACGAGGAGGTCAAGGGCTTGGTGGCAATGGACGGCCCAATGAAGCACGTCATTGCCTTGCTGATGGATGAGAGTAAGGAGTTGAAAGTGGTGCCGATTGTCGGATCAGGAGGGTTGGGGAAGACAACCTTGGCCATGGAGGTCTATCGCAAGATTGGATCAGGAGGGGACTTCCAGTGCCAAGCTTGTGTGTCAGTGTCGCGCACACTTGATCTGGTGAATCTCCTGAAAGATATCTTGTCTCAGATCGATAAAGATGCATACAAAGAATCTCAGAGTTGGGAAAAGGAACAACTAATCCGTGAAATCAAACAGATCTTGACAGGAAAGAGGTACTGATTATAGATGATTTGCTATCATTTGTTTAATTTTGTCCTCCTGTTTATACAAGCACCTAGCACTAATTGATTCATATATTTGGACGACATGAACAATTATTATTATTTAAAGTTACCAGGCTAGATCAAATGGTCATCTCTATAGCTATATGGAGTACGATTAGTTCCTTGAACATCTAGATTGTTTTCGCATTACCTCAAACTATCTGACCAGTAACTGTTGATGACAAGCACTCATTCATCTTAGCTTCATAAACAGGCACACATAAAAAAAAAGTTCACTTCAGTTCAACCCTCCATGTAACAATGATATAGCAAATAAATAAGAAAATGCTGGATCAGTCTAATTTACTTTCCTCTTTGGACCATACTTCTTCTCAATCAAAAATGTTCATAGTTCGACTGGTCCTCTTCTTTTTATGCCTTGGCGCCTATTTCTTCTGTAGATAAGTTTTAACTTCTAAAATTGCTTGGGTTGAAGTGTTCTAATTTCAGACTATACCCATCAAAGACCTTGTCCTGACTGCTGAAATAGTACTTCATTATACCCCGACCCAAACCACAACCGTTTTATGAACGTCACTCCTTTCTTTGGACAAAGGTTTATTGATTCTAAAGATGTTCTCAAGGTGATGCAACAAATCGATTAGAATTCAAACCTCAGCCTCAACATCAGATCCAAATCGTGGCAGTTTCATCTCGTCTGGATGGCTGCGTGTGCAAGGCGGCATGGCTCCATGTGCACACAGGACGGAGAACAAAGGAGAAAATATAGGTCCCACAAAAAAAAAATAGATGGCATGTAGGCAAGACATCACATGAATCATTATGGTTGCAAATAGTTGATGTTTGTGCTTCTACTGCTAGTATTAGGGTTCGAGATTGAAACTCAAACCTGACACTAGTTTAATGGGTCAGGTAGACTTATTTTCTTTCTTCTATTAATAATATGTCATGTAGTCCCTTGATGTGCTTCATATACTTTTGTTTTCACTTACCATCGGGATGCAATGAGTTAGTACTTCTAACAGTTTGATTGATGCAAGAAAAAGTTACGGAAATGTAAATATGAAACATTTATGTATCTCTTTGCATGTATCAAGTTAAGTGCTAGTGAAATTCATCACAATAATGACAATGCTTAACAGTACACAATCTTGACTGCAGGTATTTCATTGTTATTGATGATGTATGGAAAGAACAAGATTGGAAATTGATCAAGGCAGCATTTCCTGACAATAATAATGGTAGTAGAATAATTGCTACTACACGCATTACCGGTGTAGCTAATCTATGTTGTTCCATATCCAATGAGCAACCATATCAAATGGCACCTCTAGATGATGTTGATTCTCGAAGATTGTTCTTTAAGAGAATTTTCTACTCAAATGATTCATGTCCTTCTGAACTGGAAGAAGTTTCTGCTAGGATTTTAAAAAAATGTGGCGGACTGCCACTGGCTATAATTACAGTTGCAAGTTTGCTTGCCAGTAAGACACATAACAAGGATGAATGGGAGAGACTGCAAGATTCCATTGGTACTGGTTCTTCGTTTGATAAAGATGGGGACTTAAAAGGGATGAAAGATATATTGTTACATAGTTACCTGGATCTTCCCCACCACCTGAAGACTTGTTTACTTTACTTGTGCTTATATCCAGAGGACTCGATGATCAATATTAAACGGTTGAAATGGAAATGGATTGCGGAAGGATTCATTGCTACACAATGGGGAAGTTTGGATCAAGTAGCAGAGAACTATTTTAATGAACTCGTAAATAGAAATATGATCCAACCAGTTTATGGTAATTATGGCAGTTCAGTGAAATATTGTAGGGTCCATGATATGGTGCTTGACCTTATTATATCTTTATCGGATGAGGAGAATTTTGCCACTGTCTTAAATGGGCGTATATGCAATTCTTTCCCAAATAAGATACGTCGTCTGTCCATGCAATCTAGTGGCAAAGAGCATAAAGGGGTAGTTGGTGCAATTACAGAAACCAAGATACATCTTCGCTCACTGACTGTGTTTAAGCTGCATAAGCAGATACCCCATCTCGTGGACTTCCATGCTTTGAGGGTGTTGGATCTTGAAAAATGTTATTGGTTGGAAAACAAGCATGTAAAACACATAGGAAGTTCATGCCAGCTGAGGTATTTGAGAATTGGCCGTTCTAAGATTACTGAGCTTCCTGGTGAAATCGGAAAGCTGCAGCACTTAGAGACTCTCGATTTGAGAGACTGTTGGTCACTTCTAAGAGTGCCATCAACCGTGGTGCAGTTGCGGAAATTGGTGCGCCTATTTGTCAGCCGTTTTATACAATTACCTGCAAGTGGGATCCAGAGTCTGCAGGCCTTGGAGGAGTTAAGCTTGGAGAAAACTGACGACCCAGTGAGATTTGCGGAGGAAGTAAACGAGTCGGGCAAATGCAACCTTCGCTATCTTCGTACTCGTGGAAAGATAGCCGAGCGTCTGTTCTGTAACCCATGCTACGCATACCCGTGCCTCCAAGTTCTTAAAATTCGGTTTGTAAAACACCTGATGGGAATGGCCTCCCTCAAGAATCTCGTGAAGCTATGCATAACAGTCCAGAAATTTGATATGGAGGGTCTCCAAGTCCTCATGGGCATGCCTTCTCTGGCCCATCTTGAGCTATGCCTTGCAGAGGTCATCGAAGAAAAGCTGACCGTGGGTAGTAATAATGGATTCAAACTGCTAAAGGTGTTCCACTTCCAATATACGGCATCCTCTCCTTTTGTATTGGAACAAACATCAAGCGGTGGACTGTGTTGGATTTTGATCGGTAGATCGAATCACGACCGAAGCTAATACACGTACGTGTGTAAAGCTGGCTCGAAGCAAGCAGGCAATCAGGTTAATTGATTCACAGGAGCACTATGTTGCCTGTGTAACCGCTACGTAAACCTGGCTTGCTAGCTAGCTCTAGCCGATCGGCTGTCTCGGCGAAACCTCCAGGCAGAACAAAACTGATCGATACTGATTTTGGTGATAGCTACAGGCTCGTGTCGAACCTGGGCTTTTTCCTTTTCGTTGTGATTTTCTCGTTATACAAAGGTTACAGGGTACGTACCTATATATATTAGCTAGCCAGCATAAGCTACCCTACTCCGTGTCGGTTTCCAATTCTAATCCTACACGGAGACATACACATACACGTGTAGTACCTGAACAGATATGGAGACTAAGCCGTGTTGAACTCTAACATTCACCCCCTTAAACACGGCATCCTCGTTACGACCCGGATCCCAGACACGATTGCTGCTACTAATAGGCATTTCTTTCGCCGTTCTTTGTAGCATTCTGGGGACTGACTTCAATGCCGTCAGCTCATCCGTAGGTTGACGGCAACACTCCCTTTTGGCCGCATCTTGAAAGTTCACCTGTTCTTCGGTGCTTGATAGATTGTCTTTCGGATTCTCATGGAGACATCTTTTGAATCCGCGCGAGACCAATCTTCGGTCTAACTTTGAGTTCCAAGCTCTTGGCGCTTGCTTTAGCCCGTAAAGTGCCTTCTTGAGCTTGTAAACTTTTCCTTCTTTTCCTTTCTTCTCGTAGCCGTTGGGTTGTTCCACGTACACTTCTTCTTTGTGGTCGCCGTTGAGAAAAGCGGATTTCACATCCATATGATGAACCTTCCAATCCTCTTGTGGTGCAAACACCTCCTCATAGTCAACTCCTTGACGATGTACGTAGCCCTTTGCAACGAGTCTTGCCTTGTACTTCACAATGGCACCCTTCGTGTCCTTCTTTAACTTGTAAACCCACTTCAAACCTATGGCCTTTTGGTTCGGAGGTCGGGTTACCAAAGTCCACGTGCCATTGCTCTCGATCGCCTTCATCTCCTCATCCATGGCGTGCATCCAATTTGAACTTTTGCTCGCCTCTACGAAGTTTGCCGGCTCCTCAACTCCGAGTAAACACAAATCGGAATACTCGAGCGTAACTGGCTTTGCGTATTTGTAGACTTTCTTGAGGGTCTTGTAGCGATGAGGCCCGGAAGAATCCGTTGTGGCTTGCGAAGGAGGCGACACAAGTTGTGTCGGCGTCGATGCACTTGAGGAAGACGGTTGAGTTTCGGGCGTGGTAGATGCCGGGTCATTGGCATCCGCGTCGTCGGCGTAGTCGTCGTGATCGTGACCATCATCTTGATTGTCATCATCACTATGCGCCTCGTTGTCGATGTCGTTGTCGAGATCTCTACCCGTGTCTTGCGCGTCGTTGTCGCTATCACCTTGCGACCCATGCGCGTCGTCGTTGGTGTCGGCACCATGATGATCACTACCATTGTGGTCACCTTGGTTGGGCTTGCCAACCACCTGGACGTCCTCCAACCACCTGGGCTTGCCAACCACCTGGGCTTGCCAACCACCTTGATGTATTGGAACAAACATCAAGCGGTGGACTGCGCATCTCAGAGAAAAAAACAGATGGACTGCGGCTAACATTTGCTCCATGTGCTGTGCCAGCACTCCGACGGCTTTGTCTTGACTTGAGCCCCATGTTGCTGGCGTCAGACTTTTTTGTAGACTTGGGTGTCGAGCATCTTTCAGGCCTTGCACACCTCGAGGTCGAAATCGATTGTCGCAGAGCAGCTCCAGGCAGGGTGGAGGCCCTGGAGTCTTCCGTTGAAAAAGCAATCAACCTGCACCCCAACCCCAACCGTGAAATCTGTGTCCACAGATTCGCTGAAGTTGACATGTTAAAGGATGAAAAGGAGTGGCAAGAGGCCGTCTTGAAGGAAAGAAACGAGATGGAAGAAATTCTTAGGCCAATTCTTGATGAAAGGCTCGCACGAAGAAACGAGACCTGAGGAGGAAGAGTGAGAGACTAACCAGTAAGAACTGGCTGCATTATCCTGGTAATTCATTTTTTTCTTTTCAAAAAGGGGGAGATCCCCGGCCTCTGCATCAGAATGATGCATACGTCCACATTTATTAATAAGCAAATAAGTTCAACACAGGTCTTGAAGTCTCAAACAAACAAACCAAAAATGCTCACAAAGAGCAGAAGTAAAAAAGTAAAGCCACAACCGGCTAGCAAAAGAAAGATAGGAAAATTAATTGCGTATCCTATTTACATGACCGCCATCCAAACCGGTTGAAAACAGCCCGTGCTACCATCTCCCATCGGATAGACCCAGTAACCAAATGCTCTTTGGCTCCGTCGGAGTGAGTAGTGACCACATACGGATCAACGCAGTGACTCGGAGAATAACCTACAAAAAATGTGTACTTGTTATTCTGTTAAAAACCAAATCATTTTGGCAGTTCAAGACTGCCCATAATAAAGCATAAACTCCTACATGAATGTGTCTCACTGTTTCAGAATCTATCCCGTCAAGCCACGTCCCAAATAACGTGTTGATAGTATTCGGAGGAGTAATGTTAAAAGCGATATGAACAGTTCGCCATAATTTTTTTGCCATCGGGCAGTCAAGAAAGAGGTGTTTGATGGATTCATCCCGATCACAAAAAGAACATCTCGTAGATCTAGTCCAGTTTCGTTTTGCCAAGTTGTCCTTAGTTAAAATGACTTGTTTGTGTACAAATCACATAAACACTTTAACCCTCAAAGGTACTTTGACATTCCAAACATGTTTCGAACTAGGAATAGAGCTAGAGTTGATAACATCCAGATACATGGATTTAACCGTAAACTCTCCATTCCTAGTTAGCTTCCAGCACAACTGGTCTGGTCGTTGAGAAAGCTGCACATCCATCAGTCGTCTACATTGAAGCAACAATTATGATCGTGTTTTTTACTCACTCCCAGAAGCAACAATTATCGGGAAGATAACATGTCCTAGGTTATTCTTCGTTCTGGAAAAATAATTAAGAACATGTTCCATATACATTGTGCTGAGTGCTGACCCTGTATTCATCTTGAACAGCAGTTCGTACGTGGATCCAGTCCTGCCATTTGCTGCAAGTCTGCAATTCAACTGGTCGGCCACCACACCAGCATTTGATCTGCAGCCATAGTCAGTCTGGTATTCCGAGAGAGACAAGCCAGGTTCCACAAGCAAATTTGTTGAGTGGATCAGATGAATTCATGGTGCCTTATCTGCAGTGTGAGATATTTTTTCTTTCCTAATTCTATTCGCCAGCCTCCCATCTTATTAGGTTTGCTCCAGTAGAACATACAGTATGTGTGTGTGTCAGTGTGTGTACATTCAAGGTTTATCAATCGACTTACTGAAGGAGCTGCATCCTGAGACATATTCCAAATATCTGAAACAAATTTGTTGTGTAATAAATGAGTTGATGTACATTCAAGGTGCTTGGCATGTAGCGTGAGATATTTCTTTTTATAGTTTACTTGCCAGCCTCAAATTCCTATTTGGGTTGCCTTGCCTTGAGTGTATGTTTTTAATTGGCTGGTTGGGAAGCTTTGATTGTGTAGCACCCCTGTATTTTTATTATGTATTGTATGTAGTTCTCAAAATGTTCCTATTTGGGTGCATTCCGTTATTGTTGTATGAAAAGCAACATGGTAGAAATGATGTATGACCGTGCATTCCGTTCCTATGTTTCTGTCAATTTCATTTGGGTGCCTTGTTGGTACCAACATAAATAAAGGCAATCAATAAAAAGGAGCAAAGTCAGCCTGTGATGAACTATTATCACTGACCGGCCGGTTGCCTATGATGAAGTACTATCACTGACCGGTCTAGAGGCATGTCTGTGATGTCGAAGTCATAATTGACCCCGAGGCACTAATGGGCCACACGCGCGTAAGTGATGACACTATTTGGTCGGTCAGTGTTATTCGGACTATAGTACTGTGAGATTCTTAGGGCCACTTCTTTTGGCCGATTTTGGGAGAGTGGCCCCATCCATAACTTCTTCCAAAACCTCCCCATTCGTGTTACAATAGTTGGTTAGACCCTAACGAATTAGGATTGTCAAAAGGAAGGAGGTTGAAGATTCTGGGAGAAGCTGAGTAGGGAGCTCATTGTGGGAGGATAGGCCAAAGGGTTGACCCTTAATCTACTGGCAAACTATGTAACTCTATTTTGATATTTAATAAAATTAGCATGTTGGACTTCTAATAAGAAAAAAAAAACCAGGATGAAAACTGAGTTTTATTTGGGGGAAAAGTTTTAATCTCATTTTTTTTGTGAAATTCTTTGGTTTAGTCATGAACTAAATTGAATGTTGAAATATATAGATGGACTCCCTCCATTTCTTTTTACCCCACATATAATATGTGTATCAAGTCAAACTTCGTAAATTTGCACAAAATTTATATTTACAAATATCAACACCTACAATACTAAAGATATACAATATGAAAATCAATTCCATGATGTAGTAAATCTTGAAAATTATTAAAACATTGCAACATTTACACACATTTGAGGAAAAGAAG
>LR738709.1:703563675-703581244 GCA_902687465.1 Secale cereale | reverse complement strand
CCTTTAGTCCCGGTTGCTGCCACCAACCGGGACTAAAGGTCCCTTTTCAGCAGCCCAAAGGGCGGGAAGGAGGGGCCTTTAGTCCCGGTTGGTGGCAGCAACCGGGACTAATGCCACCCTTTAGTCCCGGTTGGTGGCAGCAACCGGGACTAAAGGCCTTGCCGCGGTGCGGTGGGAAGTTTAGTCCCACCTCGCTAGTTGAGGGAGAGCAGCACCAGTTTATAAGCCCCGCTGCCTCTCTCCTCTCGAACTCCTCTAAACTGCAGGCCTAAGGGCCTAAACTGACACTGCTTTGCCTGTGGTCTTGCTGGGCTTTCTACGGGCCTGAATCCTGGCCCATGGTTGGGTTTCTAGTCGTATTCAGGCCGTGTGGGCCCAGCAGGAGGCATATTTTTTCTTTTTTCTTTGTTGCTTTATTTTTTAGTTTTGTTTCTACATTCAACAAAATACTTACTGTTGCTATTTTTATTTATTTGTTTTCTTTGTTGCTTTATTTATTTGATTTTGTTTCTACTTACAAAAAAATATTTATTGTTGCTATTTTTTTTCAAGTTTTTTTGTTTTGTTTTCTGCATTATTTATTTTCTTTTGTAAAACCAATTACGAACTTTCTGTTAGTGCAAGTAGTATTAAAATTTGAATAGTTTAAATTTGAAATTATTTGTTTTCTTTGTTGCTTTATTTATTTTATTTTGTTTCTTTTCAGCAGAGGGGCCTTTAGTCCCGGTTGGTGGCAGCAACCGGGACTAATGCCGCCCTTTAGTCCCGGTTGGTGCCACCAACCGGGACCAAAGGCCCTGTGCTGGCGCGGGTGCGGTGGGATGTTTAGTCCCACCTCGCTAGCTGAGGGAGCTCGAGAGTGGTTTATAAGGGCTGCTGCTCCCACCCTCTCGAGCTCCTCTCAAATGCAGGCTTCTGGGCCTAACTCTGCGCGCTGCCCTGTGAGCTTACTGGCCCTTATATTACAGGTGGATCCTGTGCTATAGGCCTTGCAGGCTCACTGGGCAGCGCCCATTTTTTTTTTCCTTTTTTGCTTTATTTATTTCTAAGTTGTTTTTTGCTGTATTTAGAGTTGCTTTATTTATTTTATTTTCTTTGTTTATTTCTAAGTTGTTTTTTGCTGTATTTAGAGTTGCTTTATTTATTTTACTTCCTTTATTTATTTTCTTTGTTGCTTTATTTATTTTATTTTGTTTATACTTAATTACAACAAAATACTTATTGTTGCTATTTATTTTTCAAGTTTGTTTTGTTTTGTTTTGTTTTGTTAGTGCAAGTAGTATTGAAATTTGAATAGTACAAACGGACAATGGTATCATACTCGTTTGTTACAAAGTTGGCATGGTATCATCATAATAGTTGCGGAAATAACTCTTCATTTTTTCTTCGCTTGTGTCATTTGCTTATTGCGCCGTAACCATGGATAATCTTCATCGTTTATCAGGATGCTTGGGTCAGCCTTGACTTTGAAGGGAGGAATTTCATGAAACTTTTCATAATCTTCAGACATGTCTGTCTTGCCCTCCACTCCCAGGATGTCCCTTTTTCCTGAAAGAACTATGTGGCGCTTTGGCTCATCGTATGATGTATTCGCTTCCTTATCTTTTCTTTTTCTCGGTCTGGTAGACATGTCCTTCACATAGATAACATGTGCCACATCATTGGCTAGGACGAACGATTCGTCAGTGTATCCAAGATTTTTCAGATCCACTGTTGTCATTTCGTACTGTGGGTCTACCTGTACCCCGCCTCCTGACAGATTGACCCATTTACACTTAAACAAAGGGACCTTAAAATCATGTCCGTAGTCAAGTTCCCATATGTCCACTATGTAACCATAATATGTGTCCTTTCCCCTCTCGGTTGTTGCATCAAAGCGGACACCGCTGTTTTGGTTGGTGCTCTTTTGATCTTGGACAATCGTGTAAAATGTATTCTCATTTATCTCGTATCCTTTGTAAATCAATACAGTCGAAGATGGTCCCCTGGACAACAAGTACAACTCATCACAAACAGTGTTGTCACCTCTGAGACGTGTTTCCAACCAACTGCTGAAAGTCCTGATGTGTTCACGTGTAATCCAGTCGTCGCACTGCTCCGGGTGTTTGGAGCGCAGACTGTTCTTGTGTTCATCGACATACGGGGTCACCAATGTAGAGTTCTGTAGAACTGTGTAGTGTGCTTGAGACCAAGAATAACCGTCCCTGCATATTATTGAGTCCCTTCCAAGCGTGCCTTTTCCAGTCAGTCTCCCCTCGTACCGCGATTTAGGGAGACCTATCTTATTAAGGCCAGGAATGAAGTCAACACAAAACTCGATGACATCCTCTGTTTGATGGCCCATGGAGATGCTTCCTTCTGGCCTTGCGCGGTTACGGACATATTTCTTGAGGACTCCCATGAACCTCTCAAAGGGGAACATATTGTGTAGAAATACGGGCCCCAGAATGACAATCTCGTCGACTAGATGAACTAGGACGTGTGTCATGATATTGAAGAAGGATGGTGGGAACACAAGCTCGAAACTGACAAGACATTGCGCCACATCACTCCTTAGCCTTGGTACGATTTCTGGATCGATCACCTTCTGAGAGATTGCATTGAGGAATGCACATAGTTTCACAATGGCTAATCGGACGTTTTCCGGTAGAAGCCCGCTCAATGCAACCGGAAGCAGTTGCGTCATAATCACATGGCAGTCATGAGACTTTAGGTTCTGGAACTTTTTCTCTGCCATATTTATTATTCCCTTTATATTCGACGAGAAGCCAGTCGGGACCTTCATACTGAGAAGGCATTCAAAGAAGATTTCTTTCTCTTCTTTCGTAAGAGCATAGCTGGCAGGACCTTCATACTGCTTCGGAGGGATGCCGTCTTTTTCGTGCAAACGTTGCAGGTCCTCCCGTGCCTCAGCTGTATCTTTTGTCTTTCCATACACGCCCAAGAAGCCTAGCAGGTTCACGCAAAGGTTCTTCGTCACGTGCATCACGCCGATTGAAGAGCGGACCTCTAGGTCTTTCCAGTAGGGTAGGTCCCAAAATATAGATTTCTTCTTCCACATGGGTGCGTGTCCCTCATCGTCATTCGGAACAGCTAGTGCGCCGGGGCCCTTTCCGAAGATTACGTGTAAATCATTGACCATAGCAAGTACGTGATCACCGGTACGCATGGCGGGCTTCTTCCGGTGATCTGCCTCGCCTTTGAAATGCTTGCCTTTCTTTCGACATTGATGGTTGGTCGGAAGAAATCGACGATGGCCCAGGTACACATTCTTCCTGCACTTGTCTAGGTATATACTTTCAGTGTCATCTAAACAGTGCGTGCATGCGTGGTATCCTTTGTTTGTCTGTCCTGAAAGGTTACTGAGAGCGGGCCAATCGTTGATGGTCACGAACAGCAACGCCTTTAGGTCAAATTCCTCCTGTTTGTGCTCATCCCACGCACGTACACCGTTTCCATTCCACAGCTGTAAAAGTTCTTCAACTAATGGTCTTAGGTACACATCAATGTCGTTGCCGGGTTGCTTAGGGCCTTGGATGAGAACTGGCATCATAATGAACTTCCGCTTCATGCACATCCAAGGAGGAAGGTTATACATACATAGAGTCACGGGCCAGGTGCTGTGATTGCTGCTCTGCTCCCCGAAAGGATTAATGCCATCCGCGCTTAGAGCAAACCATACGTTCCTTGCGTCCTTTGCAAACTCCTCCCAGTACTTTCTCTCGATTTTTCTCCATTGCGACCCGTCAGCGGGTGCTCTCAACTTCCCGTCTTTCTTACGGTCCTCACTGTGCCATCGCATCAACTTGGCATGCTCTCTGTTTCTAAACAAACGTTTCAACCGTGGTATTATAGGAGCATACCACATCACCTTCGCAGGAACCCTCTTCCTGGCGGGCTCGCCATCAACATCACCAGGGTCATCTCGTCTGATCTTATACCGCAACACACCACATACCGGGCATGCGTTCAGATCGTTGTATGCACCGCGGTAGAGGATGCAGTCATTAGGGCATGCATGTATCTTCTGCACCTCCAATCCTAGAGGGCATACGACCTTCTTTGCTGCGTATGTACTGTCGGGCAATTCGTTATCCTTCGGAAGCTTCTTCTTCAATATTTTCAGTAGCTTCTCAAATCCTTTGTCAGCCACAGCATTCTCTGCCTTCCACTGCAGCAATTCCAGTACGGTACCGAGCTTTGTGTTGCCATCTTCGCAATTGGGGTACAACCCTTTTTTGTGATCCTCTAACATGCGATCGAACTTCAGCTTCTCCTTTTGACTTTCGCATTGTGTCCTTGCATCGACAATGACCCGGCGAAGATCATCATTTGGTTCTTCTTGATCTTCAGCAGCTTCACCCGTTGCAGCATCATTGGGCACATCGTCTGGTTCCTCTTGATCTTCACCAGCTCCCCCCATTGCAGCATCACCGTATTCAGGGGGCACATAGTTGTCATCGTACTCTTCTTCTTCGCCGTCTTCCATCATAAACCCTATTTCTCCGTGCCTCGTCCAAACATTATAGTGTGGCATGAAACCCTTGTAAAGTAGGTGGGAGTGAAGGATTTTTCGGTTAGAGTAAGACATCGTATTCACACATTTAGTGCATGGACAACACATAAAACCATTCTGCTTGTTTGCCTCTGCCGCATTTAGAAACTCACGCACGCCCTTAATGTACTCGGAGGTGTGTCTGTCACCGTACATCCATTGGCGATTCATCTGCGTGCATTTATATATAATTAAGTGTGTCAAAAACCATTACAGAACATCATAAATAGATAATTAAGTGACCAAATGGATAAAAGTTCATCATCACATTAAAACCAAAGTACATACATATATAGTTCTCATCTAACAACATATAGCTCTCCATACACATCGAAACTATGTAAAACATTTCAACGCGAAAACAAATGCTATCATAATCGCAACCAAGGTAACAATTGATCCAACGGCATAATGATACCAAGCCTCGGTATTAATGGCATATTTTCTAATCTTTTTAATCTTCAACCGCATTGCATCCATCTTGATCTTGTGATCATCGACGACATCCGCAACATGCAACTCCAATATCATCTTCTCGTCCACAATTTTTTTTATTTTTTCCTTCAAGAATTTGTTTTCTTCTTCAACTAAATTTAACCTCTCGACAATAGGGTCCATCTTGATCTTGTGATCATCGATAACTTCCGCAACATGCAACTCCAATTCCATCTTCTTCTCCTCCTCCATTTTTTCCAATTTTTTCTTTAACGAAATGTTTTCCTCTTCAACTAAATTTAACCTCTCCACAAGAGGGTCGGTTGGAATTTCCGGTTCAACTACCTCCTAGACATAATAAAACATCTATGCATGTCAGGTTGGTCGGCATAACTATCATAAGCACTAAAACAAATAGTTATAAATTAAAGATAATATACCACATCCGAATCGTAGACCGGACGAGGGCCCACGTGGGCGGATATCAAAACCATCGCATTATATAATAACAAGCAATAATAAACGTAAGAAAATTAGACAAATATCTATCTAAAGCAATAATAAAAGTAAGAAAAGCATGGACATAACAAGAGGCTCACCACGGTGGTGCCGGTGACGAGATCGGCGGGGGCGATCGACGGCGGCGAAGACGGGGACGGGACGTGACGGACCGCTAAACCTAGACAAATCTCGGAGAAAATAGAGCTTCGAGAGGAGAAAAGCTTAACTAGTGTGGCTCGGGCATTCCACCGAACATGTTGTGTGCATAGGAGGTGAGCTAGAGCACCACTAACCCCTCTCCCCCTCGGCCAGAAAAAAAAAACAGAGCAGTGAGCTCTGCTCTTGAGTGAGGGGGTTTATATAGGCAACTCACTGGTCCCGGTTGGTACTACAAACCGGGGCTAAAGGGGTGCCTTTGGTCCCGGTTCATAAAACAAACCGGGACCAATAGTGGTGGGCCAGGAGCAAAAGCCATTGGTCCCGGTTTTTAGCTCCAACCGGGACCAATAGGTCCAGACGAACCGGGACCAATGGCCCACGTGGCCCGGCCGGCCCCCTGGGCTAACGAACCGGGTCCAGTACCCCCATTGGTCCCGGTTCTAGATTGAACCGGGGCTAATGGGCTGGACCAATGCCCTGTTTTCTACTAGTGCCTGTACATCTACTGCAGAAACTGCATGCAAGGCCGAATTAAATGTTGCTGGCCCGCTAAAATATTGCTAGGGCCACCAATTTGAGTTGATTCTACATGAAAATTACCCGAGGATTATTTGCAATATCTCGAGCATTTTTGTCCCTTTGTTTGGAGAAATAATAATTTGACTTGTAATTAAATTTGAATTTGAATTCAGTTCGGAACAAAGTAAGGTTTAGTAAATTAATTGCGATGACATGGCACCATTTGTGTGTGATTACTATACCTTAACTACCGGGGTGTTACAGATGTGGAGAATAAGGTTACTTATTTTATCTGGGGTTTATATATTCTTCAGCATAGTAGTTATGTCTTTTATGCATCTATATATAAGTTGAAACCTACATAAAACTATCTTTTTCTTTTGAAACAGACATACATTTTAGTTGCACTACACAAAAAAACTATTTATCTTTTTCGCAAGTAGTTGAAATGGCGATACTCTGAAAAAGTTGAACGTACTCTGGAAAAATTTCGAGAGTGTTGTTTGTTCTAAACACTAAAGTACAAGGTTAACTAACTGCTTAATTCTTAAAGTTTGCTTGCATACAATTTCATGTAATAGATCAAAGAATATCTTATTTTGATTATCTGGCCATTTTTTCTATGTAGAGTTATATTTTAGTTGCACTACACAAAAAAGAAGACGAGTGGCGCTACAAATTTACCTATTTGTGTAAGCGCCAACAGGTTTCATCAGTACATAATTTTACCGTTTTAGTTAAAATATGTCGAAAATATAAACTTTTTTTTCCGGTTTGTATAAAATCCGTCATGTTTATATGAAATTCGGTCGTGTTTGCAAGAATTTCATCTGGTTTTGTTGAAAAAGTGTTTGATAAAGTTTGCGGCTACGGTCGGATGGCGGCCTCTCGCATCCGTGTTCGCGAACTGATCCCCCTATGCGCGGACGGATGCGGGAGGAAATTTGCGGGCCGCATGCCTTAATTATATAGGCATGTGAAACAAAATATTACATAAAACATATTCGGGAAGTAACAAAAATGGATTATATATGAAATTACACGGTTTTGTATGAAAGAAAACAAGAAATTAAAAAGGAACAGAAAATAAAATTACTACTAAAATATAAAAAAAAAAAAGTAGAGAGAAAAAAGGGAGCTCCTGGTCATGTTCTTTTTCCCACTAATCAAACGATCTAAAAAACTAGGATTTTTATTTTCAGGAAAAAAACTAGGATTCAAATCCACATACTCCATTTCTTCTCCGTAAAGTGGTATTGTAAGCTCGGGCTCACAGTGATGTTTTTTACGCGCACGCAAATTTTCACATAGAATCATATTCGTATATGTGTGGGAAAAAACAATATTGATGCTCGGAAATGCTTCAATATCGTGTGAAACCGTCGATGCGCGAAATCAACGATCCACTCATCACGCGCTTACTTTGAGACCATATAGTCTGTGTGTAGGCCCTCACCACCTTCATCGGTCTTCTCGAGTGCCGCGTGGGACCTGCTCGACAGCACTCACCACCTTCGGCCCACCGTTCACACAGCAACGGTGCATCGTGCAGGAGCTAGCTTTTGACAAAGCAGCAGCTAGCTTAATTAGCAAGGAGCTAAGCTAGCTTTTGACAAGTCCCATCGTCACGCGCCTTCAGAGTTCAGAGACACAGCTCCATTATTGGTGCCCAGCGCCATTGCTCCTCTTCCTCCCTCACCAAACACCAACCATACCACCTGCTCACAGGCTTCTTCGTCTCTTCCTAATCAGTTCAATAGCCCACCTTCTTCATCAAAAAACAGAGACGAGAGCTAGAGAGAACGCCCTCAGATCTTGGCGGAGGCAGCCGGGGGAGATGGCGGGGGTGAGCGCCGGGACGGGGGCGATGGGCTCCCTCCTCGGCAAGCTCGCCGCGCTTCTCAGCGACGAGTACAAGCTCCTGTCGCGCGTCCGAAAGGAGATCGAGTTCCTCAAGCGCGAGCTCGAGAGGATGCAGCTCCTGTTGGAGAGCCTTGCGGACATGGAGGGGAGGCTCGACGGCCTGGCCAGGGGCTGGAGAGACAGCGTGCGCGACCTCAGCTACGACATGGAAGACTGCATCGACCGCTTCATGGACCGCGACGCCAAACCGAAGCTCATGAAGAGGACCGCGCGCCGGCTCAAGACTCTGTGGGCGCGCCATGACATCGCGACCCAGATCAAGGAGCTCAAGGCTCGCGTCATGGAGGAAAGCGAGCGCCGTGACAGGTACAATAAAGTTTTTCTCGATGCAACTTGCAATAGCTACATTACTTGGCCAACAACATCAAGTTCATGCTGAATACAATTGTTAAGAAACGCCGGCACCTGATAGAACCAGGCACACTTCGGCAAGGAATCATGTTTGGCAGTCGATGCAACTTGAGATTAATAAAGTTCTTTTTGTTGAAAAACGATAGGTACAAGCTTGATGAGCGTTACTACAGTCCAACGAAGACGGTGGAGATCGACCCACGTATAACCACACTTCACGAGGAGGTCAAGGACTTGGTGGCAATGGACGGCCGAGTGAAGCAAGTTACTGCTTTATTGATGGATGAGAGTATGGAGCTGAAAGTGGTGCCGATTGTCGGGTCCGGAGGGTTGGGGAAGACGACCCTGGCCATGGAGGTGTACCGCAAGATTGGACTAGGAGAAGACTTCCAATGTCGAGCTTCTGTCTCAGTGTCACGCACTCTTGATCTACATAAGCTCTTGAAAGATATTCTGTCTCAAATCGATGACAAGCAATGTCACTCAGAGGGTTGGAACATAGACCGACTAATTCGTAAAACTGCACAAATCTTGACAGGAAAGAGGTACGCACTCCTACATTGTTTTGTTTTGTTTCTATTTATTCCCTTGTATCTAGCGTTGATTAATAGATGACAGGGAGGAAATGCTTTTTTTAAATGCCAGGCCAGATCGAATCACTGGATCTATTCGTAACCGGAGTAGTTTGATTGATGCAAAAGAAAATACTGAAAATTAAGAAACTATTTTTTAAAACAGCCAGTCCTGATTGAATTAATGGCTCTATTTGTATTTTGTAGTACTCATGTTTAGCCTTATCTATTTGTAGCCAGAGTAGTTTGATTGGTGCAAAAGAGATTGCTGAAAATTAAGAAACTACTTTTTTTAAACAGTAGGCAGGTTCATATGATCGATCTATAGTACTACTGCCTGCACCTCTTGTCCCCCTCGTGTCCCCCTCGTGTCGCCCCCGCGGGCGACCCAGGGGGAACCCTAGCCGCCGCCCCCCTCGTCCCTCCTCAGCCTCCACCTCTCCTCGCCGCCGTCCGCACCGCCGCCGGGCAAAGCTTGGCCGGCTGGGCGGCGGCGGGGCATCTCTTCCCCTTGGAGCATCTTGGGCGGCGCGGGACGACCAGATCGCGAAGAGGCGCCGGGCTAGCGCGGGGTCTGGCGGTGCGGTGGGCGAGCATCTTGGCGGCGGCCCGATGCGGCGCTGGTGACGCGGCACGGCAGCTGCGGCTTGGATGCGACTCCACGGCGAGGTGGTGGCTGCGTGTTCATCAGATCAGGTGGTCGCGGGCGCCGCCATGTTCAGGCCGAATCCATCTGGATCTGGCGCTTGGATGTTGTCGGCCGGCGCAGGGTGGTGGTCTACGTCGCTGGCCTCGTCGGATCGTCGGATCCGGCGCCTGGAGATCTACGGCGGCTGTCCTTCTTGATCCTCCTTCCTGGTGGGTTGAGCCCCATGGCACTTGCATCTCTGCTGGTCTCGGTTCGTCTCGCTGTCGGATCCGGAGCAGTCGGAGGTTTGGTGGTATAGGTTGGGGACCGGAGGAAACTTTGGCCGGCTGGTCCGGCCCGGCATCGGCGGCGTCCCACGACGCCGTTACCCTCCTTGGAGGTGAAGCCGAGGTCCCTCCTATCCACATCCGAACCTCTCCCGGACGAAAGTCTAAAATTCAGTCTGGATTGGGCGGCGGCGGCGCCCTGCGCGTCGTAACCTCCATGGAGGCGCCGTCTTGGGAGGCTCAGGTCGGGCAAGAGATGCTATGTGTGTTGGGCGTTGCGTAGCTCCAGCAGCGGCGACGGCGTGAGCTCCAGGGGAAACCCTTGATCTGGGTCTACCGGATCTGACGATGATGGCACCTTCGATGTCGTGTCCCTCCTGGGGGCATCGTTTTGGAGAACGCGCTGGCTGGTGGGGACAAGAGGAGGAGCGGTGTTACATCTACCGCGAGGCCGACGGTGGATCCTGGCGGCATGGTGTCACGGAGGTTCGGCGATGGGCGCGTCTGGAGATGAACTCGCGCAGGAGGAGGAAGTTGTCTAGCGTCATGGTGGCGTTGATGGCAGAGAGGCCTGCCAAGGTTGGTGCAACAATTTTGCTCTGAGGATGGACCGAGGGATGATGGAGGTGCCGGCCCTTGCAGCGTGCGGTGCTCACTGGGAGTGTGCTTGAACCGGTGTGGGACCCAATCCAGGTAGTGGCTTGGAGGGGACACCCGGCTTTAGATGTTAGGCTTTAGTGCGATGTCTGTTTGGTATTAGGCCCGGACATTCGGCACGCCTTCATCAAAGGGATAGGAGTAGCAACGGTGTTGCCAAGATGGTGGCTTCAGGCTTGTTGTTGTATCACCTTGTATGGTCTTTGTGAATAATTAATAATATGGCTGCATGCATCGTCTAGATGCAGAGGCCGGGGGTACATCCTCCTTTTCTAAAAAAAAAACTTTTTTTTAAACAGCCAGTCCTGATTGAATTAATGGCTCTATTTGTATTTTGTAGTACTCATGTTTAGCCTTATCTATTTGTAGCTAGAGTAGTTTGATTGGTGCAGAAGAAATTGCTGAAAAGTTAAGTACAAAATATCTGTGGCAAATATCAAATTAGTTGCTATTGTAAGTTATCACAAATAGCTATGAAATGCTTAACGATGCACAATATTGAAAGCAGGTACTTCATTGTTATTGATGATGTTTGGAAAAAAGAACACTGGAAATTGATCAAGTCAGCATTTCCTGAGAATAACAATGGCAGCATAATAATTACTACGACACGCATTACCGGTGTAGCTAATCAGTGCTGTTCCAACTCCGTCAGTCAACCCTATCAAATGGAACCTCTAGATGATGTTGATTCTCGAAGATTGTTCTTTAAAAGAATTTTCAGCTCAGATGGTTCATGTCCCGCTGAACTGGAAGATGTTTCTACTAGGATCTTAGAAAAATGTGGCGGTCTACCACTGGCTATAATTACATTTGCAAGTTTGCTTGCCAATAAGACACATAAGAAGGATGAATGGGAGAGACTGCAAGAATCCATTGGTACTGGTCCTTCGTTTGATAGTGATGGGAACTTAAAAGGGATGAAAGATATATTGTTACTTAGTTACTGGGATCTTCCACATCATTTGAAGACTTGCTTGTTGTACTTGTCTATATATCCAGAGGACTACAAGATCAAGTGTAAAGAACTGAAATGGAAATGGATGGCCGAAGGATTCCTTGATAGACGATGGGGACGTTTGGATGAGGTAGCAGAGAACTGTATTAATGAACTCGTTAACAGAAATCTGATCCAATCAGTTGATGTTCGTTACAATGGTCCTGTGAAACATTGCCGAGTCCACGATATGGTGCTTGACCTTATCATATCTTTATCAGATGAGGAGAATTTTGCCACTGTTTTAAATGGACGTGTATGCAATTCTTTTCCAAGCAAGATTCGTCGTCTGTCCGTACAAGCTAGTAGCGGAAAGCATCAAGGAGCAGTTTGTGCAGTCACAGAAACCAAGTTACATGTTCGGTCACTGACTATGTTTAGGCAGGTTGAGCAGCTACCCCATCTTGTGGACTTCCATGCTTTGCGGGTGTTGGATCTTAGAGATTGTGAATGGTTGGAAAACAAACATGTAAAACATATAGGTAGTTCGCGTCAGCTGAGGTATTTGAGAATTGGCCGTTCTAACATTACTGAGCTGCTTCCTGGAGAAATTGGAAAGCTGCAGCACTTGGAGACTCTGGATTTGAGATACTGTTTGTCACTTCTCAGACTGCCATCAGCCGTGACGCAGTTGCGGAAACTGGTGCGCCTATTTGTCGGCGTTTGCACACAATTACCTGCAAGTGGGTTCCGGAATCTGCAGGCCTTGGAGGAGTTAATCTTCAACATAACCGACGACCCAGTGAGATTTGCGGAGGAAGTAAATGAGATGGGAAAATGCAACCTTGGCTATCTTTCTACACGTGGAGAGATAACCGAGCATCTGCTCTGTAACCCATGCAGCACATACCCGTGCCTCCAAGTTCTTAAAATTCAGACAGGTATTGGAATGGTTCCCAGGGGAATGACCTCCCTCGAGAATCTCATGAAACTACGCATAAGGGTCACGGAATTTTATAAGGAGGGTCTCCAAGTTCTCATGGGCATGCCTTCTCTGGCCCATCTGGAGCTTGAGATAACAGGAGAGGCCATTGATGAAAAGCTGATCATCGTTAGTGATGGATTCAAACTGCTAAAGGTCTTCAACTTCCGCTATACTACACTCTTCCGTCGTTCTCTGCCTGTTCAAGTGAAACCAACGGGTGGACTGCAGCTAACATTTGCACCAGGTGCTATGCCAGCACTCCGTTGTCTCCGTCTTGAATTGAGCCCAATGATTGTGGCGTCTGACTTTTTTGCAGACTTGAGTGTCGAGCATCTTCCAGGCCTTGCACAGCTCGAGGTCGAAATCGATTGTTACAGAGCAGCTCCATGCAGGGTGAAGGCTCTCGAGTGTTCCATTGAAAAAGCAACCAACTTGCTCCCCAAGTGCAGAATCCGTGTCAGCAGAGCCCTTGAAGAGTACATGTTTAAGGATGACCAGGAGGTCGTCGCAAAAGAATGAGAGAGCGACCACCGAGAACTAGCAACCCTAATCCTGGTAACTCAAATTATCATGATTTTCACTCACTCCTACAACCATCTTGAACAGCAGTTCTTGGATCCAAGTCAAGTAATACAACCATCCTGCTACTTACTGCAAAGTCTGCAACTCAACTGGCCGGCCATCAGCATTTGGTTCCAAAAGTGAGCGGATCACATGTATTCAAGGTGATTTATCTGTAGTGTGAGCTAGTTTTTTTCCCCTAAATCTGTCGCCAGCCTCCCCCCGTCTTGCTGGGTTGCTTGAGTTAGAACAGACATTAGTAGTTAGATGTGTTTTTAATTCGCTGTTGGGGAAGCTTGACTTGTGTAGCACCCCTTGTGGTGGCAAATCTATGTTGTTGTTTGTGTATGATTGTTGGTTGGTTATTCAGTCAGGGTGCTCGAGATCTTGTGGTAAGCTGGTTGGCTCTGTCAAAAATAGAATCAGACACTAATGCCGATTTTGTGAGTGCATGCATGCTCTTGTAATTTCAACTGAATCTGGGTGGCCAAGATTCCATAGTGATGTTCAAGCTTTTCAGCCATACACTAGGTGTCAGACACCCAAACTTGATGAGCATGTCATACACTTGGCCGTCGAGCATCTTCCAGGCCTTGCACAGCTCGAGGTCAAAATCATTTGTTTCCAAGCAGCTCCAGGCAGGGTGAAGGCTCTGGAGTGTTCCATTGAAAAAGCAACCAACTTGCTGCCCAAGTGCAGAATCCGTGTCAGCAGAGCCCTTGAAGAGTACTCCCTCCGTCCGGAAATACTTGTCATCAAAATGAATAAAAGGGGATGTATCTAGATGTAATTTAGTTCTAGATACATCTCTTTTTGTCCATTTTGATGACAAGTATTTCCGGACGGAGGGAGTACATGTTTAAGGATGACCAGGAGGTCGTCGCAAAAGAATGAGATATGCTGTCAAACCATGTACTACTGTATTGTGTTGAAATTTTCGCAAGTTATGCTGTTGAAATATGCTCTTTCTGCTGCCGAAATGCTATTATTTGCTGCTATTATGATTGCTTAAATATGCCGATTTCCCCGTGAGTTCCCCGTGGGTTTAGAAAACCCGATGGGTTTAGGGGACGGGTAAAAAACAAGCCCCGCGCACGCTGACGGGGACGGGTTTGCTCTTTTCTCGTTGTGGCAAAAAGGAAGGATGGTTGGTTATTCAGTCAGGGTGCTCAGCCTGATCTTGTGGTAAGATGGCTCTGTCAAAAATAAAATCAGACACTAATGCGGATTTTGTGAGTCCATGCATGCTCTTGTAATTTCAACTGAATCTGGGTGGCCAAGATTCCATAGTGACGTTCAAGCTTTTCAGCCATACACTAGGTGTCAGACACCCAAATTTGATGAACATGTCATCTGTTCAGAGGCAAGCAACATCAGGCACAGTTGAAATTCTGCTTCTCTCAACTCGTCACATCGCACTTCCTCTTCCTCTTTCTTCCCATCTCCATTACAGCAAGACTCTTAACACTGACGGCAGGGAGTACAGAGACATAATAAAATTCTGTCACTTGTGACATGAGCGTGAGTCTTGGACTTCAGATACCGTCCCAGCCAAGATGAGCTTTTACTGATTTCCATCTTCATCACCATCGTCTGCCTGGAGTTCGCATGCGCATCTCCAGTTGCCAATGGCGCTATACTGCAGACTTTCTTATCCATAAGCAACCCCTTTATACTGTTCGGGAAACTGGGTTCCTCCCTTTCAAGAAACTATATATCACCAACCTTTGCCAAGATCATAGATTAAAATCGCGGGAGAAACGATTTCGCGGCGGCCTCTACCAGCAGCTATAGCGGCCGCCATAGCGGGCAATTGCGGCAAATAGCGGAAATTTTTCTGATGGGAGAGATGATTTCTGAAGGGTTTTGCTCATTGTAGAGCCATTTAGAGGGAGTGTTGGAGGATTTCGCGGCAGCGGCCATAGCGTAGCGGCGAGACTCCTGGGCAGCTATAGCGCAGCTATCGCGGCAATTTCGCGGGCTATTTGAATCTATGGCCAAGATCAGCTTTCGTGGCGACTAATACATCGTACGCGCTGACCCTCAAGTGTTGGTTAATAGACTAGAGCTAGGCAGTGAATGAAGGAATCATGCAAACAAACCTAGAAAATATACTTATGGAAATTTCACTAAAGTGATCGAGCTACAATGTTTCATATCAATCCTAGAAATATTCACCAAAGTACCTCCGGAAATTTCAGAGATTCCGATAGACCGACTTACAGAAATCAACACAAAGGAATCAAACTATTTATATCAGGCAGACATTCTTGACTAAACTAGCAGAAACATCGCTTCAGCTAGTACGCTTGTCTGTCTTAATCTGAATGATCTTAATGACCCGCTGAGAAGTTGTAATCAATTGCATGCAAGGAAATTAACTTTATGCTACATACTTCCAGTGTCTTTTTCCATTAAAGCAAATACACAAATATATCAGCTGTAGCTTATATATAGATGGTCTCAGCTTACAATGACATTGAGCAGGAGAGAACTAACAAGTACCAAATAAACATAAGAACACACAAATACTAGTAACATTCAAGCACCTTGTACATTCGCAAGTTTCGACTTTAATCAATGGCTTGGGCACCACCTCATCAATCCTGGTTTCCTCCATACTGGCTGACAAAGCATTCCATTGCTGAAGTGAGTAGACCATTTTGCAGAGCGTTATAAGGGTGTGATAACACTAGACAGACAAGCAAAGGCAGCCACTTTTCTTTACCTTTGGACAAAGGGTAACACAGTCACACAGAGCATCCACAAAGAATCAGTCAAAGGGATCAGCCATTGACAAATCATGGGTATGTACGTGGCGAGTGAATATATTTCTGTTTACTTCAATTCGCACATCTTGAGAAGCTCCATTCACCGCTTGTAGCTGCCGTAAATAAAAGTCGTCGTTGCGGTAATAACAGCCTCTGATTTCCATTTTATTCAGCACTTTCGCATTCAAAAGAAAGAACTTGGCAAAGTCAAAATATGTCCTAAAACCACCGCATTTATTCTTGAGAACCACTTCTTTTAGATGGAGTTCAAGGCATTCAATTGCATCAAGTTGATCATACTTCCGCACAATATTCATATTCTTTCCTGTATTCAACTGGGGATAGAAAAAAGAAATGATATTAAGGCAGATGATAACAAATTAGCACCTAAAACAGAGGGAGTACATCATAAGTCTGAAACCATAATGTTTTGACATTTCTAGCAACAATATGAACACTCACAATGACATAGAGCTTCACCAAGCAGGGGAAGCACATGAGGAAGTCAATAACTAAATCCAGATTAGGACTAGATTCAAGAACCAAAATCTTCACTGAGCGCATTTTGGTTGTCATGGTGACAGCAATCATTTTCTATAGAAAAAAAAAACAAGTGTGTGATATAAGAATAATAGGCTGCATATAGGAAAGATGAATGTGTGTCTGTCCTTGCTACTACCTGAAAGACTGTGGTTCCAAGGTGGAGTGTAGATATGCCTTTAGACAAAAAACCAAGTACCTCCAATTTAGGAGCCCGGATGACTCGTATGGTCACCGGACCATCATCTGGATAAATCGGTAGCAACCTCTCAAGGCAAGGTGCATCGTCAATGACCAGCTCCTGGAAGGTGATGGCACCTTTGACACGAGGAGCATAGAAGCCAATGCTCTTTAGAGTGGGCGAGCTAATGCAAAGGCGACCAAAGCCCATGTTATGTAGTGAGACACTTTCCAGAACAACACATTGGGAGATCATGTTTTGCAAAGAATCCTCCGAGATGCCAACATCGAACAGGATGAGCTGCTTGAGGTGCGAAAACCTTGGCAGCGCAAACAGGCCAGGGAATTGGCAGCCGCCGAGCCTAAGCACACATAGTGTGGGCGCAAAGCGTGTCAGCGAGTGCGGAGGCAGCGGGTAGTGGTTCGTCCTCTCCAAGTTGGTGACCTCGAGGTCCTGGAGGCCAGTGAGGGCCCTGGAGCGAAACCAACCATCGACCTCGCCTAGGATGTTGGGGAAGAAGATGAGGTGCAGCGAGATTCGACGGGCCGGGCCAGGATGGTCGGAGAGAATCCTGGAGACCAGCGCGACACGCGAATTGCTATCACAAAGATTACGATCAGCGCCAAGGTTGAGAGGCGCATTGGAGGAGCGCCAGAGAGGACACCACCGACGAGAGATGGCTTGCGTGCGGGCACCATCCTTGGTGGGAAGGAGGGAGATGATGGTTCCAAGCAAGAAATTGGGGAGGAGGCTGATGAGATCTAGGTCGTCAAGGCTTCCCGGCTCCTTGTTGTTGACCCTTGGTGGTTCTTGTTGGTCCACGATTCCCACAGATCTATGCCTCTTGGGAGCACGAATTACCTCCGCCTCCGCGGCTTCCTCCTCCATGGTCGGACAATCGCAAGAAGGAATATTTTAGGTTGGCGGTGATGTGGTACGAAATTGGGGAGTAGGGATCTAGATCTGTTTTGCTTTCACACAAAGGAATACGAATGAGTGATGTGGTA
>LR738709.1:703447432-703563477 GCA_902687465.1 Secale cereale | reverse complement strand
GGAAGAGAGATCTTTATTCCACCCGAGAGAGAGAGCGAGAGGTCTCCTATTTGACACTAGATAAAAATGTGTTTCCCTATTTGCCCCTGAAAAAATTCTTCCCTATTTTGCTTCTATCGGTGTTATATGAGACGTCAAAAGATGGTTTTCCCCGCGGCGCAATATGTGACCAAAATTGTTTACATCACCAAAGCAACAAAAACATGATATATTTTTCATGGTTACATGACCAGATGAGAAGCAAACCTGTTGAGGTATCACATCCACAGAACAAATGTTATTTTAATTCAAAAAACACACACAAACTTCTTCACATCATCAGATTTTTCAAAAAAGATTGGGCATGACCTCCCATGTATTTCGATTCCATATCTACTGCACACATTTCACCAGAGTGCTAGAGCTAGACTGCTTCCCGTAATTCCTAGAAATATTCACCAAAGTACTTGCGGAAATTTCAGAGATTTAGATAGACGGACTTACAGAAATCAGCACCAAAGTACCTATTTATCAGGTAGAAAGATTCTCAGTGGAGATTGCCCTGCCATTTCCTCAAGACAGATAGCTTTCACATTTTCTCACAGAATCCTGGAACAGTACTCTTTCTGCATATAAAACTTCGTTAAACTCTTTAGCCAGTGAGTTGCCTAACCAGAACCAAGAAACATATGTGCAATCTTTATGTGCCATGCCATCAAATAAGTGGAATCAATCTTCAAATCGCTATAATCAAGAAACGATTAAAAATAGAGTAGAACTTTTAATGCCGCCTAAATGTGGACAGGAAAAATGCAATTTGAACTTTACTTGCTTCCTTTTATGACAATAAACGATGTAAAAGTAAATGCTGCAAGATATCAAATTTCGAATGTGTGAAAGAAATGAATTTCGTAAACCAACCATATATTCTTGATTAAATATAGTGATCTTAGTGACCTGATGAGAAGTTGTAATCAATTGCATGTAAAAAAAATAAACTTTATACGAAAACACAAGACCTTGTTTCTCAATTATAGCACATGCGCAAATATATCAGTTGTAGTCTACAGATGGTATCAGCTTACAATGACATTGTGCAGGAGAGAACCAACAGGTGCCAACTAAACCTAAAAACACACAAATACTAGTAACAATCAAGCGCCTCGTACATTCACAAGTCTCCATTTTAATCTTCTGCTCATCAAATACTAGTACCACACAAAATTCAGATAATAAACTTCTGCTCATCTCAATGCTAGTATGTGGGAAATTGGTTTCATCATAAGATATAGTATAAGCCAATCTCGTGCACACAGGATTTATAATTGTACCTCATTGGCGATATTAAAGGAGGGGCATCAGTAACAATACATGCATGTTCATTGCAGATAATGGAAATTGTTTGAGAGTAAAACTCCGGGCAGGGTTCCATCAAATATACTTCATCTTCTTCGCAACTTTCTGCCGCAGGGCATCGATGGAATGGAAGAAAGCGAACCTCCAACGCTTCCATAAAAATAATGTTCCAAACCATAGCCAGAAACCAAAGATAATTCCAGCAACCACCGAGTATGTACAGACGGAGGGGATCAAGTTCTTGGTGATGTTCTTTTACCCCGTATAGTGTTGTTGTACCACTTGAACCATTGGTACGTGCAGTGCTCAGAGGGCGGCCACAGTGCCCCAGGCTGTGGCTATAACTCGATTGGTCATTGAGCATTTGAAACTGATTACCATCAGGTATCTCTCCTGAAAGAAGGTTGTTGGAGAGATTAAGTGACCTCAAGTACATCAAGTCTGATATGCTTGATGGAATGGGACCTAAGAGCTCATTCCAAGAGACTCCATATTTGTCATGTTGCCCACTAATCAAGAGACTCGATACAGTCTGCTAGCTCTTATGCGTTGGTCAATCATATCATGCCCACTAATTTCTCCACCAATCGAGTGTAGTGCAAGTGCAGTGTACCATCACCAGCAAGCTTTGCCTCACGACCGCGTGCTCAAGCTCAACACGAAAACTTCAAGTCACACTCAAATCACTGAACACCATCGGCACAACACGTCTCTGGCTGATTGCTATAAATTCTGCTTCTCCGAACTTAGCACATCTTGCTTCCCATCCATCTCTGTTCCAGTAGGGCTCTAATGCTGACGGCAGGGAGTATTGACACATAATTGACGACCAACAATGTTGATTTGCACCGCTGATGGTAACATCTCTGGACTTCATTCTTTGTAAACTTAAACGTGTAATAATCCACAGCCAGAATCATCTCTGAATTTTATTCAACTTTCATTGTGGCACGGCTCTGTCACTGTCTGCATAAGATTTAAACAAACTGAATTGAGCTATATACCTTCTGTGATATCTGCTGTGCCACTGTTTATAGAGTTGTGAGACTTGTCATGTGTGCATTAGACCCCGCTTGCTTGTTCAGGGGATATATAGGGTCGAGGTTGTGTCACACATGTGACTGGACTGCAGCAGATCTGAAACTGCAGACTCCGCTTCATGTTGTTGTTATTGCCTGAAGCCTTGAATAGCTAAACTTGGGCACCACGTACGTCTCCTCCCTGTACATCTGCTGCAGAAACTGCAAGCAGGGGTATTGCCTTGGCAGCTTTAGAGATGCATGAATAGTACACAGCAGGCAGACAATCAGGCACAGTCGAAACGAACTCCTCTGGTAGGCAGATAGCTATCGGCACAGCACGACTCCGACTGACTCCTATAAATTCTGCTTCTCTGAACTTGCCACATCTTGCATCCTCTCTATCTCCGTTTTAGCAGGACTCCAAAACCGACGGCAGGGAGTACAAACTCCATAACTAACCCCAGAGGTCCTCCTGACGATATGAAGCCTGCAAACAGAACAAGGCAAAAACTATCTGTTCATTATGGGTTAACAACTGCTGCAATCTATCACTAGGAAATGGACTGCACTCAGGGCAATGATAAAAAAAAAAAGGAGTTGTCTCCACTCGACAATACCAACAGTAGTATTTGTTGAGCCACACTACTGAAGGATCATTTATTGAACAGATAAAACCCCACAAAAACAGCAATGATATACGTATTACCAATGCATGTCCTGTCCCCCTTTTCTCCACTACTATTAAACAATCGAGTTGTGGCAGGAACATTACATCTCAGCCATACATCTGGCATCTCTCAATGGACCAGGTTGCCTCAATGTTGTATCACATCATTTACCATAATCAATTAGCAATAATTACCATGATCTACGCCATCATTATTACGCAATATTTATCATGATCTTGCTCCAAACTAGGCCTATTTTAATCATATCAATTAGTAAGAATTACCATGATCTACGCCATCATTTTTTTAAACTCAGCCTTGTGTGCTGCGTACATAGAAGGAAAAATATCAATTAGCAATAATTACCATGATCTACGCCATCATATTTTTTTGAAACCGAGCCTTATGTACTGCGTACATAGAAGGAAATAAGAAAAAGGCATGACCCATATTCGCATGTAGGCAGAGACAAACGTGGAAACCAAATCGCTCCTTTCCATGTTTGTTCGGATCACATGATCGATCAAACCCGAACCTTAATTCCGATCGTTCCTTGACTTTCATCACTTCCTTCTTTTCGTTCACCTATTTGAGTATTCGTCGTCTTCGGCGGCTCGACTCTTGGTTTGACCTGGTCTTCTCGTACCGAGGAACGAACGACGGCGACGTGGGCCTGCAACGCTACGCGGCGACAATCTGATACGAGCACGTACATTCAGTTCAAGGAAGCTTCGGGTCCTAAATGACACACTAGATCCTAATTTCGACTGCTTGCATAACCAACTTTCAGTTCAAGGAACTTCAGGTCTTACCTTGGAATTTTTTTGCCTCTTCCATCCAGCACAGACATGTTTTCCAATTATTGATTATTGATTGTACACCAAAAAGATTCCAATAATCTTTTCTACAATAGTCCAACATAATCAAAGAAGCCACTAAAAGTAGCTGAGAAATACCAAGGAAACCTACATGCATGGCCGCGGCAATAATCAATCCTCCTCCCTCGACACTTATGCCCTCGCTCCCCTTCCAGCGATCCAATTCTCTTTATTTCATAACTCTATGATACGTGCAATGCACGTGCACACTTACTAGTATCCATGAATACCAGCACCTTCGAGAAGCTAAAAATAACAGTGCTCCCCTCCCCTCCATACATTCAGGTACATTTTATGATTAATTTGTAGCAAAAAGGGGATGATTCAAAACAGAGTCCCGTTACATTGCTTGTGTGGATATTGGTTGACTCATTGGACTAAGAACACAACTGAAACACCCAACACCACCTCCCTCCCTCCATCTCATGCATCTGATTACCATAAACTTTGTCAGATGTTCAGTGACTCATGCAAACACACCTTAACAGATGGCACGGAGATGAAATGCTGGTCGCAACGGAAAAACAGAACTGAAGAAGGCAAAAAAATAGAAAAAAAATAGGAGGGTGCACAACCAAAGAGTGAAGATTTACCCTGTCCGCCAGTGGCAACCGCTGCTTTCGCGTACATCACCCTCTCCATGCACATCCTGGAGTTATCGCCACTGGTCTTTCTACCCTGCTTCTATCTCCAGGAAAGCGAGACACTCTGAATCAGAAAATTTTGAAACGAGGCACATACACACTTGAAAGATTCAGTTAAACAAACAGCACAACTCTTCCAGGCATGGAAACACAAACGGGACCCCACCTAAAATGACCAGGAACACCCCCAACCGACTCGAGGAGATCCGGTTCGATTGAACCGCAGCCCCTCGTGCTGGGTTAGGTGATCAGGCAGTCAGGATAACTGACTGATGACGAATTCGAAATTAGATGACTGTAAAATAATAGAAGTGTATTTTGGGATTTCATTAAAGCAAGTGGTAATTACACAAATACATTAGCTGGAGCTTGTAGGTGCTCCCAGCTTACAATATGACACCAATCAGGAGAGAAAAGACAAGCAACTAAACAGGACACGCAAATCCTAGTAACCCTCTAACATCTTGTACATCGCAAGTTTGGGCTTGAATCTTGAGCTTCTGCACAACCTCCTAAATCCTGGTATGCTCCAGAGTGCGCAAGAAAGCATTCCATTGCTGCATTAAGTAGATCATTTTGTAGAGATCACAACGGCGAGATAACCTTAGACAGGCAAACAAGGGAAGCCGGCTGCGACACGATCTCTGGAAAGGCCACCTAACACAACCGTATCAAGTGTCAACATGAGGACATGTCAAAGGGATCAGCCTCGGAAAAACCATGGTATTTGAAGCTCTTCTTTGTATCCCTTTTTAGTTCAATTTGTGCATCTCGAGAAGCTCTATGCTCCACTCGCAGCCGTTTAGTTGAAAACGCATCCATTTGTTATTGCAGGAGTTGACAGCTCCAATTTCCATTTCCTTAAGCACTTTTGCATTCAAAACAAAGAACTTGGCAAAGTTAATAACTGGCCTCTGGTTACCATCGTAATTTCTCAACACCACTTTTTTTAGGTGGAGTTCTAGGCAGTCAATTCGATCAAGTGGGACATACTTCCGCACATAAAACATATTCTCGTGCGGGTGCAACTGCAGATAGGAAAACGAAATAATATAAAAGCAGTCACAAATGAATACGCGATAATGTAAAGAGGTCATAAGTCTAACCCAAAGTTGATTTTCATATTTAACAAAAGAAGTATGCATACTCACAATGACGTACAGCTTCTCCAGGTAAGGGAAGCACTTGAGGAGGTCAACAACTGCATCCAGATTAGGACCAATAGTGTCAAGAACCAGAATCTTCATTTTGTGCATTTTGGTTGTCAAGCTGGAATCAATCATTTTCTGGAGAAAAATAAAACAAGTACAAATAAGACACTTCTGCTTTGGTACAACCCCTAAACACATCAACGGATGAGATCTCTCGATACCTCTTCATAATAAAGGGTAGGATGGTCCTTTTACAAATTCTTTTAAGAAATGATAGTCTTTTTTCGCAAAATACAATTCCGTACACAGCCGGGTGTACTTGGGAGGTCAACTGGGCCGGCCCAAAATATTCAGTATGTATATGTAGTGGGATTTGAATACAAGACTTCCTGCTCCCAACGAGAGGGGCCGACCAATTGGCCAAACAAGCTATCCGTTGGCTAATTTGCAGCACGGCTTAAAGAACGTTACCACCGTCCAGGATTTCAAGGGACCCATGAATGCGCGTACGTTATTTGAAGGCTGCTCCAGAAACACGAGACTTTCTCTCTGAGAAGTTGCAACGAGCCGGCATGCAGGAGCGATGGCTGGATTAATTAATTAAGTAATATAACCGACGTCCTATATTAGAGGACCAGACAAATTTGAACGTAACAGATTTGAACATTGTTTGGAATTTTGACTGTGACTCTTTTAAACATGAAACAATTGCAAACAATTTTCTCGAAAAGTGGGACAATTTTCGATACTCTAAACAATTCTGAAATTTGAGAGAAATTGCAATTAACATTCAAATTAGGAAAAAACTACATGCTCATGGAATCACCCCAACTGGTGGTTTATTTTGATATATGAATAAGTGACCCCAACTTCTTGGAGCAGTCTAACATGGACATATGAGGCGTCCATGTCTGGTTTGAATGACTTCTGATAAAGTTTGCACGTTGCGACACATCCAGCCAATTACCTGTCTTTTTTGACCGAGAAAACTCCATAAAATGCAAAACTTTTGAAAATCCAAATAACTTGCCATGATGCCTTGCATTGGTCATATAAACTGGTGGGAAAAAAAATGGGTTCATTCGACGGATGCCGAAAAACAACATGCTTTCAAACAAACCCTTCTGGTCTCTACTCGAACATCCTTTGTTGAACATGGTATATTTTTTGACATGCAAGTTGCGACACCGGCTATTTATCAGTCTTTTTTAACTGAGAGAACTCCCCAAAATTCAAAATTTATCGAAAATCAAAATAACTTGGCACAGTGACTTGAATTGGTCATACAAAATTGAGCACATTTCAAGGATGTCGAGAAACGACACGCTCTCCAAAGAAACCTTCCGGCAAACCCGAACACCCTCCGTTGAACGTGCTCTCACACGGAGCATTCTGTCCTACCCGGACACCCTACATTGAACATGGTCTATTTTTGAACATTCTCGAAATGACCCCAACTTTCTCCTCCTCCTCCACAAAAAGCTAGGGTTTTTGCCTCCTGTCGACGCCACTATAGGTCCGCCTCCTCTCCGGTGGCCTTAGGGCCATGGGGGCGGTGGATCTCGGCAAGGGTCGGCGGGAGGGCTCCGTTTTTAATCGGTTCTTTCAGTTTTGTTAGGGTTTGTGACCTGCTCAGGAAGACGAGACGGCGGCGGCTCCCTGAAGGTGGAATAAAGGTCTCCCTGCCTAGCCATCATTCCGGTGATGCGTCTACTCGTCTAGCATCGTTGATAGGCGTGTGGAGGTGTGTCTCCGGCGGATCTATCTTTGGTGGATTTGCTCGGATCTCGTCGTTGTTCGTCTACGTTCGTGTGTCTTCGGATTGGATTTTTCTGATCTACGTTATTCTTCATCTGCGACGGTTGTTGTTCTGATGTGCTGGTCCTACGGGGCCTTAGCACGACGACTTTCCGACTGTCTACTACAACAAGTTGTGCCTGACTCCGGTGACGGAGGGGCGATGACGGCGGCGGGCCTTCGGCTCGCTTCAGTGCTGGTAGTTGTCGCTAGGTGGTCTACGGATCTGGATGTAATTTCTATTATTTATGGTATTCATTGTACTGCCATGATTGAAGATGAATATATCGAAAATTTTCTCGCAAAAAAAAGAAATGACCCCAACTTTTACGAGCAGCTTGGCATGCCTTGATAGGCATCCATCCATGTTTGAACGATTTTCGACACGTCCGGCCATTTATTGGCCTTTTTTGACCAAGAAACTCTAGAAAATGCAAAAAAATATCGAAAAGAATGTGCTTCGAAACAGGGCCTTTTGGGCTTTAACATGTTTTCATTGTTTTTGCTCTTTTAGAAAATATTTGTGTTTTGGCATTCTGAGCAATTTTGAAAGACACGAGCATTTAAAAAAATCGTACAATTTTTAAAATGCTAATATTTGTATTTATGAACTAAAATTTTAAAAATGAACTAATTTTTTGAAAGCATGAGCAGTTTATTGAAAAGAAAAAAGAAAAATTAAAACAAAAAAATGAAAACAAAACAAATAGCAAATAGAAAAAAATAAAAAAAAATAGTGGGAAAAAGACCGGTTCTCTACAGTAAAGCGGTCACCGATGGATGGTTCTTATAGTCCGGGTTATTAGATACGGAAGCCTTTGAGCTCGTGTGGCTAGCGACAAGTCGTCAGCAGTGGGAGTTACATTGTTCGATCCCATGCACTGCCATTCTTTTTTCAGTGAGTTTTTTCCTATTTCCGCACTCGACAATGGGGTGGCTCAGTCAGGCAGCCGTGTGTGCATGGTGCCGTCTATTTGACGTTACTCCCTGAGCGTACGGAATTTCCTATTTGCTACATGTTGTGGCAGATAACCGGGCAATCACACAGACAATCGTTCAATGGGCCGGCCCATCTGAGCGTTCGAGCCACAGTATTGTAAATCTTCTGGAAGGTTCCTGGCTTGTTTTGGGAACTATCTAAAAGCTTCCTAAACTGATTTGTCGTATTTTTCAGCTTTAGTTTTGTTTCTATTTTTCGCATTTTTGTTTCTTTTCTGATTTTATATTTCCTTTGGAATTTGCTTATGTGAACATTAAAAAAATAAATCTGATTTTGATTTTCGTTCTCATTTTTTATGTGTTTGTAATTTCAAAAATGGGTTCCAAATTTTCAAAATGTCTCATTTTCAAATATTTTTCAAAGATTTATAAAAAAGTTTGTGCATTAAAAAATGTTCATGGATTTAAAAAATGTTTGTGTTTTTAATTTTGCTTTGGAATTTCGGAAATATTTATGTTTTCAATAAAAATCACTGAATCTAAAAAGTACTCGTATTCGTTATTAAAAAATTCACAAATTTCAGCGAAGCGTTCGAAATTAAATGTGCCGCTTCTGAATGTTTATAAAGAGCGTGCGCTTGCTTACGTATCATTTAGACGCACATTCGAAATTTTGCTTTGGAATTTTGCTTTGGAATTTCGGACATGGGACTTACATAAAATTCCAAAGCAAATTTATGTAAGTCACTGGACCCACTGGATATGGAATTTACGTGTCATTGTCATTCCAAAGCAAAATTTCAAAGCAAATTTATGCAAATTTACGTGTCATTGGAATTTTATGTAAGTCCCATGTCCAAAATTTTGCTTTGGAATTTTATGTAAGTCCAATATGTAAGACCCATATTTATGTAAGTTCCATTTATGAAATTCCATTTAGTCCCATGCTTTATGATATTTATGTAAGTTCGAATATTGTGTTGGTCCAGTGGGTCCAGTGGGTCCAGTGGAAATATTCACAAATTTTGCTTTGAAATTTATCTTGACCCACATGCTGTGTTGGTCCAGTGGCTAGCAACAGTAGCGCACAGCGCGCTTGTCGCAAGTTCGAATCCTTGGCAGCGCATTTTCTATTTTTGTGATTTTGAATTGCGCCTGCTCGGTTCCTGTTAGTGGGCCCTATGCGAGAACATACGACGTATACGTCCATATACATACGAAAGTGGGTATAATTTGTGAAATGTCTCTATTGCCCTTTACACGTTTTGTGAGGGGGTTGTACCGAAGCGGGACTCCAAATAAAAATAATAGCATATAGGAATGCCAAATGAGCGATTAGCCTTGCTGCTACCTGGATAATCGTGGTTCCAGTGTGGCTTGTAGGTATGTGTTAGGGATACACATAACAGGTAGGCCCACAATGGGTCAAAATATCATAAAGCATGGGGTCCACACAGCATGTGGGTCAAGATAAATTTCATACAGACATACTATCCATTCAGACAAGCACCATACCGTCCACTCGAATGACAGTCGACCACTCGGTCGACTGACTCACTCGGATATGCGAAGACCAACAGTCGACAAGGCAGTCGAAGCATCATTTGACATTATGGCATCAATGCCCCACTTTGTAACATAGGAGGTGAGGGGGTGGCGCACTCTATATAAGCCACCCCACCATTAGACTAGAAAGGTTCTCATTCTTCCCTTCGCTCTTTCTCGCCATTAGTCTCAGGACTTAGCTCAGGCATGAGGATCCGTTCCTCTCTCTCTCAAACATATTGTAATCTCCGGATACATACTCAGATAAAACAAAGCCTCTCCGGAGCACGAGACGTAGGGCTGTTATCTCCACCGTGAGAGGCCCGAACTCGCTAAAACCACCGTGTCACCCATGTGCATCTCGATAGATCATGCTCCTTTACCCTATACCTTATTATTGTCGGAATCGTTCTGTAATGCCCAGGATGGGACTATACCTCCTACGTGTCGAGGCACAACTTAAAGGTATAAGCCCATTCTGGAGTGATCTCAAGTTCGGTATCTTTGCACGACTCATGTAAAAATAGGGATGAAATTGCAAAAGGAGATAGTTGGCTTACACTCGCCACGTCACACAATTCATTACATTAGCAAATCATCATCCAAATAACATCACAACCCGACTACGGGTGAAGATCCAAATGAAAGATACCAAATACATAAAAACCACAGGTTCGAATTGCCCCTAGTAGAAACCACTATTGATCACCGGGATAGTGCACATAGTATCGGCTACGTTTTTCATCGTACTCCCAGTACAGCTCTGTGCCGTCACCTGAGTAGTTCACCTGAGTACCTGCATCTGGTGTGGTCTAGAATCTGTGAGCCACGGAGGACTCAGCAATCCCTTCCCGGGTAACACAACTATCTAAGCCTTGGGTGTGGAACAAGGCTGAAGAAAGAATAAAAGGGCTGCAGCAGCACTAGCACTAGCTTACGTAATAAGAGCGAGAAGAGAAGTGCCACGAGCGACAAAGTGATCACGAAGTGATCCTATCTAAGCACGAAAAACATAACCCCACCGTGTTCACTTTCTGAACCCCTTTCGGAAAATGACCATCACGGTACTCACGCTGGTAGTGTGTTCTGAACATGGTGTCAAGTTTTCTACAACCGGATATTAACAAATTCCCATCTGCCACATAACCGCGGGCACGGATTTCGAAAGTTCAAAACCCTGCAGGGGTGTTCCAACTTGGCCCATTACAATCCCACGATCCGCGGAGTCGCAACTCCAAGGTGGGAAGGCCCGAGTATTCTCGGAATCCCGTGCTCAAGATATACCGACATAGGTAAAACTAATCCAGCAAATCCTCCCGGTGTGCCGACACCCTAACAGTAGCCGCGCATATCTAGTCTCAGGCCACGACCGGATGGGACAAGCTACGGGTGGATACCAAATACCTCGGGTTTCCCCAAGGCGGCCCCGCAGGTTGCCCAGTTCGGACCAACACTCATGTGGAGCACTGGCCCGGGGAGGGGGGGGGTTGATTAATAAAAGGGGATAGCTAGTCCCTATGCAAGTTTTTAGTTATTAGGCAAATGGAGTACCAATGTTGGGACTTGCTGGAAAAGCCTTAGCGCTAAGCGGTTTATCGAGGGGGTCCCATAACCCCAGCCGTGTGAGGAACGCAAAATCAAGGAACATAACACCGGTTTATACAGTTCCTAGGGCGGCATGAGTGGAACAAATCACCAAGCAAGAGGCTTAGCCTTCCACCCATTACCAATATATAGATGATTTCATTAAAGAGTTTATATAGTGTGATATCCCAACAAGCTTCAACATGAAGCAAGAATCTTCAAATCTTCTCCTGCAACTAGCAACGCTATAAGAGGGGCTGAGCGAAGCCTACGTAGCCAATCAAAGGTTTGCATAGGTTGGGTGGTTAAACAGATTCATGGTTACAATAGGAGGCTGACAAACAAACATGGGCATCGAGGCAATGAGCTAAAGAGCGAGACTTCTAGCAATAGGCAAAGATAGTAATGATATCTGGATCAGGTCATCTTGCCTGCCGAGTCGTCGATGGGATCGTAAGACGGCTCCTCGTTCTCAACCTCGGTAGTAACCTCGTTCTCGTACTCGGTTTCGGCTTCCGGCTCTACTCAACACAAGAACACACGAGGCACGAAATCAAACAAGGTGCAATGCGCAAACTACAGGATGCATTTATGACGCACTTAGGAAGCACTGCAGATGCACTTAGGATGCACAACATGACAACACAGGAAGCACAGAGAAACAACACAAGAACAAGACAATATACTCAAACAAGTAGGATGCAAGACAAGTCTATTTAGGATGCAACACATGGCAAGGTAGGAAGCACAGAGAAACAACACAAGAAAAAACAGGTTTAAATGAGGCCGAAAACTAATTAAGACAAATCCGGTAAGTCCTCGTATGCATAGTTTGAAATTAGTCCAGATCTGAACAAACCTTAAGTTAAAGTTGTTAAACAGCAAGTTAACATGCACCATGATGATCTACACGAATATCTAGTCAAGTTTCATATAAAGTTTGTTTAAAACGGAGCTACGGTCTAGAAGATATGATCAAAACAAGATAAGCATGTCAACGATGCAAGATGCACCCAAACATCAAGCAAACATACTCCAAACATGTTAACAAGATGATATTATGAATCTAAATGCAAAACCACACAAGTTTCATGTAGGGCTCGCTCAAAACGGAGTAACGGGCTAAAAGATACACCCGAAACAAGAAACAATGCAAAGCTGAAACTAACATCCACATAGCAAGTTTGGAGCAAGAAATATATACTCTACAACACTCAAACATGGTGACAAGGAGCATGGACATGAAGTAGACATATCCTACAGTAAACAACTCCATTGGAGCATCTCCATAGGAGGCATGGATCAATAGCAACAAGCTACAACATTTTGATCATGACACTAAAACCTGACAGTAATATTTTATAGCAACTTGGGAGCAAGAATTAAATATGCTATAGCAAACCAAATGAGCAAGTAAGGGCATGGATGGATAGAAAACAACATATACAACAAGGAATGATCAATAGCCACCCCAAAACTAATATGGATTTGCCTAGAGCAACAAGCAAACATAGCATCAGGATATGACAGATTCCAGACTTAGTGAAATTTCACAAAGTGTTAAAATAGTAACATTATCATGGCATGTTTGTGAGCATGTTTAAGTCACCTCAAAGCATACCATGGCAAATGGTTTGCACCACAGCAAAGAGCACATGATGGGGAATCCAAAACATATGAGCATGTGACATGAGGACAAACACAACAATAGCAACGAGCTCTTCAACTAGGCACCTCGTAACAAGTTACAAAACCTAACAGCCACATGCACTTTTGCAATAGAGATAAACATGGCAAAATGAACTCTAACATGCATCCTATAGTAACCAACATGTAGAGCATCTCATGATGAACATTTTGACATATCATTTGCTTCATTTGGATAAATATGCACCAAGTTATCACATCTCAAACATGGCATGAAAATAACAAGTAGCAGCAGTTTATATCATATAGCACTCTTGTCATGAAGATAAAGACATCTAGATGGACTCAAACAAGCATGACACAATGGAACAAAACATAGTACACATCACCACGATCATTTTGACATATCATATGCACAAAATAGACTAGCACACTAAAAGTTATTGCCAATACAAAAATGCATCAGACAACAAAACAACAAATGACTTAGGGAAAATCAACCTCAGAGTCAACGCGGGTGCGGGCCGGGTCAACGGTGCGGGTCGCGGAGCGGGCGAAGCGGGTCCGCGGGTCGCGGGCGCGGCCCGTTAGGGTTCATGCAGCCGCGGCGGATCTGGAACGGCTCGCTCGATCCGGAGCTGTCGAGGGGCGGCGAAGCTCTTGATCCGGCCGGCGGGAGGCCGGAGGAACGGCGGGCGGCGACCGGCGGCCGAGGCCCGGCGGCGAGGGCCGGCGGGGCGGCCTCGGGGTCGCGGCGGCCGACGGCTCTTGAAGCTCTGGCGCGGTGGGTCTCGAAGCTTGGCGGCGTGGGGGCTGAGGCACGGCGTCGGGCGGCGGCGTGGCTGGCGCCGGCGGCGGAGGACGGCGGGGAAGGCGAGCGCGGGGGCGCGGGAGTTGAGTGGAGGCGGACGGGCCCGGAGGAAAAAAATCTGTCCGGCCCGGGTCGGACACGTCCGCCCGGCACGGATTCCGAGGCGGGGCTGGAGCTAGGAGGAGGCTAGGGTTTTGGACGAAAATGGCAAGGGGACGTTTTTCTAGGCACAAGGAGCTAGGAGACTCCAAATGGGGAGCGGTTTTCGGCCACACGATCACAAATCGACGACCGAGATGATGGGAAGGGTTGTGCTGGGTTGGTGGTCTGTTGTGGAGGGGGTCTTGGGCCTCAAAGAGGAGGTACTTTTAGCCCACTAGGTTAACTGTTGGAGTATCAAACGAACTCCAAACGCGACGAAACTTGAAAGGCGGCCTACACGTACCAAAACAACATCGTACGAAAGTCTCACGTCATTCCGGAAACGTTACATGCCCAAACACGAAAGAAGGACTCGGGGATGCCACGGGCACGTGTGGGAGCATCGGAACTCGAAACGGACAACGGGAAGAGACGAGTGGGACCGGATGCAAGTGACAACACAAATGCGATGCAATGCACATGACAACATGACATGGATGAAATGCACACACGCACACGACAAAACGAGAAACTCGAAAAGAAAGAAGAAACCGGAAAGGAAATTATGAAGCCAAAGTTTATATATTGCCATATAGGGAAAGTGTTACATCTGGGGCATTACAAACTCTCCTCTACTACGAAAAAATCTCGTCCCGAGATCTAGGACTGGAAGAAGGAAGGGTACTCAGAACGAAGGTGATCTTCTCGTTCCCACGTAGCTTCTAGGTCGGTATGGTGTGACCACTTGCCTTTCAAGAACTTGATTGACTTGTTGCGGGTCTTGCGCTCGGTTTCTTCAAGAATAGCAACGGGATGCTCTCGGTAAGACAAGTCTTGTTGAAGATCAATCTCCTCAAATGGAATAGTGCATTCAGGTGTCTTGAAGCACTTGCGGAGTTGAGACACGTGAAACACATCATGAACATTAGCGAAGTTGGAAGGGAGCTCAAGTTGATAGGCTAGATCGCCTCTTTTGCCAAGGATCTTGAAAGGGCCCACGTATCTAGGAGCAAGTTTTCCTTTGATACCGAATCTTTGGGTGCCTTTCATAGGAGAAACACGGAGATAGACATGATTCCCAATGTTGAAGGCCAAATCACGATGCTTGCCTTCATAGTAGCTCTTCTGACGCGACTGAGCGGCCATGAGATTCTCACGTATGACTTTGCACATTTCTTCGGCTTCTGAGATCAAGTCATTGCCAAGAAGTTGGCGTTCACCAGTCTCGGACCAGTTGAGAGGAGTACGGCACTTTCTGCCATAGAGGATTTCAAACGGAGCTTTGCCGGCACTTGCTTGGAAGCTGTTGTTGTAAGAGAACTCGGCAAATAGAAGGCAGTCTTCCCACTTCATGCCAAAAGAGATGACACAAGCTCTGAGCATGTCTTCTAGAATCTGGTTCACTCTCTCGACTTGACCACTAGTCTGAGGGTGAAATGCAGTGCTGAAATGGATCTTAGTGCCCATGGCAGACTGAAAGGAGCCCCAGAACTTGGATGTGAACAAACTTCCACGGTCTGAGGAGATAACTTGAGGAATGCCACGTAAGGACACAATTCTGGAAGTGTACAACTCTGCCAGTTGAGCTGCATTGATGGATTCTTTGACTGGAAGGAAGTGAGCTACTTTGGTAAGCTTGTCAATCACCACAAAGATAGAATCATTCCCCTTCTTGGACTTGGGAAACCCAGTGACGAAATCCATTTCAATGTGGTCGAATTTCCACTCGCGAATAGGAAGAGGTTGGAGAAGACCGGCTGGACGTTGATGCTCTGCCTTCACTCTTCTGCAGACATCACATTCATTCACGAATTGGGCAATCTCCCTTTTCATGCGAGTCCACCAGTAAGATTGCTTGAGGTCTTGGTACATCTTAGAACTTCCAGGATGAACCGAAAGGAGGGAGTCATGTGCTTCGTTCATTATGAGCTTCCTGAGATCACCCTTGGGAACCACAAGTCTATCCTCAAAGAACAAGGTATCTCTCTCATCCATGCGATAGCACTTGTATTTGGGGGTACCCTTTGCAATACCATGTTTCACTTTCTGCACCATAGCATCACTGAGTTGGGCCTCACGGATCTGATCTTCCAAGGTAGGATCAACTTGAAGATTTGCAAGAAAGCCTTGCGGAATAACTTGGAGGTTGAGCTTCCTGAATCTTCACAAAGCTCAGGCTGAAACGGCTTGATAAGGAGACTGTTGCAATATGCCTTTCTGCTCAAGGCATCTGGAATGACATTGGCCTTGCCAGGTGTGTAGTCGATGCTTGGATCATACTCTTGGATCATCTCAACAAAACGAGTCTGACGAAGGTTCAGGTTCGGCTGTGTGAAGATGTACTTCAAGCTCTTGTGATCGGTGAAGATGTCCACTTTTCTGCCCAACAGAAGGTGTCTCCATGTGATCCAGGCGTGTACCACACCTGCTGATACGTCCAAAACGTATCTATATTTTCTGCTTGCTCCATGCTTCTTTTGTGTGATATTGCTATGATATTGATGCACTTCCATGCACTTTTGATCATATTTGGACTAACCTATTAACTCAGTGCACCACAGTGCCAGTTCATGTTTTCTGCTGTTTTTCTATTTCAGGTTTCCCCCATATTAAAAGTGCTCCAAAAATTCCAGGAAAAATATGGGAAAAATCAGCGTACAGGAAGCTTTGCGAAGAACCAAAGATGGGCCAGAGGGGGGCCAGGGGAGGCCCAGGCGGCCACCTGGCGCGGCCCCACCCCTGGCCGCGCCAGGGGGGCGCCTGGGCCCCTGCTCCGCCTCTGGCTGCCCCCCTTCGCATATATATCCCTCTCGTCCAGAAACCCTCGAGGACAGAACCCTTTTTCGTGATCTCGCCTCTGTTCCGCCGCCGCAGCGCTTCCAAGATCGGGAGCATCAGGAGAACTCTTCCCGGCACCCTACCGGAGGGGAGAACCACCACCGGGAGCTTCTCCACCACCATGGACGCTTCCCGGATGAGTCGTGAGTAGTCCACCTTGGACCATGGGTCCATGATCAGTAGCTATGTGATGTTCTCCTCCCCTCTTTGCTCTTCATGGTTTAGACCTCGTGAGCTGCCCTACATGATCGAGGCACATATGTAATCTTTCTGCTATTGCTTTGCTGAGTTTGCTGGGATCTGATGGATTATGAGACTATGTTCAGATTGTGTTTGAGTAATATATTTGATTCACCTCTTTTATATCATTGTTCTTGAGTAATTCTTGCATGTTCTCCATTGCTGTTTATTGCTTGGGCCAAGTAGTAGGTAGTAACTCCAAGAGGGAGCGTTATGCTTGATTGTGGGTTCATGCCCCCTGATGACTAGCTTGAGTGACAGAAACATGAGTCTAGGGGATGTGCTGTTGCCACAAGGGAGAAAACAACGGTGCTTGTACTTGCGGGTGCAAGGATTGTTTACTTTACGCTAAGTTCTTTTAATGCAGTTGTCTGTTGCTTTGAGTTTACACTTTGGGTGGGATTCGCAACTTAATACCAGCGAGATGTTCTGGATAGATATCTCAAGGTGGATGATTAGTAGTAGATGCAGATGGATTTCGGTCTACTTGCCTTGGCGTACCGCCCATGCTTTTGAGCCTCTACCTTTCTTTGCAGCATAGTTAGCATTGGTTTGCGCACATAATCCTGTCAATTGCCCAGCTGTAATTTGTTTACCTCGCTTTGCTGTTTTATCGTCTTTTGGGAGAGAGACATCACTAGTGAACATCATGGGACCCCGGTCCATATTACCACCACTGATCACACCTTCTATTTACTTCCTGTTTTTTTTTCCTAGTTGCAGTCATAGCTATCATTATTATCTCTTGTGTTTGATCCTTTGTAAACAACAAGGCCGGAGGGATTGACAACCTCTCTGTACTCGTTGGGAGCAAAGTTATCTGTATCTGTGTGCAGGTCCCATCAACTGCTAAGTTTCTGGCGCCGTTGACACCTACTTGTCGACCCTCGGAGTCTCACGGGATTCGATCCTTGGTATCTTTGCCAAGGGAAATTTGCCGCTACGCTACATCTCAACCTTCCACTTGGGGTAACCAACGAGGGGCGAGAAGCCATCAGCTGCTAGCTCGAGATCATGTGTGGGGTAGTTCTTCTCACTTGGCTTCAGTTGACGAGAAGTGTATGCCACAATTTTCTTGTCCTGCATTAGCACACCACCAAGTCCTTGAAGAGAAGCATCAGAGAATACTTCGTAGGGCTTGGACTCATCTGGAGGAGTAAGAACTGGAGCAGAGTTGAGCTTTTCTTTGAGAGTTTTGAATGCCACATCACAATCCGGAGACCAGTTGTACTTGACATTCTTCTGCAGCAAGTTGGAGAGAGGCTTGGCAATCTTGGAGAAGTTCTCAACGAACCTTCTGCAATAGCTAGCAAGACCAAGGAAGCTTCGGAGTTGCTTGACATTCTGAGGAGGTTCCCAGTTGACAATGGATTCAACTTTCTCGGGGTTGACAGCAATACCGTCGGCAGAGATGATATGGCCCAGATACAAGACCTTATCGAGCCAAAATTCGCACTTGGAGAACTTGGCATAGAACTTATGTTCACGGAGTCTGTCGAGAACCAGACGGAGGTGCTTTTCGTGATCTTCTTCATTCTTGGAAAATACCAAGATGTCATCCAGATAAACGAGCACGAATTCGTTGGTGTAGGGGTTGAAAATGTAGTGCTGATACGTCCCAAACGTATCTATAATTTCTGCTTGCTCCATGCATGTTTTGGGTGATATTGCTATGCTTTTGATACACTTTCATACACTTTTGATCATATTTGGACTAACCTATTAACTCAGTGCACCCCAGTGCCAGTTTCTGTTTTCTGCTGTTTTTGTATTTCAGGTTTTCCCATTACTTAAATTGCCAGAAAAATTCTGGGAAAAATATATAAAAAATCAGCGCTCCAGAAGCTTCCATGTGCCAGAAGTGGGGCCAGAGGGGGGCCAGAGGGGCCCCAGGCGCCCTGATGGCGCGGCCCCACTCCTGGCCGCATCGGGGGGCCGCCTGGGGGGCTCCCACCTCCTCTGGTGCCCTACTTGGCCTCCTATTTATTCTCCCGTCGCGAAAACCCTGATTCGAGAACCCTTTTCTCCAGAAGCAATTACGATTTCTGCCGCCATCGCCACAAAGTTTCGGGGGACCAGAATTCCTGTGCCGGCATCCTGCCGGGACGGGGAAGTGCCCCCGGATTCATTTCCATCGACGTTGCTTCCTCCCTCCATGATGCGGGAGTAGTTCCTCCTCGGGGCTGAGGTTTCTACCAGTAGCTATGTTGTCAATTCTCTCTCCCATGATGTGATCTTCGTTGTGATCATAGGCTATGTTAATCTAGGGTGATCCCATGATATTTCCCCTTCCTCTATGTATTGGATTGATGTACTCACTTGTCTTTATCTAGTATAATCCCCGAGACCAAGGTGACAGCGGTCTATTGGACATGGATTAGAAGAATATTTTCATGAGTGATTTCCTCTTTTGTGTGTTGATTGAAGATTGAGAGTCTCTTGGGGCTTGTCTTTGACTATCCTTGAGATATGTTGTGGTGATTGTGGTACTCTCTTTGGATGGCCGCGGTGACATTGGGAAATCCATAGATTGAGAACTACGAACTTTGAGGTGTGCTTTTGTAGCACTACATAATTCTCGTCCTCTCTTGACCACAAAGGAATGACCTTCGAGTGCGTCTCCATTGCATGTTTTATGGGAAATATCATGTGATTAGACTATGTTAATGTTGTTGGGAGTTGCCACTAGTGAAAGTATGAAGTCTAGGCCTTGTTTCCACCATTGCAATACCATTTGTGCTCACGTTTACCACTTGTTTGCTTGCTGCACTTTTTATTACAGATTTATATTACTTTGCTTTGCCACTCCTATCATCCATATTTTACCATCTCTTTGCCGAACTAGTGCACCTATACAACTCCTAGTTGTATTAGGTGTGTTGGGGACACAAAAGACTTCTTGTATCTTAGTTGCAGGGTTGCTTGAGAGAGACCATCTTCAACCTCTACTTCCCTGAGTTCGATAAACCTTAGGTCATCCACTTGAGGGAAATTGCTGCTGTCCTACAAACCTCTGCGCTTGGAGGCCCAACATAGTCTACAAGAAATAGAAGCGTGTGTAGACATCAAGCTATTTCTGGCGCCGTTGCCGGGGAAGTAAGTGTTTGAAGGTATATCTTTAGATCTTGCAATTAAATATTTTCGTTTCTTGTTTTTAGTTTCACTAGTTATGTTTATGGAAAACCACACTCTTAGTTCGCTGCTTGGGGAAGGCCGCTTTACCACACCCGTGGTAGAGAAGTCTCCTCCACCTACTGAATGTATCCCGTTCCAAATACCACTTGGGATAATTGAAATAATTAGGAATGATTGTTATGATGGGACAGTCAATCCTAGTATTCATTTGTTGAAACTTACAGAACTTTGTGAGTTGTTTAAGATTTCAGGTTTGACAAGAGATGGAGTCATGAGGAAATTATTTGCCTTGTCACTGAAAGGAAAAGCATTGGAATGGTATAGGCTACTAGATGACTCTCACCTGCTGGATTGGGAAGAGATCCAGTCTCTCTTTTACTTCAAGTTTTATCCTCTTCATGAAGTCCATGAGAATAGGAATTATGTTTATAATTTCTATCCTCATGATGGAGAGAGCATAGCTCAAGCTTGGGGGAGACTGAAAACGTTAATGCTAAAATGTCCTAACCATGGGCTCCCCAAAGATATGATTATTACTAATTTCTATGCGAGGCTCTCTCGACAGGATAAAGATTTGCTCGATGCTTCCTCTATGGGTTCTTTCACAAACGAAAAGATTGATGCTAAATGGGAACTCCTTGAAAGAATTCAACGCAACACTGAAGATTGGGAGATCGACAAAGGTAAAGTGTCAGGTATAATTTATGAGTATGATTGCATTAAGTCCTTTGTTGAAACTACAAGTTTTAATAAGTTTAGTGCTAAGTTTGGGCTTGATTCTCAACTCCTTGTTGATTTCCTCAAATCTTTTGCTTCACATCTTAATATGCCTAAGGAGGATTGGATCAAGCATCATGAACCTTTTAAAGAGATTTGCAAAGAAAATGAAATTGTTCATGATGATTGCAACATGCATGATCCAATTCCTAAAAATGAAGTTTTATATAAGCATGTTATTTTTTGTGGAGTGGATAGACCTTGTGAAAGGCCTATGATTGAAGAAGAGAAGTATTGTAAGCAACATAAGCATGAAAGAACAATCACTTGGGTCAAAGATTTAAATGAAATTGCTAGAGAATTGTGTGACCTTTATCCTTTTACTTGTGAACTTTGCTGTATGGAGGGTCACTTTAATTTTCAATGCATGCACTTTCAAAACATAACTGTTAACCAGTTGTGTGATAACATGATCACCCCTGATCTTTATGATGAGCTTATGTTATTTTTGATGTGTGAAGAGTTATCAGAAAAGACTTCTTGGCTAGATGTTAATGCCATAGGAATAAAAAACACTTTGCAAAATTGCCATCTCTATTGTGTTGTTAATTGCCATAAAAATGATTACATAAGTAAGATTAGAATGGAGGGAACTTTACCAAAGTATAAAAATGTCTCTTATATTTCTGCTAATAAAAAGGAGAGTTTCTCCCAAGTTTCCCCTATTGTTTCTAATGATAAACCAGGATATGTGGAGAAGCTTCATCTCTAACCACTCCCTCCTAAGGTGAAGAAGAAGAAAAAGAAGAGGAGGAGGAAGAGGAGCAAGAAGGAAGAAGAATGGGTATCAACCTGGCCTGAGCATATTCCTCCCATCAACTTTTATCCTAACGGTTGTAAGTTTAAAGAAGAAGGTGAAGTTTATTGCCTTAATTATCATCTTGATGATACGTCTGTAGGTACTATTGAAGATGATTTTGATTATTATATGCATGTTACTTATTGTGATTGGGAAAATGATGATAATGCTACTTATGATCTTGAAAATCTTTTTGGTACCAACTCTGAAAGTGATGATATGGAAAACTCTAAGCTTGGAGATGATAGGACTGCACATCCTTTACCCACTAGTGATGTGATAATTGATAATTCTTTTGCTAGTAAGAATAAAGACAACATGTTTACAAATATAGTTGCTAGCAATGATAATGCTCTTCTCTACTATGATGATGTTATAACTCCAATCTATAGTGATTATAAAGGTACCTATGACATAAGGAGAAATTATCCTTATGAAACTTGTCATAATCATGGAGGGAATTACTCCCTTGTTGAACACCATCTTTCTAATACACAACTAATCTATAGTGTTCAAGTTGTTTATGATAGTCCCACTCCCACTATTACCAATGAGAAAGATTATGCTTATGTGGAGAGTAAGAGTACCTTTTTGCATGTGGATCATGGTAACAATGCTTTATGTGATGCTTATATTGTTGAGTTTATTCGTGATCCCACTGAAAATTATTATGAGAAGGGAACATATGCTTATAGATATTTCAATAATATCAAGTTCCCTCTCTTTATGTTGAAGGTTTTGAAGCTGCACTTGTTTTGTCTTCCTATGCTTATTGCTTTGTGCTTCAATGAATTATTCTATTGCAATATTCCTATGCATAGGAAGCATGTTAGGCTTAAATGTGTTTGGTATTTGCTTCTTGATGCTCTCTTTTGTTCTTCAACTCTTATTCCTACGAGAGCATCATTAAAGTCTTAAGCCTATCTTTATGGCTATAAAGAAAGAGCTCTAGGGAGACAACCCTTGTTATCTTTGCTTTCAGTTTGTTCTTTTAGTTTTTAGTGATCTTGATGTTTGTTACTACTGTATCAACATCATTGTATCTTTATTTTTCAGCTTTGTGCCAATTTTAGCCTCTGATTGCAAGAAAGTTCAAAAGTTGTGACATGCTGTCCAGAAAACAGATTCTGTCCTTGGAAAGAAAAATTCGAATAAAATCACCAGATCATCTTTTTGATCTGAATTTTTTTGACAGCATGCTCTATACAATTGGCTTTCCAGCGTCCTTCTGAGTTTTTTGATTTGAGTTGCAGAAGTACCCGAAAAAAATTATTTACTACCTGATGGTTTGTTTTTCACAGATTCTGCCCTGTTTTGCCTTTTCTTTGTTTTGCAGACCTTAAGCTTGCTTTTTCTTTGCAAAAACTTTTTGGCGATCTTGAGAAACAGTAGACCTTCAATAATATCTTTGTTTCCAGTAGATAAAAATTATTTTATTATGGGTACTAACCTCGCTAATCAGATTATGATGAGTTATGTATGAAGGGAGTTTTCAAGTGTGCGAGGGAAGATGATAAAAGAAGATTCAGGAGTGTCAAACGCTCAAGCTTGGGGATGCCCCCATGCACCCCCAAGAAGTATCCAAGGAGACTCAAGCATCTAAGCTTGGGGATGCCCCTGTGCATCCCCATCTCCATCAACAATTATCAGTTCGTCCTTCGTTCCACTATATTTTTATCACTTCATGCGTTATGTGCTATGCTTGGAGCGTCTTGCTCTTTTCTTTTTAGTTTATTTAGTTTTACTTGCTGTTCTTAACAAGTTGGATCCTAGCCTTCATTGTTTGGGAGAGAAACACGCTCCACTCCACTATAGAACACAACATAGGCTTGCATGCGTATCTTCTTGTGTGTGTTCTTTATCTTTTCATAGCTGCTGTCATGCTTAGCTCTTAGTTTTCATGCTTATCTTTTTAAGAGCTTTTGTTTAGGTTGTTGCTTCTGGAACTCTCTTGAGTTATCATGCTTATCTTGTTAAGAGAGGTGGCTTATGTGGCACTGGTTGATATGTCTATGATAAAAATGCTATGTGCATAATGGTGCTTAGTAGTTCATGTTTTCTTATGGTTAGTCTCAAATAGCTGGGGGTTCTTAATGTGTTATTGAAGTACCAACATGATTTGTTTTCCTATGATGTGGTATGGTTTAGTGATATTTTCCTCCAAGAATTTATTTTGATTGACTTGGCATATGCTCACGCATATTTAAGACTGTAAAGAAAGTCTATCAAGCCTTGATGATCTTTAATTTCTGAGTAGTGATATAACTTCCATGCCCGATTCAATGTTGCTTTGTCGCTCTGCATGATTATGGCCGTCATTGCTCTCTTAGTTGGTCGCTCCCAGTCTTTTGCTAGCCTTCACCTGTACTAAGCGGACTGACTGCTTGTGCATCCAAAATCCTTGAAACCAGTTATGCCATATGAGTCCACCATACCTTCCTATATATGGTATTTACTTGCCATTCCTAACGAAGACTGTCGGTGTACTAAAGTAGGGATACCTTAGTATCCCGACTTGTGCACGGGCAGTAGCAGCGTCCCGTGGTCTGGCTCACCACGCGCCCGCCAAAGCCCACTCTAGACCCCTTTTTGAAGCCATTCAAGAACAAAGTATACAAGTCAGAAGATCAAGGCCCCGGCAAGAGGAGCTTGCCGGGAAGGCTGCTCCAAGCCCAAGACCACTCTATTCTCACAAGACCCTGGCAAGAGGAGCTTGCCAGGAAGGCCGAAGAATAACGCTTCAGAAGATATATCGTGGCGCATCGTGCGCCCCGGCAGGATCCGAAGAGCGGCAAGCTTCCGGGCCCGGCAAGATAGCAGCCCCGGCAAGGTGCTTGCCGGGGATAGCTTACACTGTGTGCCTGCGCTCCAGCTCATTTGGCCACGCGTCGCCCTGGGGCCCTTCCAGGGGCACGTGGCAGATGGCTGTGTAGCCTGGGGTACACGGTGGCAAGCCGCGGTGACGAGACTATCGCCGTGGCGAACGGAGACGCATGGACGGGCGCTTTTGGGGCGACAGCGACGGGCATTCAATGCCCTTGTCCCCCACCGTCAGAGTTAGGTGAAGACCACTGTTCATACACTGTTCATGCACTGTTACAACCACCACCAAATTTACACTTTTACCCTCCTCTACGTTGACACCTGTCGGGAACCCCTTTGAACTATAAAAGGAGGCCCATGCACAACGTAGATGGGGTTTGATCCCAGAAACTCGATCATTCCTACGCTCGGTGTAGCTAGCACTGTAGATCTTCAAGCTCCCGAGCCCGAGAACTCAATACAACCAAGGCAGGAGTAGGGTTTTACGCGTCCGCGCGGCCCGAACCTGGGTAAACTGCCCGCGTGTGCCCCTTGATCCGCTCTTCGTGCTCCCTCCGCTCCCTTGCCGTACCGTAGAAGGGGCTCCGGTCCCATAGGTGCTCGTGGGAGGTCAGTTTCCCCGACATCTTTGGCGCGCCAGGTAGGGGGCGTCGAGGTTGTGCGAACCTGATCCGGCGCTCACGCGGGCGCAGTCTTCATCAACCGCTCTAGTTTCATCAACCTCATCGACAACGTCAATATGCCTCTGAAGAAGAAGGCTTCGGAGGTCGGAGGCCCGTCCGCATTGATCCCACCACCACCGGAACCAACGGTTGGTGGGGTAGACGCTGGCAGAGGGGTGGACGCCGGCGAGGACACTCGCGGCGCCGCCAAGTCCAAAGACAAGACGGACGACCGGGCGAACTCCAAGACCTCGGCGTCCGGGCACGCTCCACGTCCCTCTCAGGAAGCGCCGGACCAGCAGCGACGTGGTACCGGGGGTACCATACGCTTGCTGGGACGAGGACAAGCCGGCGGGTCGCGGGATGCTCAAGGCCAGCGCGCTGGTACGAGCAAGGCGCGGTCGCTGGGACGAGACCCTGCTCCTTCTAACCCTGTTATAAGTTCGAGCATATCTCGCTCCTCGCACCGTTCGCCACCGCTTCCCTCCTCTCCTGCAGAAGCTCTAGCCAAAGCTCAACTGCTTCTCGACTTCCCTCCAGCAGCGGACAAGGCCGAAGACTGGAGGGCGACGATCCAGAGCCTCATCGCCTTCGCCAACAACGACACACCGCAGCAGCCAGCAACATCACGGCCGCGGCAAGTCGACCAAGCGAAGGCCGATGGAGACAAGACCGCCGGGTGTGCAACTACCGTGCACTCCCCGCCGCGGAAGCAGAAATCGCCACCCCGCCAGATCAACATCGACGACGACTCCACAGCGTCATCGGATCCGCGGGCTCGCCGCGATCAGCGCCAAGTCCTAGACGACATGCGGCAAGAGGACGCTCGAACTCGTATCGAGCGTCGACAAGAAGCCCGAAGACAGTCTGATCAGCGCGCTGGGACCGCTGTCGACATGCACGCGCCCGGTGAACCAGGCGACTTGCCGTACGCGGCCGGCTGCCCTGCGTTCACCCGAGAGCTGCGGCAAGTCTAGTGGCCCAGCATGAAGAACTTTAAGCCCGACGTGCCCGAGAAGTACGACGGCAAGACACACCCCTCCGAGTTCCTCAGCATCTACACCATTGCGGTGCAGGCTGCCGGGGGGCACGACGAGAAGATCTTAGCTAACTACTTCCCGCTCGTGCTTAAGCCAAACGTCAGGTCTTGGCTTATGCACTTGCCGGAAAACTCAATCTCCTCCTGGGCAGATCTGTGCCACCAGTTTGTTGGCGCCTTTACGGGTGGCCACAAACCCCACGGCCAGGAGAGCGATCTCCACATCCTTGCCCAGAAGGAGGGAGAGTCCTAGCGCAAGTACATCCAAAGGTTCAGCCGCGTTCAGCACAACATTCCCGATCTCCACCCTGCCGCGGTTACTAGCGCGTTCCACCAGAACGTGCGTAATCGCCGGATGAGGGAGGAGATGGCGATGACCAAGATCCGGGACGTCAGCGAGCTTTACGCTCTGGCTGACAAGTGTGCGCGTGCTGAAGAAGGGATGAGGCTCCCCAGAGAGGACACTGGAGCAGGAGGAAGCGACAGCGAGGATGCCGCCCCGGCAAGGAAAAGCCGGCGGCGGAACAACAACAAGAAGAAGAACAAGGAGGTACTAGTTGTCGAGCAGTCCGGCAAGGAGGCTGCCGCCAAGAAGACACAGGCTGGTGGCCCCGGCAAAGAGGCCGCCCCTGTAGCGGCAGCCGACAAGCAGTACTGTAAGATCCACCGCACCAAGGGCCACGATCTCCAGAACTGCAAAAGGGTAGAGTACCTCGTAGAACAGCAGAAGGCTGAATACGAGCGTCGCGACAAGGAGAAGGCTCAAGGAGGCGGGGGAGAGCCCAGTAAGAAGTGGCTGTTCAATGGCCGGGGAGGACGCCGCGGCAAGGCCAAGCAGCGGCAAGGAGACAGACCTCCCCGGGGCCGCGACAAGGATGAAGACGAAGACGATGACGAGGACATGGATGAAGGAGACAACAGCGAGCAAGAATTCCAGAAGGCCACAGAAGTTCTGTGTGTCGATGGAGGTGCTTCTCTGCACACTTCCCACCGCCAACTCAAGCAATGGGTGCAGGAAGTGAATGCAGCCGAGCCACCCGTCGAATCGCGCAGGCTGCTGAAATGGTCCGGCACGCCCATCATCTTCGATCTTGAGGACCACCCTGACCGCACAACTGCGGTCGGGTGCTTGCCGATGTTGGTTTCACCAACTATCCGCAACCTCAGGGTCACCAAGATGTTGGTTGACGGCGGAGCCGGCCTCAACTTGATCTCCTCCGCTGTGATCAAGAAGCTGCAAATCCCCGATAGCGAGCTCGAGGAAACCGGGACGTTCCAAGGGATCAACCCGGGAAGGAGCAAGCCGAAGGGGAAGATCACGCTGCCGGTGACCTTTGGCGGAGAGCTTAATTTCAGGACGGAGAGGATCACCTTCGACGTCGCCGATATCCCGTTGCCGTACAATGGGATACTTGGCCGTCCTACGCTCGCCAAGTTCATGGCGGCCTCCCACTATGCTTACAACATGCTCAAGATGCCAGGGCCAATAAGCGTCATCTCTGTCCCCGGCGACAAGAAGGACGCGCTTATTTGCGCCGACAAGATTTACCGGGACGCAGCAGCCGCGGCAGACAGCAACACACTTGCCGCTGAAGCTCCCGGGAGGAAGACCAAGATCAAGTCCGGCAAGAGCTCTGGGGCCCACTCCGACAAACGCACCTCTTCGGAGTGCTGCGCTGCCGTCGAGGACGCACCATCGAGCTCCACCGGCAAGTGCAAGAAAGGAATGGTAGCTCCACCGGCAACCAAGAAGGTGTCCGCCAAGGAGGACGGCACTGGTGGTACTTTCACCATCAGTGCTACGCTCGACCCCAAATAGGAAAGCGCGCTCGTTGCCTTCCTGCGGGCGAATGTTGATGTGTTTGCATGGCAACCATCTGACATCCCCGGCGTTCCCAGGAAGGTAATCGAGCACAAGCTTGCTGTTTGTCCTCACGCGCGGCCCGTCAAACAGAAGGTCAGAAAGCAAGCGGTGGAGCGCCAAGAATTCATAGCCGAAGAAATCAAGAAGTTGGAAGCAGCAGGCCTTGTTAGAGGTGTACTACATCCCACGTGGTTGGCTAATCCAGTTGTCGTGCATAAGGCTAATGGGAAATGGAGACTTTGTATAGACTTCACGGATGTGAATAAAGCTTATCCCAAGGAACCATTTCCCTTGCCGCGCATTGACCAGATCGTTGACTCCATGGCCGGGTGTGAGTTGCTTTCATTTCTTGATGCATACTCCGGATACCACCAAATATTCATGGCTGAGGAAGATGAAGAGAAGACCGCATTTATTACTCCATGTGGCACATATTGCTTTGTGCGCATGCCCTTTGGATTGAAGAATGCGGGCTCAACATTTGCAAGGGTAGTCCACACTGCTTTTGAGCCACAGATACACAGGAATGTAGAAGCCTACATGGATGATATAGTGGTCAAGAGCAAGAGCAAGGATACCCTGGTTCAAGATCTAGAAGAAACCTTTGAGAATCTGCGCAAGATACAGCTCAAGTTGAACCCCGAGAAGTGCGTCTTCGGAGTCCCCTCCGGCAAGCTCCTCGGGTTCTTTGTGTCCCAGAGGGGGATTGAAGCCAATCCCGACAAGATTAAAGCCATCGAGCAGATCAAAGCCCCGAAGCGCGTCAAGGATGTACGGAGGCTCGCGGGTTGTGTGGCTGCTCTCAGCAGGTTCATTTCAAAGTCTGCAGAACGCGCCCTGCCTTTCTTCAAAATCTTGAAAAAGGTAGGTCCTATGAAATGGACTCCGGAAGCGGAGGCAGCGCTGCGTGACTTGAAAGGGTACCTATCCTCCACTCCGATACTTGTCGCACCTAGGCCACAAGAGAAGTTGCTGCTGTACCTAGCGGCAACCAATCAAGTGGTTAGTGCTGCGTTAGTAGCGGAGAGGGAGGCAGATGAGGAAACCACATCCCCGGCAAGCGCATCCAGCGACAAGCAGGGGGCTTCCCCGCCAAGCTCTGGCCCCGACAAGGACAAGCCTGCGCAGGAACAAGGAGAAGTGCGGAAGAAGATGGTACAGCGCCCAGTGTATTTTGTAAGCTCCCTCTTGCAGGGGGCTAGGTCAAGATACTCTGGGGTGCAGAAGTTGCTTTTCGGCCTCCTCATGGCCTCAAGGAAGCTGCGCCATTACTTCCAAGCGCACGAGATAACAGTGGTCACTCGCTTTCCGTTGAAGAGGATACTGCAAAATCCAGAAGCAACAGGCAGGATCGTCGAGTGGGCACTAGAGCTGTCAAGCTTTGGTCTCAAGTTTGAGAGTACCTCAACTATCCAGAGCAGAGCTTTGGCAGAATTCATCGCAGAATGGACTCCAACACCAGATGAAGAAGTTCCAGAGACAAGCATCCCCGTCCAAGAAGCAAACAAAGAGTGGATAATGTACTTTGATGGTGCCTTCTCGCTGCAAGGCGCCGGTGCCGGCGTGTTACTCATAGCGCCCACCGGAGAGCACCTCAAGTACGTTGTTCAAACGCACTTTCCCAAGGAGCAAGCAACAAACAATACTGCTGAGTATGAAGGTTTGCTTGCCGGTCTCAGAATTGCGGCCGAACTTGGGATCAAGAAGCTGATTGTGCGGGGAGATTCGCAATTAGTAGTTCGACAAGTAAACAAAAGTTACCAGAGCCCTTTGATGGAAGCTTATGTCGATGAAGTGAGGAAGCTTGAAGACCACTTTGAAGGCCTACAAATGGAGCACGTTCCAAGAGCTCAAAATGATATCGCAGATGGCCTCTCAAAGTGTGCTGCAATGAAGTTACCTGTGGAACCAGGGACCTTCATGCTCAAGCTAACTCAACCATCCGTTACACCGTCAGTCGGGCTAAGCAAGAAGAGGAAGTTGATCTCCGGCGACTACTTGCCGGCGGATCTTCCTGAAGCCGCCGCCAAGGTCCCCAAGATCGACGACCAAGTTGCTGAGGAAAGGTCTGCTCCTGCGGACCCCAGAGTTCGTACAGTTGAAGCAGGCATTCCCGACAAGTCTTGCCCCGGCAGGCTTGCCGGGGAACACTCAGCCCCGGCAGAGCCACAGGTTCTTGTCGTAGAAGCTGATGTTCCCGCAGCAGCCCTGATGCCTTTAGTCCTTGTTGTTGAGCCTCAGGCTCCAGCATGGGCGCAGCAAATCGTCCGTTTTCTTCAAACTGGAGAACTTCCCGAAGAACCAGAAGAGATAGAGAGGATTGCCAGGCAGTCAAGTATGTACCAGTTCGTCGGCAATGAACTGTACAGAAGAAGACTCAATGGTGTCAGATTGAAGTGCATTTCTCGGGAAGATGGACAGAAGCTGTTGGCAGAGATACACGGAGGCATATGTGGCCACCACATTGGCGCAAGGGCACTTGCCGGGAAGGCGTTCCGGCAAGGTTTCTTTTGGCCAGAAGCCCTCCAAGATGCAACTGCACAAGTAACCAAGTGTGAAGCGTGCCAGTTCCATGCCAAGCAGATTCACCAACCAGCTCAAGCTCTCCAGACGATCCCTTTGTCCTGGCCCTTCTCGGTCTGGGGGCTCGACATCCTCGGCCCCTTTCCTCGCGCAGTCGGGGGCTTTGAGTACTTGTACGTTGCAATCGACAAGTTCACAAAGTGGCCAGAAGTGGAACCAGTGAGAAAGGTGACAACACAGTCGGCAGTGAAGTTCTTCAGATCAATTGTTTGCCGTTTCGGAATCCCTAACAGGATCATCACCGACAACGGCACACAGTTCACAAGTCGCACCTTCATGCAGTACGTCCAAGACCTTGGCGCTAAGGTCTGCTTTTCTTCTGTTGCTCACCCGAGGAGTAACGGTCAAGCAGAGAGGGCCAATGCTGAAGTGCTGTGCGGGCTCAAGACAAGAACCTTCGACAGGCTGCATAAGTGCGGAAGAAACTGGATAGAAGAGTTGCCGGCGGCTCTTTGGTCAATCAGAACGACACCAAATCGAGCCACCGGACAGACACCCTTTGCTCTTGTCTATGGAGCAGAGGCAGTTCTCCCCACGGAACTCGTATACGGGTCTCCTCGAGTGCTCGCTTACGACGAGCTCGAGCAAGAGCAACTTCGGCAAGATGATGCATTGCTCCTCGAGGAGGACCGTCTCCAGGCTGCTGTACGAGCTGCTCGATACCAGCAAGCCTTGCGTCGCTATCATAGCCGCAAGGTCAAGGCCAGGAGTCTCGAGGAAGGCGACCTTGTTCTTCGGCGCGTTCAGTCCGCCAAGAATTCCAACAAGTTGATGCCGAAGTGGGAAGGCCCTTATCGGGTGAGACAAGTCACAAGGCCTGGCGCTGTCCGCCTTGAGACCGAAGAAGGCTTACCGGTGAGCAACTCCTGGAATATCGAGCATCTTCGCAAGTTTCACCCGTGAGGTGCGGTTGCCGTGATCCGTTCCGGCAACCGCCTTTTGTATGAGTCTTGCCGCTGTCGCATGTAAACCTTTGTACAAAGCCGGGCGCAGACCCCGTGCATCAGTAAAACTTTTGTGCTTCGCACCATTTGTCATTTCATGTTTTTCTTTTTACTTGCATGTATCATCTGACATTTTGTGCAGCACACATCCCCGGTAAGCAGTAACAAGCCGCAAGGCTCCATACTTGTGTTTTCTCCTCCTTTCCTTTCTCTTAAACAGAAGAAGTGTTCCTCGCACACAAGTTTGCCGGGGGGAAGGAGATAGTGGTATGGGCCAAGTGCTGTTCAAGGAAGGAAAGCCTTGCCGAGAAGCAAACAGAACACAAAAGATAAGTTGCCAAAGTTTGAGCAATTTAAAAAATTTCAAATTCTTAGTTGTCTTCCTTGAACAACCACACTTTGTATGAAAAACCTGTGTGCGGAGGAACCTACCCGTGGCTAGCCGCACCCTTACTTTGTTTCGAGCACGCTCAACGGCTTAAGTGCGCTGCGACAAGTGTCGCGCCCTTACTTCGTTTTCGAGTTCGCTCAACAATCTAAGCGTGCTGCGACTAGCTGCGGCAAGGTTTCTTGCCGGCAAGGGCATTGCTAGCAGGCTGCTAAGAGTCCCGCACTCAGCGCTCGCGGCAAGGGTCCCTTTGCCGGCAAGTTCCCTAAAAGCGTAGGGTGGAGAGCATACAAAGTGAAGGAACTAAACAAGGGAGATAACACTGCGTTGATTATCCAAAATAAAGTTATATTACAAGATAACTTGCCGCTGATTCTAACAAACTACTACCTATGACTTAATTGACAGCGGCAAGGGAAGTGGAAAGAAAGAAGCCTAGTCCCTACGGTCTCCATCGACCCTCTGGATCCTGCCCGCCTTCGCCACAATGTGGGCAACTTGTGCCTTCAGGGCCTCCTGGTCAGCTTCGGGCGGCAGGGACCGGAGGACGTTGACAAGGTTGATCCCGGGGTTGCGGTAGACAATCTTCGACAACACCCGCTCCATAGTACCCATGCAAAGCCGGCGCGCCTCGTCAGCCAGCTGCGTGGGGATCTTCTCCCGTAGCTGCGCAAGCGCCGGCGCCACCCCTCTGAAGAACAGGCTCAGCTTGGCGCTGTGGGGGAGGCTCTCCTCGGGGGAGTACGCGAGGTGCTCCGCCCTCAACGCCACCATCTCCCTGTCGATGTTGGCGGCGGAGGCGACGAGCTCCTCGGTCCACTGCTCCACCGTCCGCTGGAAGTGGTTTTGCGAGACGGCGGCGCTTTCCAGCAAGGCCCTTTCGGTACGAAGATCGTCCTTCAGCTTCGTCTCGCGGTCCCGGGCGGCGTCAAGCGAGTCGGTGAGAGTGGAGACTTTCAGCTCTAAGTCAGCAATGGAGTCCCTGGCATCGGTGAGCTCTTTGCCCTTCTCGGAAAGGCGGACTTGCAGCTCCAAGTTGGTGTGGGCGTCCTTCTCCCGCGCCACATTGAGCGCGGCGACCCTGTCCTCACTCGCCTTCAAGCTCGACTCCATCTGCGCCACCCTGGCCTCCAGATCCTTCTTGGCGGTCTCTGCGGCAGCAGCGGCATCCCTCGCCTCCTGCAGAGCCCCGCCAATGGCCTGCTCACGAGCGGTGAGGTCGTCCTCGTGGCTGTCGAGGTCGACCTTCCGCTGGTTGAGCTCTCCCTCCCGCCGAGACAGCTCCTCGGTGGCCAGACGCTGCTGCTACAGTAAGATTGGCAGCCCAGAGACGAAGGATCCTAGTGAGGGCAATCTGCAGCTTGTCGTCCTCCGGGGCCAAGTCGCTCCAATCCTTGCCGCGCACTATTGCAGTCTGGCGCGGCAAGGTAAACTGCTCGGGCTCATCTTCCAGAACCCAGCACCAATCGGCTCTCCACTCTTCCCACTTGCCGCGTAGCTCTCCAATCAAGTACGCCTCCTTCTTGTTCAGCCTAAAGATCCAGGAGATGCCGCCGGAGAGTGGGGATCCAGATTCTACTCTAGGCGTGAAGAAGTGGTGGAAAAGAGCTACATTTGGGTGGTCCCCGACATAGTTTTCGCACAGATGTGTGAAAACGGCCAAGGTGAGAACGGCATTTGGGGTGAAATCTAAGAGGTGGAAGCCATACGTGTTCATCACATCACAGAAGAACTCCGAGTACGGAGGGCAGAGACCGCAATGGAAGAACGAGGCAAAGAAGTGGTAACCTCCCGGGAACATGTCGACGGCCTCGGCGGGGAGGACTCTGGTGCGCGGGTGATCCTTCGTCTCCCTCGCCCAGAACAAGTAGTACTTGTCCCGCAGCTCCCTCGGGCCGAGCCTCGGCGGGAAGACCACCATCTTTCTCCGCATAGCTGCCAGCTTCGCCGCCTGCTCGGACTTCTCCTTCTTCGCCTTGTCGCTCTTCACCTTGTCGCTTTTCGGAGCCATGGCGGGGGCGGCAGGGGGGGGGTCGACGGCGCCGCGGATGCTAGGGACGGCGGAGGAAGGGTGGAGCTCGGCTCTCTGTCAACCTGAGGGGAGGCAGAGGGTGGCGGGGGTTTCTGGAGATTCAAGGCACAATGAAAGCAATGGGGGAAACTGCCCCTGCTTCCTCTGCTTTTAAGGGGGAAGTAGGGGACGTTCCGCATTTCCCCATTAAAGAAGCAGGCCACGATCTCTCCCACGACGCCGCAATCGACGCGTGCCGTTAGGGAGGGATGCGGCGAATCTGGAGTGGGAAACGGCGCACCGTGGGCCGCGTGTGCCCGTGCACTGTTCTGGGCCTGGCCCAACAGCGCTCGGCACCGTGTGTGGCCCAGGCCCGGGGGCTCCCGTCGGTGTACTAAAGTAGGGATACCTTAGTATCCCGACTTGTGCACGGGCAGTAGCAGCATCCCGTGGTCTGGCTCACCACGCGCCCGCCAAAGCCCACTCTAGACCCCTTTTTGAAGCCATTCAAGAACAAAGTATACAAGTCAGAAGATCAAGGCCCCGGCAAGAGGAGCTTGCCGGGAAGGCTGCTCCAAGCCCAAGACCACTCTATTCTCACAAGACCCTGGCAAGAGGAGCTTGCCAGAAAGGCCGAAGAATAACACTTCAGAAGATATACCATGGCGCATCGTGCGCCCCGGCAGGATCCGGAGAGCGGCAAGCTTCCGGGCCCGGCAAGATAGCAGCCCCGGCAAGGTGCTTGCTGGGGATAGCTTACACTGTGTGCCTGCGCTCCAGCTCATTTGGCCACGCGTCGCCCTGGGGCCCTTCCAGGGGCACGTGGCAGATGGCTTTGTAGCCTGGGGTACACGGTGGCAAGCCGCGGTGACGAGACTATCGCCGTGGCGAACGGAGACGCATGGACGGGCGCTTTTGGGGCGACGGCGACGGGCATTCAATGCCCTTGTCCCCCACCGTCAGAGTTAGGTGAAGACCACTGTTCATACACTGTTCATGCACTGTTACAACCACCACCAAATTTACACTTTTACCCTCCTCTACGTTGACACCTGTCGGGAACCCCTTTGAACTATAAAAGGAGGCCCATGCACAACGTAGAGGGGGTTCGATCCCAGAAACTCGATCATTCCTACGCTCGGTGTAGCTAGCACTGTAGATCTTCAAGCTCCCGAGCCCGAGAACTCAATACAACCAAGGCAGGAGTAGGGTTTTACGCGTCCGCGCGGCCCGAACCTGGGTAAACTGCCCGCGTGTGCCCCTCGATCCGCTCTTCGTGCTCCCTCCGCTCCCTTGCCGTACCGTAGAAGGGGCTCCGGTCCCATAGGTGCTAGTGGGAGGTCAGTTTCCCCGACAATGACTTTCTTGTACCATCTCAAAATTATTCAAAAGCATTTCTCTTTTGTGCCTCTGTTTTAGCTCATGAGGAAGTAGTAGGTAATTCATGATCTTCTTATGTTGGAAATTTTTTACCCCGGGATTGCATGTCTAATCTGCAAACCCCTAATACGAGGAGGGACTGGCATGAGTGCGCCCAGCTCACAAAAGATAATAGCAAAAAACAAACCCTCCTTCACGCTTTGTTCATGAGAAATCAGAAAACTCTGGCAATGATAAACAAAGGAGATTAAGGGGATGTGATCGTCCCCGCGTGGGAGCCGTTCCTCGAAACTTGTCCAGCATAAGAAGTAATTGGGTTATCTACTAGCATTCGTTGACGAATTATGCACCTCCCAAAAGCTTTTTATCTCTGTTTTTAAAACCACGAGCTCTGGTACTTGTTTAGTCTTTGCTTCCAGCCACGGGTTTTCAACCTTGCCATAAAAATCCACGGTTCGAGAGTCTCCACCTTCTTTCTTCAAAGCACCAACTATTGAGAGCATGATTGTCATTCTGAGTGTAATGTGCATTCTCTCAAAGTACCATTGTCTTCTGCATGATTGTGATATCGCCTATTCTGAAATCATTGTATCTAGTCGTCACTTAAACTTCGGAGGTGCTCCTGCATTTATGTTTTGCTTCACTAAAGGGGGCAAGCGAGGTATCACTTTGTCATGTTTGCACACCATGCTCACTACAAATCTATTGGGTGTTTCAGTATCATATTGTAAACTTTTAGTTCTTTGTGATATTCTCATGAGGCAACTTAATTACTAAAGATTCATTATCTAAATAAGCATTTGTCATGTGATTGTGAAAGACTCTTTGGTAGCATGTCACCACAGAAATTGTGCTTGTTATCATTTACCTACTCGAGGATGAGCAGGAATTAAGCTTGGGGATGTTGATACGTCCCAAACGTATCTATAATTTCTGCTTGCTCCATGCATGTTTTGGGTGATATTGCTATGCTTTTGATACACTTTCATACACTTTTGATCATATTTGGACTAACCTATTAACTCAGTGCACCCCAGTGCCAGTTTTTGTTTTCTGCTGTTTTTGTATTTCAGGTTTTCCCATTACTTAAATTGCCAGAAAAATTCCGGGAAAAATATATAAAAAATCAGCGCTCCAGAAGCTTCCATGTGCCAGAAGTGGGGCCAGAGGGGGGCCAGAGGGGCCCCAGGCGCCCTGATAGCGCGGCCCCACCCCTGGCCGCGCCGGGGGGCCGCCTGGGGGGCTCCCACCTCCTCTGGTGCCCTACTTGGCCTCCTATTTATTCTCCCGTCGCGAAAACCCTGATTCGAGAACCCTTTTCTCCAGAAGCAATTCCGATCTCCGCCGCCATCGCCACCAAGTTTCGGGGGACCAGAATTCCTATGCCGGCATCCTGCCGGGACGGGGAAGTGCCCCCGGATTCATCTCCATCGACGTTGCTTCCTCCCTTCATGATGCGGGAGTAGTTCCTCCTCGGGGCTGAGGTTTCTACCAGTAGCTATGTGGTCAATTCTCTCTCCCATGATGTGATCTTCGTTGTGATCATAGGCTATGTTAATCTAGGGTGATCCCATGATATTTCCCCTTCCTCTATGTATTGGATTGATGTACTCACTTGTCTTTATCTAGTATAATCCCCGAGACCAAGGTGACAGCGGTCTATTGGACATGGATTAGAAGAATATTTTCATGAGTGATTTCCTCTTTTGTGTGTTGATTGAAGATTGAGAGTCTCTTGGTGCTTGTCTTTGACTATCCTTTAGATATGTTGTGGTGATTGTGGTACTCTCTTTGGATGGCCGTGGTGACATTGGGAAATCCATAGATTGAGAACTACGAACTTTGAGGTGTGCTTTTGTAGCCCTACATAATTCTCGTCCTCTCTTGACCACAAAGGAATGACCTCCGAGTGCGTCTCCATTGCATGTTTTATGGGAAATATCATGTGATTAGACTATGTTAATGTTGTTGGGAGTTGCCACTAGTGAAAGTATGAAGCCTAGGCCTTGTTTCCACCATTGCAATACCATTTGTGCTCACGTTTACCACTTGTTTGCTTGCTGCACTTTTTATTACAGATTTATATTACTTTGCTTTGCCACTCCTATCATCCATATTTTACCATCTCTTCGCCGAACTAGTGCACCTATACAACTCCTAGTTGTATTAGGTGTGTTGGGGACACAAGAGACTTCTTGTATCTTAGTTGTAGGGTTGCTTGAGAGAGACCATCTTCAACCTCTACTTCCCTGAGTTCGATAAACCTTAGGTCATCCACTTGAGGGAAATTGCTGCTGTCCTACAAACCTCTACGCTTGGAGGCCCAACATAGTCTACAAGAAATAGAAGAGTGTGTAGACATCAAGTGCATCATTCTCGAGAAGGTAGCTAGAGCATTAGCGAGGCCAAAAGACATGACTGTATACTCATAGGAGCCGTAGCTCGTTCTGAAGGCAGTCTTGTGAATATCTTCTTCACGGATGCGGATCTGGTGATAACCCATCCGGAGACCGAGTTTTGAGAACACTTTTGCTCCTTTGAGCTGCTCGAACAATTCATTGATGTTGGGGAGCGGATACTTGTTCTTTATTGTCTTCTTGTTCAATGGCCGGTAATCAACGCAAAGGCGCTCCATGCCATCCTTCTTCTTGAAAAATAAGACACCGCAGCCCCAAGGAGAAGTGTTAGGCCTGATTAGACCCATACGCTCTTGTTCATCAAGTTGTTTCTTCAACTCCTTCAACTCTTCAGGAGAGAGCTTGTATGGGCGTCGGCATGCTGGCTCAGTACCAGGCTCGAGTTCAATGACAAATTCAACTTGATGGTGCGGAGGCATGCCTGGAAGCTCTTCAGGGAAAACGTCTTCATATTCATTAACCACCGGAATTTGAGATATGGCATTAATCTCGCCCTTGTCATTGAGAGAGAATAGCCTGATTGTGTTATCTCGAGAGGCGAAGATAATCACGTCTTCGTTAGGATGAGTAATCTTGACTTCCTTATTTGCACAATCAATGTGAGCCTCATGCTGAGAAAGCTAATCCATCCCAAGAATAAGATCAATTTCAGAATTGCCGCGAACAACCGGAGAAGCCAGAAAGCGGTAATCACGCATGCAAATAGATACATTCAACCATACTAGAACTCAATCTCTTGCCAGGAGATATAACACTCAAAGCTCTTGGTAATGCTTCGGTGTGAACATTATGCTTGGATGCAAATGGATATGACATGAAGGAACATGAAGCACCCAAATCAAACAACACTTTATCAGGTTTGAGGTTGACTGGAAGATTACCAAGAATCACATCTGAAGAATTTTCTGGTTGAGCTGCATTCATCGGATTCACTCTTGTTGCCTTCGGATCATGCTTGACAATAGCAGTGCTGACAGGTGGAGGAGGCGGAAGGCGCCTTTGAGTACACTTGTTTGCATAGTGACCCTTCTTTCCACACTTGTTGCAAACCACTTCTGAGAAAGGACGGTAATGAGGAGCACTTGACTTGGAAGCTTGAAACTGATTCTTTGACTGGTTGCTTGGGTTGGGTGGGTGGGAGAAACCACGGTCATGATAACCCTCAACCGTAAGGGATCGAGATAGTCTTCGCGGGTAAGAATAACCCAATTTATTGATTCGACACACGGCACTACTAGGAAAAGGGCTATAGATGGAATTGATACTAATGGCGCACCAGACAAGCAGTGCGCCAATAGTATATAGTAATGGCGCACCAGCAACAGATACGCCATTAGAGTTTGAACTACTAATGGCGCACCAGGCCCAGAGTGCGCCATTAGTATCAAGACGTTTTTTTTGAACTAGCGCGCCTGTCTAAACATACTAATGGCGCATCTGTACGAAGTGCGCCATTACTAGTTGTAACTAGTAATGGCGCACCAGCAGTAAAGTGCGCCATTAATGTTCTTTTTTTATGATATTTTTTATTCTTTTTTTTACAAAACTACTAATGGCGCACTGTCCCAGAGTGCGCCATTACTAGTTTAAACTAGTAATGGCGCACTGTGTGACAGTGCGCCATTTGTATGTTATTTTTTTTTTGCAAAACTAGTAATGGCGCACCTACTATAAATGCGCCATTAGTAACCTTGATTACTAATGGCGCTGTCGGGACCCCGATCCTAAGTCACACAGGTCTAGCCTGTAACACACCATATCACTTTGCGGCCTTACACACGGTATCCCCACGGGTGCCACCTTACCTGGCCCGGGACCGTTTGCGTATTTTGGCACACATATATGATAGTGTCGCTAGCATCCATATGACAGAGAACCCGGGCCGACATGACCATTTATAAACGAAAAGTGGCACTGAATTACAGAGACATGCATACATGACCCAGCAACGAACGTGTCGGTCATCAACGTATGAACCCAAGTCGTAGCAAGCTACAAGGACTAAAAGGAACAACACGTGACATTTCCCTAAGGGACAGACACAGGAACGAAGAAGGACACATGCCGGCCAACTTAAGTGTTCCGGAGCAGTAGCAAGCTACCAAGGCTCAGTGGAATCACTAGGAGACATTTCCCTGTAAGATAGGCTACCAAAGGTAAACAACTAGGTGTCGGATCCCACACATAGCAATACACATTACACGTACGCATAACATGCAGGTATGTGCTGTACAACATGGCATCACAACATAACTCAACAACTCATATAGATAAAGTCCCAGAAGAGCCATCATAGCATTTATTACAATCAGAGGTCACATGACCCAACATACAGAGCATACAGGCAACAGAAGCATAACATGTCTGAGTACAGACAACTACAAATGAAAAAGGCTGAGAAGCCTGACTATCTACAAGACCCTCCTAAGGGCACAAGACCGTAGCTGAGGTAACAAGCTAAACGTCGAAGTCCACGCGGAACCACTAGCGAGACTGAAGTCTCTCTGCAAAAACATAAATTAAGCAAACGTGAGTACAAAGGTACTCAGCAAGACTTACATCAGAACTATCTACATATGCATCAGTATCAACAAAGGGGTAGTGGAGTTTGACTGCAGCAAGCCAGCTTTGACTCGGTGGCTATCCTAAACTACAACTGCAAGTAACTCTTTTGAGGTGGCGCACACGAGTCCACATATTCACCAATCAATACACCACTATGGATCCGCTCCTGTCTCCCTACGAGAAGGCCATCCATAGCACTCACACTTGTCTTGAGTATTTTAGAGTATCCACTTTCGATTGTCTATGTACCACGTAAGCATCCAAGAAGTCCATATCCGCGGACCCGGCTATTCGAATAGATCATGTTAACCCTGCAGGGGTGTACTTCTTCACACACGCTCTCGCCACTTACCGCCATGTACACGTCGTGTATCTCGGCAACCTTCAAGCGGAAGCCTGGCGAGGGTGTCGGCCACGACCTGACTAACCACACAAGTCTCTCGTCCAGGTTTATCACCTATTCGGGTTCCATCCGTGGGGAGATCCGGCCGGGGTGTCGCTCATGGCCCCAAAAGATGTGCGCAGGGTTCCCAAGCCCACCTCGTCGGATGGATCTACGCTTGGTACACCGTGCCACGGTGCCTAGTCTGACCCAAGCCCACATGTACCGTGTGCCACTTGGTAAACTACTAACACTACCTACAAACACCAGAAACTAGTTGCAACTCCTGGACAGAGATCTAGTTGATTAATAAGTCGAGAGGGGTCGAGTTACCGGAACCCAATGTGTGGTAGTAACTATGTCATTGGACAACTTACACATAACTCAGTTCTTAAGGACGGCTCCAGTGAGACAACCCACCATGTACTCCTACATGGCCTCTCACCGCTACCTTTACCAAATCGTGTTCACACACTTAGCTCACACATAGTAGGACATGTTCACCACATTCCAATTCATCCCCGATGAATCAGACCTGACTCAACTCTAAGCAAAAGCAGGCATAACCAGAAAGCATGAATGAGTAGGCACAACATGGCTCAAACAACTCCTACTCATGCTAGTGGGTTTCAACTATTTACTGTGGCAATGACAGGTCATGCAGAGGAAAGGGGTTCAACTACCGCAGCAAAAGCAGTTCAATCGTTGTTGTCCTAATGCAATAAAAGAGAGCAGGAGCGAGAGAGTGGGATTGTATCGGGATGCTCAATGGGGGTTTGCTTGCCTGGCACTTCTGAAGATATTAATGAGTCTTCATCGGTGTCATCGATCACATCGTCGGAACGTCGTCTACTGAGAGGGGACAAAACCGACAAACAGAGAAAGAACACAATCAATGCAATGCAACAATATGATGCATGAACATGACATGGCAATATGATGTGGTTTGGCCTAATGCAACTAGCAACCAAATTAAATGAAGTTGGTTTGAACCAAAGGTTCAAATTCAAACTCCATATGTGATTATTCAAATGCCATTTATTCAAATTGTCCTAAACAGCAACCATAAGTTGTTCTAACATGCATGAAAATGCCATAAACAGATTCCTTGGATTTTTCTGATCAATTTTCATATATAAATTATTTTCATCTGAGCTACGGTTGATTTTATATGATTTTTAGAAGTTTAAAGCATTTTCTGAAATAAATAAATCAAATAGATTTATTTAAAATCTAGAAAAGCATTTACTGCGTCAGCATGACGTCACTGTGAGGTCAGCAGTCAACAGAGGCTGGTCCAGGTCAAACCTGACCAGTGGGGCCCACTGGTCAGTGACACAACTAACTAAACTAACTTATTTAATACTAACCTAGTTTAATTAGCCGGGCGGGGCCCACATGTCAGTGAGTCACAGGGTTAACTAATTTACAAATTAGCACTAACCTAAATTAACAAGGCACTGGGCCCACATGTCAGTGAGCCAGGACTAATCCTACTTTATTTAAACCTAAGTAGCCAATTAGCAGGGACTGGCCCCACACGTCATTGACCCACAAGGGTCAAATCTGTTCAACGGCTGAAGTCAAACCCGCCGGCGACTCGCCGTCGGCGAGATCGAACGCGGCGGAGAGCTCGGAAACGAGCCACCGGGCATCGTTTTGGCCGCGGTTTGTTGCGTTCGAACGCACGCAGTGGAGCGCGTCGAGTGGTGGCGGTGAGGGGTGCTAGGGTGGTCTGCAGCGGCGGCGACGACCTCAACGGCGGCGGCCGGAGCTCGGGTGTGTGCGGGTTTGGGGTTGTGGTGCACTAGGAGGGGAGAGGGTGCGTGCGTTCGGCTCCTGGGAGCACGGTGAGCACGTTGGGACGCTTATCCGCGGGTTGTGGCCACTATGGCCACGGCGGCGCCATGGCCGGCGGGGCGAAGTTCTCGGGTGCGGTGGCTAGGCTAGCTGGGGGAGGTAAACAAGTATGGGGAGGGGGAAATCCGAAGCGGGGGCTCACGGTGATTGTAGAGACGTCGACGTGGGCTCGGGGAAGGCTCGGAGCAGAGCAGGGCGTCGAGGGGGATCTCCGGCGACGGCGGTCGAGAACAAGCCCAGCGAGGGCGGTGCAGAGCAGACGAGCGCTTGTGGCTCGGGCTTCTCGATGAAGCATTCGACGGCGGAGCTCTCGGGCATGGCGCTGCAGCGAGGGGGCGACGGTGGCCGCGGTGGTGACGAGCGGCGGCGACGGCTTCGTTCGGTCGAGCTCGAAAGCGAGCGGGGAGAAAGGGGATGAGACCAGAGAAGGAGGGACACGCTGCGGGGGCTTCGTCCACGTCCCTTGGCGCCTGGCTTGGGTCGAAGGGGAGCGCGACACGGCGAAGCAAGAGGTGGCGCGGTCGGCGCGTGCGCTGGCACGCAGCTGCTTTGGGGCGAGGGGAGGAAGACGATGGAGTGGCTGGTGGACTGGGCCAACAGGAGCTGGGCCGCCTCAGGTAAGTGGTCCAGGTAGTTCCTTCTCTCTCTGTTTTAATTTCTGTTTCTGTTTTTTTTTCTAATTCTGTTATTTTGTTTTGATTTAGTTTATAGCCCAAATCATTTTAATAAATCCTAAAAATAATTGTGGGCATTAAATAAATTATTACAGAGACCCTCAACTATTTTCAGAATTGTTGGAGCATTTAAAGATATTAAAAATATTTATATGCCCCAATTTAAATACTTATTGATTTAATTCAAAGCCCAAAAATTCCCCAAAAATGTTCAATATTTTTGGTTTGGAGCAAAACCCTTGCCAAAATTATCACACATTGATGAAGGCATTTCTGGGTTTATTGAAAAGGATTTTTTTTACCTGAACCTAGTTGAGTTCATTTAGTGCTAGGGTTTGATCAATCCCCATTTCAAGTTAACAAAATTTTAAACATGATGCACAGCCAACCTAGCACTAGGCAGACAGGAGCTAGGGATGTGACAACTCACCCCCACTAAAACAAGAATCTCGTCCCGAGATTCAGGACGTGAGATAAGAAATCAGAGGGGACACTAACTAGCACAATCTTCAGGATCCAAATTTCCTTCACGGAGATATTGATTTATTGCATCATATTGATCTTGTCAATATGCACCTCTCCCACCTCTCCCACCTCCATCCATGGCGACTCCCACCTCCACCCATCCACCCATGGTGATTCCCACCTCCAATCATCCTCTTTCTAGATCGTGCATGGTGAGTTCTTTTCCCACAAAGATCCAATGGCAAACCTCCTACATTGGGATTTTGCACCAGGGCTTACGGTGGAAAAAAAGGTACGTGACAAGTATAGATCTACGGTTCATTTTGTCAAGGCTCCCGGATCCAAGGAATTCTTCTTGGTCGTCTCCTTTTCCTCTACCTCCTTCCCTCTTTCTGAGGAATCCGTAGGAGTGGTCTTACAATGTTGCATTGGAGGTTTGGCCAAGGGTTTCAACGTGAAGCGATTGGGGGCTAGATCTTTCAGATTTTCGGTGGCGTCCAATCGCGTGGGGCATTTCATTTATGGTTTGAAAGATCGGGTCTGGCCAAATTTTGTTTGTCACTTTCGGTTATACAAAACATCAGTGGATCATAAGTGGCAAGCGGAGAATTGGCATCTTGATGAGGTTATTCCTGAGGTGTCTGCCAGATCGCCCGTGGCTATTAAAAGCTCTCTTGATTTCCTTCGGTCAAGTGCCTATGGTGATTGTTTGTCTGTTTCTGAGTTGGCCAAATTTAATTTGGTTCAGGAAGCCTCTGGTGCCTCCGACGTCCATAAACCCATGCACCACAAGTTGCACACTAGGCCTCCTATTTCTCCTCAGATTGGATCCATGGTTCAAGTTTCATTTGGGAGTTTTGATCCAACTGTTTTTTCGAAGAATCATCAAATTATTGGTAAACGTTTCTGTGGTGATAATTTCGCTACTTCTTATTGGGAGCAAATTCCTACGACCAAGCTCGAGGAGGTTCTGGACCTATGGCAAGCGGGTTATTCAAACGATATCATTTCTTCGGTCCTTAATATTCACACGTTGCCTTCGAAGGAATTCATTTATCAAAAGCTACGTTTATGCCTCTTGTGTGAGCGAAGTGGGCATGTCAGAGAGTCATGTACAAATATAAGTACGTTTGCCTCTCACAATACCACATCTTCATCTTCAAGTGACACCAAAGGTACTTGCTCGATGTTTAGTCCCTCTACTACTTGCAACCTTTCATCTGATATTAAGAGTTGTAATATATGCGGCGTCTTTGGGCATCTAAAATGGGATTGTCTGGCTAGAGTTCTTCCTGCTAAGAATTTTGCATGGGTAAAAAAAGGTGTCTATCATAAGGCAAAACGGGTTTCTCCATCCGGGGAATATTCACAGCGAAAAAATGTGGTTTGGTAGCAACGGAACACGCGCAGATTTTCAGGGATTCATTCTCAACGGCCGGAGTATAATAAGCAGGTTTGGAGAGTTAAAAAGAAAGTCGGGATAAATAAGAAAGTTTGGATTGCTAAGCGTAACAGTAGGGATCTACCTACTTCTTTGCAACAGAGTACCGATTTTGCCCCGGACGTTTCGCATACCTGCCAACCTATCTCCGCCCGCCCGATTACCGAGGACATAGACATAGCCATAGCTCTGACCCAGCCGTCACCTTGCACCCCATTGCTCTGTTCTGCCCCCCACCTCGAGCGCTCATCCTCTCTCATCTCTCCCATGGCGAACCTACCAGTGCTTCCCTTCCAGTTCATCCCTGGTGAGATGGATATCCAACTTAGCCCGACAGGGCGGCTTCAGCGCAATATGGTGGTGGTCGATGATCCACCGCTGGACCATTCGCACCATGCTTTAGTCATGGTGGAACCACCGCCGCCGGATCTGCAGCGAGAGGAAATTCTGGCTGAAGTACGAAGAGTGTTGCTGGAAGATCATGGTGCTCCGACTTCTGAGGGTGAGATCTATCCCTTCCGTGTGGGTCTGATTCGTTTCAATGATAGTGTGGTTAGAGATACGTTGATTAGTCGAGGAGCCCAACCTTTAGATGAGCATTCTACCTTCTCCCTCCTGCGGCATGATGAAGGCCCCAACATGCGCAGACCTGTGATTGAACGTGATGCTTGGGCTATGCTGCTTGGGTTTCCTCTCAACTACCAAATTGAGCACTATATTATCAAGGCGGTTTCTTGTTTTGGGAGATGCATGTATTGGCACCGTCCTGGTCATAGGAAATCTAGAGTGCTTGTTCGAGTCCTTATCAACGAGCTTGCTTTGGTTCCGTTTAGTTTGATCATCAAGCGCTTCACAGACATAAGTGGTCTTGGCACATCTTGGACTGTTCCAGTTTATGTGCTCAATGGCAGAAACCCCAGTCAGGGTCTTGTTGGGGATGAAGAAGCACCTCCTCCTATGGGAGCATCCCCACACCCCAATCATCTTCCCTTCCTGAATGCTATGCAGCAGCATCACCATGAAGCACAAGTTTGGCAGTTGTAGAATGCGGCGAACGCGTGGGAGGCTGCTCCTCCTCCACCTCCTCCTCAACAGGGTTGGGGGGAGTGGCATGTGCTGCCGCCAGTCCCTCCAGCTTATCGTGGGTTTAGCTACAGAGCCTATACTGGATATGATGGTCCCTTTATGATGGATGGTATTCAAACAGCGGATTCTGGCTTTGATGATGGTTTGAGGGTTTGGAATGAACATGTGCAAATGATTGAAGAGGCTGCAGAGCGACTTGTGCATGCTACTACACAGGGAGATCTGAACTTTGTACAGCTGAATACTCATGTCACATCTTTGGAAGTTCCAGAGGTAGAAGATAATTGGTTCAATTTCATGCTCTGCTTCTATTGTACTGTATTTACACCCAGGATAGAATGGAGGTCTGACGAGGGGACTGTTGATGGAAAGTGGTCACAATTTGCAGAAGGGTTTCAGAATGTACTTGTAGACCTTGTGGGCGGGGCTTGCTTCTCTGTATTCCCTTTCACGCCTTTCCATTCAGGGACTACTACAGTTCTCTTTCCAACAGTAGCATGGTCCTTTTGCACTGAATTCTTCTCTGCACATTTACACCAGCTTTGTTTAAGCGTGGGTGCTGTGGATAGGACTGAGGATGGAGCAGGTCAGTGCCTTGTTGATCCGCAATCACAGCCTATGGAGGTAGAAGTCTGTATTAACAAGAGGAAACGTAATGTATTCACACCACTAGATGTGTCTGAAGTTCGCCGAAGTGTGCGCTCAACTAGGTACCAAGGTTTCAGACCACCTTCGATGGCAGACTCTAAGCGAAAACCTTCTTATGTCAAGCCACGGAGGGACCCTGGCTTTCTTCCACTGCATCATAACGTTCCCTCGGAGGGCTCTTCCTCGTCTGCACCTACTCCTGCCCATACCCCAATTGCAACACTGCAGCAGATAGGAACTTTGCAATGTGCGATACCAGCAGAAGAGCTTACTGAAGATAGACTGCTTGCGCCCCTCGGTGGAAACAAGCAGAATTAAGCTTGAAGGCTTTTTTAAGTTATTTTATTTACTGTTCGCACTGTTCTCAGTTTCATTTGCTCGCTATCCTTTCGAACTGTGATGGTCGCTTTACTGTGGAATATTTTGTGCTGGAATATTCGTGGTTTAAATGCTACTTCTAAATGTGATGCTTTACGTAACAAGATTGATGAATCTGCTTGCTCCATTATATGTTTACAAGAAACGAAGAAGTCAAATTTTGATCATTCTTTCCTTCGGAAGTGTTGCCCCAGACGTTTTGATAAGTTTGAATTTGTTCCTTCTGAAGGAGCCTCGGGTGGTCTTCTCATTGCTTGGTGTAGTAGGCAATTCTCTGGGCAAATCATACATCAACTCCCTTTTGCTCTAACTCTGAAAATGACTTCTATTCAATCTAACGACAGTTGGTTCCTATCTAACATTTATGGACCTTGTGATGGTCCAGCGAGAGTTGCTTTCACCGACTGGCTTAACAATATAACATTTGAGCCTGAAGATCTTTGGTTATTCATGGGGGATTTCAACTTCATGCGTTCATTGGAAAACAGAAACCTACCTGGAGGAAATATGGAAGATGTCCTACAATTTAACGAGATTATCAGTCACATTGGTCTACTTGAGATACCCATCAAGGGCCGTAGATTTACATGGAGTAATATGCAGGAACATCCTCTGCTAGAGCAGTTAGACTGGTTTTTTTCATCGCCTGAATGGACTTTGAAGTTCCCTAATACCACGGTTAAACCACTTGCGCGCCCAATTTCTGACCATGTTCCGTGTGTATTATCAGTGGAGACGGCGATCCCTAGGTCTAAAATTTTCAGATTTGAAAATTTCTGGGCTTCTCATCCTGGGTTCTTGGATGTGGTTAAAACTGCATGGAATGCTCCCACCAAAGCTTCCTCAAGTGCAACTCTGATTTCTGCTAAGCTAAAGAGACTCAGATATGCACTGAAGAAATGGAGCAAATCACTTTCAAAATTAAAAATGTTAATTGACAACTGCAACCACTTTCTGTTACAGCTGGATAATCTGGAAGATATTCGCCCATTGTCGATTCCTGAAGCTAATTTTAGAAACATTCTAAAAGCTCATGTACTGCGACTTCTGAAGTATCAAAGTGATTATTGGAAACAACGTTATACAGTCAGATGGGCTGTTAAAGGGGAGGAAAATACTAAATACTTCCAAGCACGTGCTACCGAAAGATTAAGGAGAAACTCTATTGCTACTTTGGTATTGACAGATGGCCATGTGATCGAAAATCATGCTGAAAAGGCAAGTGCTTTTCTTACTTGTTTCAAGATCCGGATGGGAGTTTCCACGCCCCCAATCTATGACTTCGAACTTGCTGACATCGTCCTAAAGTGCCACGATCTGGGGGACTTATCTCTGCCTTTTTCAAAGGAGGAGGTAGATCATATAATCAAAATCATTCCAGCTGATCGGGCGCCGGGACCTGATGGATTCAACGGTTTCTTCCTAAAAATAGCCTGGGATATTATAAAAGAGGACTTCTATAGGTTGACAGAGGAATTTTGGGCTGGAGGACTTAATTTACAATGCATCAATACCTCCCTCATTACACTGATCCCCAAAAAACTAGTGCCTGAATCGGTAAGTGATTACAGGCCCATCTCTTTGATGAATTGTGTGCTCAAAGTGCTTACTAAAATTCTTGCTGAACGTTTACAACGACGGATCCTCCAAGTAGTTCACAGAAATCAATATGGTTTCATTAAAACTAGGACAATACAAGATTGCCTGGGCTGGGCTTTTGAATACTTACATCAATGCAAACATTCGGGCAGAGAGATTGTGATCCTAAAACTAGACTTTGAGATGGCGTTTGACACAATGGACCATTCTTTCATCTTGAAAATGCTTCAATGTAAAGGCTTCGACGATAGGTGGTGTATGTGGATGCAAAATATCCTACAGTCTGGATCATCATCTATTCTCCTGAATGGGATTCCTGGTACAGAGTTTAAATGTAAACGTGGGGTGAAACAAGGGGATCCGGTGTCGCCACTACTTTTTGTGCTTGCGGCAGATTTGCTACAATCTATGATCAATAAGGCCTGGAGAGAAGGCCGTATCACACTCCCCATACCTCAACCTGACTCTGAGGATTACCCTATGATTCAATACGTGGATGACACGTTGATCGTGCTGCCAGCAGAACTGCGGGAGTTGAATACTGTCAAGCAGATTTTGGATTCTTATGCCCGAGCGACAGGACTGAAAATCAACTACTCCAAATCGCAGCTAGTGCCGATAAATGTAAGTGTAAATAAAACAGCAGACCTAGCTCGTGATTTGGGTTGTCAGGTGGGTTCGATGCCTTTTACCTATCTAGGGCTGCCGCTTGGAACTACCAGGCCAACTGTCAGGGATTTAATGCCTCTGGTAGACAAGATAGAGAGAAGATTGACGGCGACTGCCATCTGGTTGTCTTATGGTGAGCGAGTCCAGCTCATTAACTCGGCTTTGTCGTCGCTGCTGTCCTTTGCGATGTGTGTGCTCAAGTTACCGCTGAGGCTGATTGACATTTTTGATCATGCGAGGAGGCATTGTCTTTGGAGAAAAGAGATCGACAGAGATGCAAGAACCAATTCTTTGGCGGCTTGGGACATGGTCTGTAGACCAAAAAAGAAAGGAGGATTGGGGATTCTTGACCTCAAGATTCAAAATAAAGCCCTGTTGCTCAAATATATACATAAATTCATTCATAAGCATGATACTCCTTGGGTTTTGCTGGTCTGGAATGCTTACTACGATGAAACACCCCCGCATGCTAGGCCAGCTTGTGGATCGTTTTGGTGGCGTGATATTTTTTCCCTAATGGACATATACAGAGGTATCACCACTTGTGTGCCAGTTGCGGGTGACACGATTCTACTCTGGAAAGATGTGTGGATTAATGAAACACCATTGGCAGAAACTCACGACCATCTTTTCTCGTTTGCGCTTGATGAAGACATCTCTTTGGCTCAATTCTACCATAATGATACGGCAGTGGACAACTTCATGCTCCCCTTATCGTTGGAAGCCCGAGAAGAACTGAATGATTTGCAACAGGTGTTGGCTGGACTGGTTTTAACTCCAATGGGAACTGATGAATGGATCATGTGCTGGGGAGATGCGAAATTCAAGCCGAAGAAGTTTTACGACTATGTTTTCAGAAACATCACGGCCCCGCAGTATATCACCTCCATATGGAAAACTAAATGCATCATGAGGCACAAGGTTTTCGCGTGGTTGATGTTGAATGATCGGGTGAACACTAGAGACCTCCTCCTACGACAACATTTTGACATTGGGGACGATCATAATTGTCCTATGTGCAACTCGGGGGTGGTTGAAACGAACAAACATTTGTTTTACGACTGCCCATTCGCAGTGAAATGCTGGGATATTGTGGGTATAAACTGGGGTGATCAACAGGACTTGCAAAACATCTTTGAAACGGCAAAAGCTGAGTGGCGTGGACCTCTTTTTAAAGATATAACCATATTGGCAGCTTGGAACAGTTGGAAACTAAGGAATGATGAGATCTTTGAAGGGGTGGTTGCCACGCATGTAGACTGGTTGAGTAGAGTAAAAGAAGACTTGGTGATATTAGGATATAGGATCAACCCTCAGGACCTGACTTTCTTGAGAGACTTTAGCAACTCTCTTTCTATCTAAATACATTTCTCTTCTTCTGAGTTCTTTTCGAGCTGGTGACAGCCCTGTCTTGTAAAAATGTAAATACTAGCTTTTGGGTGCCAATCTTTGGTTAGCACCCATGGCATGTTTAATGGAAAAAGGACAGTAGGAGACTCTCCTGCTGTTTTCAGTGTGTCAAAAAAAAGATCTTTCATCCAACCAGATGATAACGGAGACATACTCTGTAGAAATCGATTTTCCGAAGATCGATGAACTCAAGATCAACTCATGGAGTGAGATGTTAACCCATCTCTTGAGCTGAGATACCGAACACACATCCAAAGGGATGGAGTGAAATAAACGATGAAGGTTCATTTGGCAGGGAACCAATTCCACACCTAAGGAAGATGGTGATCGATGTCACCAGACGAGACACCTTGGAGAAGGTGACTCGTAGAGTTATTCCCTTAAGTGGCAGAAAGAATTACTTTTGATATAGAGATCATTGAAATTCCCTATACCAGCCTGAGGCGGATCACAATCGATCATTTGACAGGGTCCGTAAGAATGACATTCTCGGGTCAGAATAGATGATGTGGACTACCTTGTTGAAGACAACACCACGGATGATTTTGCTTATCATCGGAAATGAATGGGACCCATGGCAAGTTGGCACATTGGCGGTGCAAGCTGGGAACAAAATGCAAATGCTGGGAATGATTCTAGTATCTGGGAAGAAACCCAACAGTAGAGAGTGAATCTACTCTTTGGGAGGTTGTAGCATAACCAAGAACATTGTAAGCAATCCCGGATAGTGCCGGTGATAACACCTAGTGCTTGTGCGTGCTCTCAAGAACTTAAGCATTCCCATATTCATCAAGGTTTTACCAATATCCGTGTCAAGGATCCCGGCAACACCACATACTACCATGATGAATAACGATGGAGGATGCAGATGCAAAGGAGGATAACACTTTCTCAGATTTCACCTTAGCGGAGCCAAGGGGCAAAATCTGGATGATCGACCGAGAGACATTTAGCACTCCGCTTCTAATGTTCTCCTTGATGTGCTAGCACAACCCATTTATTATAATGGTTTGGTACCTAGAACGTCAAATAAAAGGTCGGACTTCGGAGCATAAGAATCCATAAGTAACAACTAGGGAGTAAGTCCTACGAAGTCTTTATGGGGAGGTGGCCAACTTCTTCAAACAAGATACTACAACAATAGGTCTTCCGGCTGGGTGTGTTGGCCACGACATCCACTTTACCGGTTATCAAGAGACCAATATTATAGTTCTTGGGAAATGCACCAACCATCATATCTGCCTGAGATTCAGTTCTGATTGGTGTCAGGTTATTCCAGACTCATCGAGTCTAGAAGGAATGAATGTTTGCAACACAATTCGACGAGACGGCGTTGCGAGATTCTCGGGAAAGGGTCTGCGGTAGTAAGCTCCAAAACATGAGCTGGTTCTGCTACAAACATGTGAACACGTTGTCCAAGACAAGCATGACCATGGAGTAGTCTTATAATAAAACACTACCGAGTTCTGGTTGGGAACCATCGTCTAGGATATCGAAGTCCTTACATAAGTCATATGATTAGCTCTTAAGAAGGAACTTCTTCTCCTTGAACAAGTCAACCAGTGGCTTGGTGTGCTACAGAATACATATGGAGTGGAGGTAATTAATCTACCAAACCATAGAATACTTTGCACGTATGCATAACTGATTTGGGATGATTCCAGAGGAGGTAAAAACATGCTTTCCCGAATTCACGGCGGCAACTTGCATCAAATGCATGTGAATTAGAGGAAGACACTTCTTTCTGCCGTACATATGCTTCACGAACGGCCATGAAGATAATGCTTATAAAAGTTTCCAATACTAACTGAACGTGCAACATAGATCATGGGGAAGATAACAATGCTGCTGGTGGGCTCAACAACAATTCATCCAGGTTTCCATGGAGATGGAATTCCATAATTATGTGATCAAGTGATAGTATTGGTCAGACCCAAAAGATATAATGGTGTATGCCCAAGGAAACAACCATGAGTAAGACAACATTACGAATATCGTTGGTTCTGATTTGACTTGACGATAACCCATACTCAAATCAAAGTTTGGACAAGACAATAGATCCACAAATGATCACAAGGATCAATCGGAGAAGATATCATCTATCTTCAATACACACACAAGATATCCCTTTGGAGTGAGCTACGTGGATTAAGCTTTTATCTTCCAACTCTCCAAGTTGTTGCTTAGCTTAACCAACTAGTTCAGGGGTATCCAACACAGATTCTTGGAGAAGGGATGGTTTATAAGAAAACCAACTTGATCACGGACTCAACATAGCGGTCAGGTGACAACCTGGTGATACTTCCGAGAAGATATTCGTAAAACCATGAACCACCAATATGTTACTAAGCTCGCAAACAATCTTGCTTTTCAGGGCGAGGTGATATGATCACAAGAGTGAGGAATTTATGCAATCCTAACTCATTGATCAAAAAGTGCACTAGAAAAATGGACTAGGTAGCACGATCAATCTTAGAATGGTGATTTAGTAACCAACACACTAAGAATGAAATTGTTGTCCTTTAACCACCAAGCAACGAAATTGCTAGGGGTATTGACTGTACACATCATGATTCACTTGTCAGTATTCCGGCTACAATAACACGGAGACCGAGGAATGAATAATGAGGGCGAGAGGTATTACTGTATCAAGAGTTTATAGGAGGTTGTGCAATTCCCATGACATTCTTGATATAAAGGTGGTAATACTCCAAGGTAGAACAGATTAGAAGATGGATTGACATTCTTCATCTGCGGAGTACAACTTCTTTGACCCGATCCAGGATATGGATAAGGTACTGGAGTTTGTTTCTCCTAGTCATTCCGGAATAGAATGGCTTGACGGACCTCAAGAGTAAAAGGCATCGATGAACACAAGTGCACGACTACTCCTGACTATCAACTGATAGACGAAGGTCATAAAACAACTGAAAAGGGACAGCTCAAAGGAACATATATCTTTCTGAGTTGTGGATGCATAGGTTAGTATGTCGAACGAGTTCCACATATTTCTTCCGGATAACCCATGCAGAAAAGTAGGACTGGCAGAGTCACAATATGAATGGAGTACCGCTCAGGAGCACTCTGGTTGTGATCTTTTGGTTCAGAAGAACTTCTGCCATGATGGTTCATGGTATTTGGAAGAAGGATATACCACGGACCTCGAGGACTATCATAAGGTTACTAATATCCTAAAGGGACGAGCAAATACTACCGACAGGATATAAGTGGAGTGAGTCTTGGGTTCAAGAACCCAGGAATAGAATGCCTACTAACTAGATGGCATCACGGGATGCTTTCGAGAATAATGGCCAGAATCATCACACTGAAATATAAAACATTGCTGGATTACTGGGTGATCTTCTAAGATACTTAGGGTCATAATAATAAGTCCAACCATTTGTCGAGGTAACAAGTACCTCAACACAACGACTAGTGTGGTTAATCTGGCCCAAAGGAGCATCGGGACAGGAAGAAGGGATTTGCAAATGCATCAGACTATTAGAAACCTGGGATGACTCGGACAGCATAACGGCGGCAAATGCTCGAAAATACTTTTGAGATTCAAGCAAAAGGGTAGCATAGCCACTCAACATCATAATGTGAAGGTTCTGAGACCAACAGTTGATCAAACAGAAGTAGAAGAAACTGAACTGAGGGTTGAATCCACAATAACGTGATCCTGATAAATAGAATGAGAATCCTAGTTCTTAATCCCCGTAGAAAGAAGAAGGTGAGTCAGATCAGAAGGGCATAGGGTAAAGAAGTAAATAGAGCCTTACGTTCCCTTCCACAATCAATTCCCTTATATAACTAAAGAGTTTCTAGATACGACTTCGACCAGTTTGGCTTGCTAATCCTACAGGCAGTCAGGCTCTGATACCAAAGCTGTCGGGACCCCGATCCTAAGTCACACAGGTCTAGCCTGTAACACACCATATCACTTTGCGGCCTCACGCACGGTATCCCCACGGGTGCCACCTTACCTGGTCTGGGACCGTTTGCGTATTTTGGCACACATATATGATAGTGTCGCTAGCATCCATATGACAGAGAACCCGGGCCGACATGACCAGTTATAAACGAAAAGTGGCACTGAATTACAGAGACAGGCATACATGACCCAGCAACGAACGTGTCGGTCATCAACGTATGAACCCAAGTCGTAGCAAGCTACAAGGACTTAAAGGAACAACGCGTGACATTTCCCTAAGGGACAGACACAGGAACGAAGAAGGACACATGCCGGCCAGCCTAAGTGTTCCGGAGCAGTAGCAAGCTACCAAGGCTCAGTGGAATCACTAGGAGACATTTCCCTGTAAGATAGGCTACCAAAGGTAAACAACTAGGTGTCGGATCCCACACATTGCAATACACATTACACGTACGCATAACATGCAGGTATGTGCTGTACAACATGGCATCACAACATAACTCAACAACTCATATAGATAAAGGCCCAGAAGAGCCATCATAGCATTTATTACAATCAGAGGTCACATGACCCAACATACAGAGCATACAGGCAACAGAAGCATAACATGTCTGAGTACAGACAACTACAAATGAAAAAGGCTGAGAAGCCTGACTATCTACAAGACCCTCCTAAGGGCACAAGACCGTAGCTGAGGTAACAAGCTAAACGTCGAAGTCCACGCGGAACCACTAGCGAGACTGAAGTCTCTCTACAAAAACATAAATTAAGCAAACGTGAGTACAAAGGTACTCAGCAAGACTTACATCAGAACTATCTACATATGCATCAGTATCAACAAAGGGGTAGTGGAGTTTGACTGCAGCAAGCCAGCTTTGACTCGGTGGCTATCCTAAACTACAACTGTAAGTAACTCTTTTGAGGTGGCGCACACGAGTCCACATATTCACCAATCAATACACCACTATGGATCCGCTCCCGTCTCCCTACGAGAAGGCCATCCATAGCACTCACACTTGTCTTGAGTATTTTAGAGTATCCACTTTCGATTGTCTATGTACCACGTAAGCATCCAAGAAGTCCATATCCGCGGACCCGGCTATTCGAATAGATCATGTTAACCCTGCAGGGGTGTACTTCTTCACACATGCTCTCGCCACTTACCGCCATGTACACGTCGTGTATCTCGGCAACCTTCAAGCGGAAGCCTGGCGAGGGTGTCGGCCACGACCTGACTAACCACACAAGTCTCTCGTCCAGGTTTATCGCCTATTCGGGTTCCATCCGTGGGGAGATCCGACCGGGGTGTCGCTCACGGCCCCAAAAGATGTGCGCAGGGTTCCCAAGCCCACCTCGTCGGATGGATCTACGCTTGGTACACCGTGCCACGGTGCCTAGTCTGACCCAAGCCCACATGTACCGTGTGCCACTTGGTAGACTACTAACACTACCTACAAACACCAGAAACTAGTTGCAACTCCTGGACAGAGATCTAGTTGATTAATAAGTCGAGAGAGGTCGAGTTACCGGAACCCAATGTGTGGTAGTAACTACGTCATTAGACAACTTACACAGAACTCAGTTCTTAAGGACGGCTCCAGTGAGACAACCCACCATGTACTCCTACATGGCCTCTCACCGCTACCTTTACCAAATCGTGTTCACACACTTAGCTCACACACAGTAGGACATGTTCACCACATTCCAATTCATCCCCGATGAATCAGACCTGACTCAACTCTAAGCAAAAGCAGGCATAACCAGAAAGCATGAATGAGTAGGCACAACATGGCTCAAACAACTCCTACTCATGCTAGTGGGTTTCAACTATTTACTGTGGCAATGACAGGTCATGCAGAGGAAAGGGGTTCAACTACCACAGCAAAAGCAGTTCAATCGTTGTTGTCCTAATGCAATAAAAGAGAGCAGGAGTGAGAGAGTGGGATTGTATCGGGATGCTCAATGGGGGTTTGCTTGCCTGGCACTTCTGAAGATATTAATGAGTCTTCATCGGTGTCATCGATCACATCGTCGGAACGTCGTCTACTGAGAGGGGACAAAACCGACAAACAGAGAAAGAACACAATCAATGCAATGCAACAATATGATGCATGAACAAGACATGGCAATATGATGTGGTTTGGCCTAATGCAACTAGCAACCAAATTAAATGAAGTTGGTTTGAACCAAAGGTTCAAATTCAAACTCCATATGTGATTATTCAAATGCCATTTATTCAAATTGTCCTAAACAGCAACCATAAGTTGTTCTAACATGCATGAAAATGCCATAAACAGATTCCTTGGATTTTTCTGATCAATTTTCATATATAAATTATTTTCATCTGAGCTACGGTTGATTTTATATGATTTTTAGAAGTTTAAAGCATTTTCTGAAATAAATAAATCAAATAGATTTATTTAAAATCCAGAAAAGCATTTACTGCGTCAGCATGACGTCACTATGAGGTCAGCAGTCAACAGAGGCTGGTCCAGGTCAAACCTGACCAGTGGGGCCCACTGGTCAGTGACACAACTAACTAAACTAACTTATTTAATACTAACCTAGTTTAATTAGCCGGGCGGGGCCCACATGTCAGTGAGTCACAGGGTTAACTAATTTACAAATTAGCACTAACCTAAATTAACAGGGCACTGGGCCCACACGTCAGTGAGCCAGGACTAATCCTACTTTATTTAAACCTAACTAGCCAATTAGCAGGGACTGGCCCCACACGTCATTGACCCACAAGGGTCAAATCTGTTCAACGGCTGAAGTCAAACCCGCCGGCGACTCACCGCCGGCGAGATCGAACGCGGCGGAGGGCTCGGAAACGAGCCACCGGGCATCATTTTGGCCGCGGTTTGTTGCGTTCGAACGCACGTAGTGGAGCGCGTCGAGTGGTGGCGGTGAGGGGTGCTGGGGTGGTCTGCAGCGGCGGCGGCGACCTCAACGGCGGCGGCCGGAGCTCGGGTGTGTGCGGGTTTGGGGTTGTGGTGCACTAGGAGGGGAGAGGGTGCGTGCGTTCGGCTCCTGGGAGCACGGTGAGCACGTTGGGACGCTTATCCGCGGGTTGTGGCCACTATGGCCACGGCGGCGCCATGGCCGGCGGGGCGAAGTTCTCGGGCGCGGTGGCTAGGCTAGCTGGGGGAGGTAAACAAGTATGGGGAGGGGGAAATCCGAAGCGGGGGCTCATGGTGATTGTAGAGACGTCGACGTGGGCTCGGGGAAGGCTCGGAGCAGAGCAGGGCGTCGAGGGGGATCTCCGGCGACGGCGGTCAGGAACAAGCCCAGCGAGGGCGGTGCAGAGCAGACGAGCGCTTGTGGCTCGGGCTTCTCGATGAAGCAGTCGACGGTGGAGCTCTCGGGCATGGCGCTGCAGCGAGGGGGCGACGGTGGCCGTGGTGGTGACGAGCGGCGGCGACGGCTTCGTTCGGTCGAGCTCGAAAGCGAGCGGGGAGAAAGGGGATGAGACCAGAGAAGGAGGGACACGCTGTGGGGGCTTCGTCCACGTCCCTTGGCGCCTGGCTTGGGTCGAAGGGGAGCGCGACACGGCGAAGCAGGAGGTGGCGCGGTCGGCGCGTGCGCTGGCACGTAGCTGCTTTGGGGCGAGGGGAGGAAGGCGACGGAGTGGCTGGCGGGCTGGGCCAACAGGAGCTGGGCCGCCTCAGGTAAGTGGTCCAGGTAGTTCCTTCTCTCTCTGTTTTAATTTCTGTTTCTGTTTTTTTTCTAATTCTGTTATTTTGTTTTGATTTAGTTTATAGCCCAAATCATTTTAATAAATCCTAAAAATAATTGTGGGCATTAAATAAATTATAACAGAGACCCTCAACTATTTTCAGAATTGTTGGAGCATTTAAAGATATTAAAAATATTTATATGCCCCAATTTAAATACTTATTGATTTAATTCAAAGCCCAAAAATTCCCCAAAAATGTTCAATATTTTTGGTTTGGAGCAAAACCCTTGCCAAAATTATCACACATTGATGAAGGCATTTCTGGGTTTATTGAAAAGGATTTTTTTTACCTGAACCTAGTTGAGTTCATTTAGTGCTAGGGTTTGATCAATCCCCATTTCAAGTTAACAAAATTTTAAACATGATGCACAGCCAACCTAGCACTAGGCAGACAGGAGCTAGGGATGTGACAGGCGCATTTATAGTTGGTGCGCCATTAGTAATCGGGCAGCAACAAGATATTTTGGACAGCCTCTCCTACCCACACTCACTTTCTCCCCCACTTCATTCTCTCCACCTCCTCTCCTCTCGGGTCCCTCCTCTTTTTCACCTCATTTCCACCATATATTCATTCAAATTAAGTGGTTAAATTACCTTGTTTTGATAGGTAAGTAAGGGGGGAAGCTATATTTATGTTGTTCTCCATACAACAATGTGCACATGCACTTTTTATGGCCTAGCTAGATCTATGTATGTTCGTGGTGTTGCATATGTTTGTTGTGTTGCATATGTGTTTGTGTTTGGAGGTGTACCGGTATTTGAAATGCGATAGTTGCCAATATTTTCCCGGAATGTTGATTCATTTCCGTTTCGGTGAGAATTTTGGCATTAAGCATTCATTTTTGTCCTATTTTTAGGGAAAGTCATGGCAAATTTTTTCTTGGTTCTAAAATATCGTTTTGCTCTACCCCGCAGGCGACCATGGTGCGCACGATGACCGAAGGCATCGTGAATAGGTTTTTGAGGTCCGTGAAGGCCGAGATGCTTTAAAAGAACGAGACGGAGATAAGATGTCCGTGTCGAAGATGCAAGCTGAAGAGCCTTATTGCGGACCCGGATTCCGGGCAGGTGCGGGACCACCTGCTCTTGCGTGGTTTCATGGATGGCTATCGGTGGCAAGGTGATGAAGATGACTACGAAGTCGTCCATGGGGGCCGGGCAAGAAATGAGGAAGGGCAGCAAGACAACCACCGCGGCTCGGGCGGGCGAGAAGACGAAGAATCCCCAGGAGATGATCACGACGGTGATGCTGTACACAGTCATCATGTAGAAGATGCAGGACATGATGATGAGGAAGATGCCGGAGCAGACGACGGGCATGATCATGAAGATGATGATGCCGGCGGAGCAGACGACGCTGGACCATCGATGGGCTGGGTGTAGGACCCTCATATTCAAGAGCTGCTTCTCAAGCAGACCGATAACGAAAGAGCTGCCGTCCGAGAGAAAGCCAAGATGGATCAACTTGAGTTAGACGCGGTTACTCCATTGTATGAAGGATGCAGGCCCGAGGATACCCGCCTGAAAGTAACGCTCATGGCTCTGGAGATGAAGGTAAAACACAAAATGACCGACGCATGCTTCGACGAGAACATGTCATTCTGGCACGAACGTCTTCCCAAGGGGAACAAGTGCCCCACCAGTTTGGAGGAGGCGAAGAAAATCGTGTGTCCTCTGGATTTACCGCACGTGAAATACCATGTGTGCATGAACAATTGCATCATTTATCGGGACGAGCACGCGGAGTCTACCATATGTCCGGTGTGCGGCGTTACTCGATACAAGAAGAGGAAGAAAGCTCCTCGAAAAGTGGTGTGGTACTTTCCAATCACTCCTCGTCTGTAGCGGTATTTCGCGGACCCTAAGGTAGCAAAGCTCCTGCGTTGGCACGCGGATAGGGAGGAGAAGAAGCGAGAAGATGACGCAAATGATCCGGAGATAGATAAAAAAGACAAGATGCTGAGTCACCCTAAGGATGCGAGCCAGTGGCAAGCGTTGAACTTCGAAGACCTAGAATTTGGGAACGATCCAAGGAACATCGTGCTGGGCACGAGCACCGATGGAGTCAATCCGTTTGGCAGCCAGAGAAGCACACATAGCACCTGGCCTGTGTTTGTGTGGATGTACAACCTTCCCCCCTAGTTGTGCATGAAGAGGAAGTACATTCACATGAGTATGCTAATTGAAGGACCGAAACAACCAGGGAACGACATCAATCTGTATCTGGGGCTGCTGAAAGAGGAGCTAGACACGCTGTGGAAAACGCCAGCCAATACGTGGGACGCCGCAAAGAAAGAATATTTCCCTATGAGAGCCGCGCTGCTCACGACGGTGCACGACTATCTCGGTTACGGATATGTCGCGGGGCAGGTGGTCCACAGATTTTTTGTATGCGTCAGGTGCATGGATGACACAACGTATCGCCAGCTAGATAGAGATCCCGGGTCTTCGAAAACCGTGTTCATGGGACATCGAAGGTGGCTTCGCGAGGATGACTTGTGGAGAAAACGCAAGGATCTGTTCGATGGTGAAACTGAACCCCGAGGACGCCCGCGTACGAGGAGCGGCGAGGAGTAATTGACATGATGAACTTGCTGTTAATAAAAAAGCACTGTTGTGATATTATATTTAAAAAACACTGTTGTGATAGTAAAACTCTAGTATGAAAAGCAACCAAGAACAAATGCAGGTCCAGGCCACCAAGCTCTGAGGTTTGTATGGTGCCTCCAGTAAAAAAAAAGAATATGAGGAAAATTGGCTCCAGTAATAAAAGAATATGAGGTTTGTATGGTGGCTCTAGTAATAAAACTGTAGATATCTAGTGACGATGGTATCTAGCAGAACTAGTGCAAAAGTGTTGACAATGTTAATCCTACTAGCATTGTCAAGATTCACTAATGTAAAATTCAGTTAAAACTACTGATGCAGTGTAAAATTCAGTTAAACTAGTCTAACTAGAGTAAAATTCATTTAAACTAGTCTAACTAGAGAAAATAGCTTGTGGTTAGACCATGGCCTAATGAGCCTAGGATGGTGCCACAGCTAGCTTGTCTAGGTTAAGTTAAATATAAGTGCTAAAGAGATGGGTTTGCTGTTCCCTTTTTTTTTTACTGAAATAACATAGGGGGAAGCCCCCCACTGTGTGATTTTTTATAGATAAAAAATGTTTACATGATTTACATGGCCTCAGGTGAAAAAATAAATAAGATAAGGGGGATTTTAAACAAGGGGGTTCAAAAAAAAGGATGAAGCAGCCAGTCTAACATGGGTTGAACAAGAGAAGGCTTCACTCTGAAACTTCTATAGCTCATATGTGTTTTAAGTTTCCCAACTCTGGCTTACAACATTTGTTGTATTTGTGTGGCCACACTTTTGTTTCTCTTTCGAGGGAGCTTTTGTGCATATGTGGAATTTGTATTTGTAGAATATAACCCTCGTATAAGTGAGGTATTTTTTTTCTGGTTTAGGTTAATACCATGATAAGGACATTCAGGCCATTGCCTTGTTGGCTGACCTTTTGACAATTAGCATGCCATGAGGGTTCTTGACACATATACCTCCAATTGTAGCAATGGATTAAATATCAGTCCTAAAAATATGGGTCTGGCACTACTACCATAGTTCCTTCTTTTTTACTGAAGGAAGCGTCTACAGTTTTTTTAATAGATAAAAAGGTGTACATGATTTACATGCCCTCAGGTGAAAAAGAAAAAGAAAAGAAAAGGGGGATTTTAGACAATATGAAGTTGCTCTAATTATATGTTTTTAGGCTAGTACAGGGTGTTGCTTTATTCTGTCATCATTTGTAACTATGTCACAAATAAATTGTTCCTTCTTCTGTATTTAACAAGTAATGACTGTTGATAAGCTGAGGCATGTGGATTAAGCAGTTTCTTTGCTGTAACATATTGTATATCACTCCACAATGAAATACAGTACATATTGATGTGCTTGGTAAAACTTGTTCATGTACTGAACTACTAATGCCTTGTGATGCTCTGAATTACTTGTGATGCCTCTGAATTACTTGTGATCACATTGAGAAAGACTTGTAAAGATGATGATCACATTGAGAAAGACTTGTGATCACATTGTGATAGTTTTGCAGGTACCCCGAGAGGCCCTTGAGTTTGCTGGAATGTCGATTAACTTCCGTTCCGGCAAATTCGGGTACTCCATATGTCCTATTTTCAGCAAAGGTCATGCTGAAATTTTCCGTGAATTTTAGCATGACTTTGCTAAAAAATAGGACATATGGGGTACTTGTGACTAATGCATGGGCCGGGGTATCTTAGTAGTTAATTAAGTAGGATCAAGTGCCCCTTTATTCCAGTTGCATTAAACCATAGGCGGCAATAGAGCCAAGTGATTAGGCCCAACTTAGAATTCTCCTTCCTAGCTTAGCTTTTAGGATGCCTCGGTGTCGACAAACCATAAATTATGAAACCTTGGCTTTTAGGGTGCCTCGGTGTCGATAAAAACCGAAATGATGAAAGCTTAGGCTTTTAGGGTGCCTCGGCGTCGAAAAACCCTCAATTATAAAAGCTTAGCTTTTAGGATGCCTCGGTGTCGACAAACCCTAAATGATGAGACCATGATCTTGTTCCTTGACAATATCCAACTTTTTGACCAAACTTTGTTCCTATTTAGAGAGAAACATGGCCAACAACGATGAGGCCGGCGGTTCGGTCGGGAAGGCATTCTGGGAGCTGTCCCAGGAGATGGAGGAACAACCTCACTTGTATGAGGACGCCGCCTTCCCCACCGATCCTGACACAGATGGTACAGCCGAGGATGACCCCACTGATGCCACCACTGATGGTGCCGCCGAGAATGCCACCACTGATGATGGCGGCGCACGCACAGATGGCAGCCAACCGAAGAGGCAACGGAAGGACCGGCGCCCGACCGTGCTCCGCACCCTCAAGGAGGAAGTTACTGAAGTGGACTCCGACGGGAATCCAACGGCGCCCGAATGAATAGTCAAGGGGTACTCGCTTCAGCTCGGGTGCATTATCCGGAGCACCGTCTCGATCAACAGCGAGAACCTGAGGCATCCTGACCACGGGAATTACCGCAACCTCCTCTTCACGAAGCTGCACGAATGATACAAGTTCCCCGCTCAATTTGATAACACAAGCCTCAAAGGGAATAAAGTGAACAATGCTGCCCTCACGAAGATGAGCAAGGCCCTGTCTACTTGGAAAACCAATGTGAAGAGAATGATCGAGAAAGGTGAGAGTTATGAGAAGATCAAGGAGAAACATCCTTCGATCACCGAAGATGACTACAACGACTTCAAGATCAATTGCTCGAGCACCGCACACTCCGAATCAAGTCAGTGGGGGAAAGAAATGCGGGAGCTCAACTTAGGGGAACACACACTCGGTCCCGGCGGTTACAGAGTGGCGGAGCCTATATGGGACAAGGAGGAGGCGGAGCGTGCCGAGCAAGGCCTACCACCCCTCTTCGATAAATACGGTGACAAGCAGACCAGGAACTTTGTCAGGGCCCGGTACAAGAAGGACCCGAAAACAAAGGAGCTTACCACGGATCCGAAGACCAGGGCGCTTGAGGCTGTTCTGGTAAGGAATACACCCCCGCGTAATTAGCTCCATATGGTTGCATTCTAATTAATGAAGCCAAATTTCTAAATGATTCACATTCCTTCCGCAGGCGACTGAAAGCAGTAGCGCGGGGTCGACTAAGAGCAGCCCTTGAGACACGACTCTAAATAGGGCGTTGAATGTAATGAAGAACAAGGATAAGCTCGAGAAGCCGATGTCAGCTGGTCGTGTGGCCGGCAAAGGCTTGTCGACAAAATGGTCGTCATACTATAACGCTGGTGGGTGAAAGGAGAAAAAGACCAGCTCGGAAAGCCAGGCGCGCGAGGTTCAAGAACTCAAGGCACAGGTGGCGTGGATTCCGGAGATTGTCCAAGAACAAGTGCAACAACAGCTCGGAGCGACGATCACCGCCATTGTGCCTAGCTTGATCGAGGGGTTGCAGGCGTGGATTGCGGGTGGCCAACAGGGGCCACCCCCGATTCCCAGCTTCACGGCCAGCAACTCGTAGAACGCGATGGCGGGGCCATTGGTGTCTCCGGCGGAGGCGGCATTAGTGTCTCCGACGCCGGCACGGGAGCTTAATGCACCCGGGTGTACGCCGGCCGGCACCTCTGACGCAAGCGGCCCCTCCGTCAACTGCACGCCCGCCGTTGGCGGTGCCTCGACATTAGCCGAGCTCGACGCCACCATCACGGTAACTAATTAAGCCTCTCTCGGCCGAGGACTTCATCTCCTTGCCTTTGACTGGGCATCCCTGATGCCCTACATGTTTTCGCAGGGCGCCGCCGACGTTCCGTGCACTCTCCTGCACTTCGTGAACAACGAGTTGGTCGATGTCGCCAAGGGCAAAATCGTTCAACCGGGCAACCCCTTGTTCCACGGTACCCAGATGCCACCCAACTTGTTTAGGGTTCAACTGGTTCGGGTGCTGCCAGGCTGCGACGAGGTGTTACCTCCGATTCGACCCGTCGGGGCCGACGATGATGACGTGATGACCCTCAGCGCCTGCTTGAGCTGGCCCCTGCTTTGGCCGAAGAGCCAGATTCGTTTGGGGGCGGGGGAAACCACCCCAAAGACAACACCGCCAGTCGTGCCGGCGCCAAGTCGTCCCCATGGCAAGACCGCCGCAACGGTGCCGGAAATCCCTATGCCACTGGATCCAAACATGCATATGGCACAGGATCAGAACAATGACGACGACGATACATTTGCCAACGTCGATCAGTACTTTGCCGATCATGGGTGCGGTGACGACTTCATGGGGCCTCCTTCTCAAGAACCCAACCCAACAAAAGACGTGTGCGATCTAGCTGGTACCGCGGAGAAGCCAAGTTGCAATAGGCGTCATCTGCCGTTCAGCTCTCAGGAGACGCCTCCAGCTGCCGACTTCACCGAGCCTCAGATAGGCGAGGTGCGAAATATTATCATCCCCAACACACTCAAGAAGGCAGTCTCTAAGCAGAACTCGGTCCCAATTCAGGAGATCAAGAAGAAGGCACGCAAAAGAAAAACTAACAAGGGAGCGAGCCAGCCAGCACCGAGTACGATCCGTGCTCAGGACGGGCCACCTTCACCTGAGGATGTAATGAGGAGGGTGCATGTGGCGGGTAGGCCGATGCTACCGAGAAATATGCTCGATGCTGCAACCGGTGCTATGCGGAGTCTGCATGATAGTGTTCTTTCTTTGGAGAAGCGGCGTCTCAGAGAGAAGGATGTGGCATACCTGGTTTTCGCGGCCAAGGTGCCAGAGGGCAAGGGCTTTGTGGATAACTCCATAGGGGGTACGATCGTCCTGCGGTTTGATGACATCCACGCTATGTTGAATCTTCTTCCGCTGCACTACACCTTCGTTCGGCTATTTTCGCTGAGTATGGAGATGCGGATCATTCGCGACAAGACCCCGGACATCGTGATAGTCGACCCCTTCTACATGCGTGCCAAGATCTTGGGCAGCACTAGGGACCGGCAAGTCACGAGTTCTTACCTCGAAGGCGTCATTCTGGCAAACCGAGATAAGGATAACTTCCTCGTGCCTTACTTTCCTGAGTAAGTCATCCGCCTCAACCGCCCCGTAACATATGAATTCTTAGATTTCGATCGTTTTTCTTTTAACATTCCGTGTTTTCTGCAGTGACACACAGTGCACGCTCATCCTCCTAAGCCCCAAATATTCAATGGCCACGTATTTCGACCCGGACCGTCAGTCGAAAGTAGACTACACAAATGTCAAGAAGGTTCTTGATGATGTTCTCCCCGGCTACGCCAAATCTGGAGGCACCTTCACCAGGCCTATTCGTAAGTACGACAAGCACGTGTTCTCCCACAATACGACGTTCTGCTGCGTCAAGCAGCCGCCCGGCGGTCAGAAGGGTGCCTACTACGCCATCCATCACATGCGGGCGATCGTACGGGACCATCATCAACTTCTGCTACCGAGTAAACTCAAAGATTGGGCCGCGAGTGTGTCGGCAATCCAGGACGCGGACATCAGACAAGAATTCTTTCGCATCCAGTCGATGTTTGCGGAAATCATCCATCAAGATGTCCTTCGTACCTCGGGGCAGTTCTTCCTCAGAAATCAACCGTCGAACAGTGACATCGACACAATGCTGCAAATGCAGGCTGACAACGCCTGTGATTTCATGACTCCCACGATAGACGGCGGCTTCATCCACGCTCCGGTCCCTTGAGTCGAGTCGAAAGCAGTGATGCTGTGTCTAGTTCTGAAACATCGATTGGCTCATGTTGTAATTAAACTTTAATGAACTTGTAGTATGTCTCTTTGGTTTCGAGAGTCGTTCAACTTAGATGTAATCGATGCTATTAATGTCTTGCTTTTCTCTTTCGATCGTTCTGTTGCATACTTATATATTGCTTATGAATTGTCTGTGAATTGGTACTAACGTTTCGTTTGGCTAGTGCATATATAGCGATGCCGTCGTATGTCGTGTACAAGGGTAAGGTTCCCGGAGTCTACGACGACTGGGAGGAGTGTCAGAGACAGGTTCACCGATTCAGCGGTAACAGTTACAAAGGGTACACCACTAGGGCCGAGGCCGAATCTAGATACGCCCGATATCTAGCGGGAGAGGGGAGGGAGCGTTGGAGGAACCGGATGAAGACGAGTTTCATCGTGATGATGCTCATCGTGATGACCGCAGCTCTCTTCTATGTGATGGTAGTTTAGATGATCGATATCGACTTGTAATGTGAAGACAAACTCGCTACTCGCGGTCTCGAGACTTGTAATATATTGTTCTATCTTTGTTCGGTCTTTTCAATTCGGAGACTAATATGATGAATTGTATTCGGAGACTAATATGATGAATTGTATTCAGAGACTAATATGATGAATTGTATTCGGAGACTAATATGATGAATTGTATTCAGAGACTAATCTTATATTGTATTCGATGAATTTGTTGTTGATGTGTGCTGTCTATATTCTGTGCAATTATACATTTTGTAATCTGTGCAAAAAAACAGAAAAAATATATTAAAAAAATCCTAATATTCACACTAATGGCGCATCACAACACAGTGCGCCATTAGTATGCCAAAGGATACTAATGGCGCATCACCAGCCAGTGCGCCATTACTATGCGGACATTACTAATGGCGCATCCTGCTGGAGTGCGCCATTAGTATGCCAAAGCACCTGGGTACACATGGCCCCTGGGAGGCATACTAATGGCGCACTTCTGTGCATACTAATGGCGCATCTGTGATGCGCCATTAGTATACCAGATACTAATGGCGCACCAGAGGTGCGCCATTAGTAAAATATACTAATGGTGTGCTAGTAATGGCGCACCACTAATGCGCCATTAATGGCCAAATTAGGTGCGCCATTAGTAGGCCTTTTCCTAGTAGTGCGGGGAGCCAAAGAGTATTTATAAGCTTTGACAGTTGAGTTGTCAATTCAACCGCACCTGAAATATACTTACTTGCAACAAAAGATAAGTGGTAACGGTGATATGATAGTGATGGTGGTGATAGTAAAAGTAAACAGCAAAAGTAAATAGCAAAAGTAGCAACTAGTAACCAGCAGGATTTAAAACACTGTAGGCTCGGGAGATGGATGGTTGGGAGCTGCATGGATGAGATATATCATAAATCTAACTTGGGGCAAGGCACACGGAAAAGTAATGATCATCTAGGAAAATATCAAACATTAGGCATGTATCCCATAGGTAGTTGTACGTGCTTGCAATAAGAACTTGCACAACATCTTTTGTCCTACCATCCCGCTACGAACGGGGCCAAAAGGAACTTATGGAGATTAAGGTGCTCCTGTCAAAGAGCACCGGAACAAAGCAATGAACTCAATGGATACATGTAATCCTCAAACTACGGACCATCCCCTTTGGTGTCCCAAGCTGTCACTTTTGGGATCGCCGGTTCCGAACCGTAATAGGTGCAAACAACTCATAGATAGGATCAAGAACACAAATATATTCATGCAAACACATATGGTTCAGATCTGAAATCATGGCACTCGGGCCCTAAGTGACAAGCATTAAGAATAACAAGTTGAAGCAACGATGATAAACACCATAGTAGATGATAGGCAACATGCCCCCAACGATCTGATAAACTATTACATGATCTAACTCATCCAATCCCTACCACCCCCTTTGCCTACATCAGGGAATTACTCATACATGAAAGGAGAAGTCATGGAGGGAGGATGGAGTGGTGATGATGATGACGATGGCGATGATCTCCCCTCTCCGGAGGCCAAATCAGCCTCCAGATTAGCCCTCCCGAAGAAGAACAGAGGGTGGCGGCGGCTCCGCGACGAAAACTGGGAAAAGAACTTCTGATCTGGGATTTCTCCGTCACGAGCTAAAATACGGGTCAAAGTAGGGCACCAGGGGAGGTGGGGCCCACCCAGGCGGCCTCCCGGCGCGGCCAGGGGGTGGGCCGCGCCACCAGGGCGCCTGGAGCCCCCCTGGCCCCCCTTTGGCCCCTCTTCTGGCACCAGGTTCCTTCGGGTGTGTGGATTTTCTGTGATTTTTCGTGGAATTTTCTGAGATACCTAAAAATCCGTTTTCCTACACACAATAAAACCATACAGGCAGCTCTGCTGAAAACAGCGTCAGTCCGGGTTAGTTTAGTTCAAATCATGCAAGAATGAGGTCAAAACAATATCAAAAGTGTTTGGAAAAGTAGATACGTTTGAGGCGTATCAACTCCCCCAAGCTTAGCATATTGCTTGTCCTCAAGCAATTCAGTTCAACGAACTGGACGCGACAAAGAAAACTTTGACAAACTCTTTTGCTTCATTAGATGTATATAAGCATGTACTACGAAAAGAGTCTGGCAAGTATTGAAACAATGCTATGAGGACAATGCACGGAGCAATCCTTCTTTCAAGTGACCAATCACAAATACCTATAAGTAAATAATATACTACTGAAAAATCAAGACAAGATTACATTGCACATAGCTTGAGCATATTAGGGTGGTATCTCGCTAGCCTCCATGAGTGAAGCAAAACATAAATGTAGAAACTCCTCCAGAGTTTTAAAGGAGACTAGAACTAAGAATTTCAGAATAAATAATATCACAAGCATGTAGAAGACAATGTAATACTTTGGGACAATGCACATTACACTCAGAATGACAATTATGCTCTCCTAGTTGGTGCTTTGAAGAAAGAAGGTGGAGACTCTCGAACCGTGGAATTTGATGGCGAGGTTGAAAACCCGTGGTCGGAAACAAAAACTAAACATGTACCAGAGCTCTTGGTTTTAAAAACAGAGGTAAAAATGTTTTTGAGAGGTGCATATTTCGTCAACGAATGCTAGTAGATAACCCAATTACTTCTTGAGCTGGACAAGTTTCGAGGAACGGCTCCCGCACGGGGACGATCACATCCCCTTAATCTCCTTTGTTTATCACTGCCAAAGTTTTCTGATTTCTCATGAACAAAGCGTGAAGGAGGGTTTGTTTGTTGTATTATCTTTTATGAGCCGGGCGCACTCTATGCCAGTTCCTTCTCGTATTAGGGGTTTGCAGATTAGACATGCAATCCCGGGGTGAAACTTGTCCAACTTAAAAAGATCATGAATTAACTACTACTTCCTCATGAGCTAAAACAGAGGCACAAAAGAGAAATGCTTTTGATTAATTTTGAGATTGTACACTAAAGTCTTCGTTAGGAATGGCAGGTAAATACCATGTATAGGAAGGTATGGTGGACTCATATGGCATAACTGGTTTTAAGGATTTTGGATGCACAAGCAGTCAGTCCGCTTAGTACAGGTGGAGGTTAGCAAAAGACTGGGAATCGACCAACTAGAGAGCAATAACGGTCATAATCATGCAGAGCGACAAAGCAACATTGAATCGGGCATGGAAGTGATATAACTATTCTAAAACTCAAAGATCATCAAGGCAGAGCAGACTTTTTAGTCTTAAACATGTGTAAACATGTGCCAAGTCAATCCAAAAATTCTCCAAAGGGAAATACCACCTTAGTATACCAAAGTATGAACAGTGCAATGCATGTAAATCATTTCAATAACACATTATATACTCTAGCTATTCGAGACTAGCCACAAGGAAAGCATGAACCACTGGAAGAGCATTGTAAACATAGCACTATGTCGCTACAAGCTGGTCTCTAGATCATAAGTACATGCATATGTACAAAAGTAGAAACAAGAAGAGTTCATACCGGTCTTCCTTGTTGCTTCCCTTCAGTCGATCTTCGTCATTACTGCCTCGTCACTTGCACGATCGAACGTAGGAAATATAATTAAATGCCATCACGGACTCGAGCTGAACTCTGAAAACAAAGCAAACTAAAGAGAGAAAGGAAATCTTTTTGGATTATTTCAAAGGTTGAACGAAAGCAAAAGAAAGAGAAAATATTTTTGTTGTTTTTGCAAAGAAAGAAATAATAAAGAAGAACGGGCAAAAACCTCGAAAAGATCAAAGCGAATAAAACGAATAATACAATGGGAAAGTGAGAGGGGCATGTACTCCCCCAAGCTTAGGCTTTTGGCCTAAGTTGGTAGTAGCTACTGCCCCCAGGAGCCTCCTGCTCCGGGGGAACAGTGGTGAGTCCAAGGGTCGTAGAAGGATGCTGGCGCGTACACCGAACTCCTCGGAGTCTCCCACGAAGAAGGGTCCGTACTCCAAGCGGAGGAAGACCCTTCACCAAACTGGGTGCCGGTCTTCTCCTGAAAAGGTGGTAACTCACCGTGCTCCTCCTCGTCGGGCACAACCCCCTCCATGGGGTTATGAAACTGATGCTGGGCCATGAACTCATCGAACTGGATAACATCAAAGGACCATCCGTTCCTGCGAGAAAAATCAAACAAAAGAGGTGCAGGTAGACGGATCTCGCGTTCCGCGGTAGTTCCGAAACGCAAGATATAAACAAGATTATCAAGCTCAGAAGTCATGGTAACAAACTTATGCCTTTTCATAGCAGCAAGATCAAAGCTTAAATAAGTAAAAGGCTTATCATCAGGGTGTGGGGTGCCTCCAAGATATTCTAAGATAAGTGTGGCATAAACGCCACCATATAACTCTCCCTTGTTACCGTTCATAGCAAGGCGTCGAGCAATTAAGGCACCCAGATTATAATCAGACCTCCCTGAGAGGGCGGCTGCCAGGATAGCAATATCAGGCGCAGAAGTGTTGCTCGTGTTGTCACGAGCTAACACCCCTCTAGCAACATAATATGCAAAATACCTGAGGTGAGGGAATAAGATGCTGGAGATCTTTGACCGATGAATATCCCTCGTACCCATGCTGTAGAGAGAGTTGAAGACAATTTTCAGCTCGGAGGGCTGAGAGGTCATCCTAGCCGTCTTCCCAACGTTTGGCACACCTATTATTTCACAAAACTTTCCCAAGGGCATGGTGATAAGATCATTGTAAATTTTAAACTCAATAGCACCTGAATCAGGATTATATCTAAAACTGTTAATGAAACTGGAGGTGAGTTTTTGATACTGAGTAACAGGGCACGTGACGAGCCGTGTCAGACCTGCATTAGCACAAAGATTATAAAACTCATCCTTGATTCCCGCAGCTTCAAGGAATTCATCACATGGAAACGTCATAGCACGTGCTGGACTTGTGTCTTCCAACAACTCTAGGGGCACATGATCTTCATTGTAGCTCACCCTAGCAGTTGAGGGTGAAGCTGCGGCTCTAGTAACTCGATCGGAGTGCGTGGGCCTCCTCTTCTCAAGCCACCCCTTTGCCCTTCCTAACAAACTCATTTCTGAAATTTTTGGCAAATTACAAAAACAAGGATTAAAACAAAGTGGGGTAAGGCAAACTACTCAACTCACTTACCTAAGGCATAAACTTGCATCAAAACTTGGAAAATAAATTTATACACATGCATGCAAGCTCATCTATACAGCACCAAGAACTACTAAATACTCACAAATGAAGCCACCAATCAGAAATCTAATTGGAGGGGTGGAGGAGTCACATACCAGGGAGTATTTGTTCAAAATCTCAGCTCAAATGATAGGCTGTAGAGAGAGATCGAAGAATCACCTCCAAGAGCAGCAAGAACGCAAGAACAAGTGCATAACTCGTGTTTTTGGAGAGAAAGAGAGAGGGAGGAAGAAGACTTACCTGGAGGGGGGCCTTGTGGGCCCCAGGCGCCCTGTGGGCGCGGCCAGGGGGCAGGCCGCGCCAGCTGGCCGCCTGGGCTACTGGTGGGTCCCCCTGGCTGGCCCCAGGTACCTCTGGGTCACTCCCGGCATGGAAATTTTTATTTTTATTTTTCTGGAATTTTTTCTGAAAACTTCACTGTTGAAATTTTTTCGAAGTTCAAAAAGCTGCATAACTTTCTGAAAACTTGAAGCAGTGATTAGTATTGTGAAGCTTCAAAACATAAACACTTGGTACAGCAAGGAGAACAAAAACTAAAACAAATGAAAACATAACAAGCTCAACTTTTTATCTATATAAAACATGTTCACTAGTAAGGTTGATCAAGTCTTACCAACAAACAGGCGATATATAGAGCAAAAAGTCTCACCTCTTACGAAGTAATCACTGAACCTTTACTTTGATGGACATTGTCCCCACCATAATAGTTTTGTTTGTGGTGCACATGTAGTGGACAGTCCCATTCTCCAATCTTCACGGTCTCGATATTTTCTATAGAGTTGAGGCCATGCCTCCTGTCGGTCTTCTTTGGAAAAAATACACCGTGTGTTCTTTATCATTCATATTGAAGGTAACCTTCCATTTATTGCAATCAATAATAGCACTTGCGGTGTTAAGAAAAGGTCTACCAAGAATAATGGACATGCTCCCATCCTCGGGCATGTCAAGCACAACAAAATCAGTAAGGATCAAACAATTAGCAACTTCTACTGGAACATCCTCACAAATACCTATCGGAACGGCGGTTGACTTGTCAGCCATCTGAAGAGAGATATCTGTAGGAATTAGTTTCTCTAAACAAAGCCTCTTGTAAAGAGAGAGAGGCATAACACTCACTCCTGCTCCAAGATCACATAAAGCAGTTTTGACATAATTATTCTTTATGGAGCAAGGAATGGTGGGTATACCTGGATCACCAAGCTTCTCAGGAATCTTGCCACTGAAAGAGTAGTTAGCAAGCATAGTAGATATTGCTTCATTAGGAACTTTTCTTTTATTAGTGACAATATCCTTCATATATTTTGAATAGGGAGGTAACTTAATAGCATCAGTCAAAGGGATTTGAAGAAAAAGAGGTTTAATCCACTCACAAAACTTATTGTAATGCTCTTCTTCTTTAGATTTGAGAGACTTACCTGGAAAGGGCATGGGTTTCTGTACCCATGGTTCTCTTTCCTTCCCATGTCTTCTTGCGACGAAGTCTTCTCTGGTGTACCTCTTACGTTTGTCGGGTGCTTCTTCTTCTCGAACTTCAGGCGGATCATTCTTCTCATTATCTTTACCTTCAGGTTCAGCACCGTCTTCAGTCTCTGCATCGGAGATAGATACACTGTTGGGATCAACAGCTGGCTCTTCATCTGTAATAGGATCATTGGAATTGTCAGCCTCCTTATGTTTCTTCTTCTTCTTTTTTGGAGAGCCAACAATCTGTTCCTCCTGCATTTGAGAATCTTGATCGATTCTCCTCGGATGCCCCTCTGGATAGAGAGGATCTTGAGTGCTAGTTCCTCCTCGGGTCTTAATCCCGAAGGCCTGCAAATCATCTTGTTTGGCATTGTTAGCAAGCAAATCTTTTTGCACATTAGAAATTTTTTCAAGCTGAGTTTGAACCATATGAAAATGCTTCACAAGACATTGAACATCATTAACTGTTCTTCCTAGAACATCAAGCAAACTTTTGATAGTAAGGGAATCATCATGCAATTGACTTTGTATCCTCTCATTAAAATGATTTTGTTTCATAATAAAATTATCAAACTCATCTAAACATTGATCGGGAGGCTTACCATGAGGGATGTCACTTGCGTTGAAATCTAAAAGAGAGTGTACCTCTACCATAGGAGGGTGAGTGGTAGGCTCACACAACTTCTCAATAGGGGGTAGATTCTTCACGTCCTCAGTTTTAATACCCTTCTCCTTAATAGACTTCTTTGCTTCTCGCATATCTTCGGGGCTTAGAACAAACATGCCCCTCTTCTTTGGTGGTGGAGGTGGTTCAGGGACGGACCAATCTTCATGGTTTTTGGCAATCCTGCCCATCAAATCTTCTGCATCGTCCGATGTTCTTTTCCTAAAAACACAACCAGCACAACTGTCCAAATAGGACCTGGATTCATCAGTTAGACCAGCATAAAATATATCGATTAATTCGTTCTTAGGGACTTCATGTCCTGGTCTAGCCCGAATCAGACCGCAGTACCTCCCCCAAGCTTTAGGGAGGTGCTCATCCTGCAACTTTTTAAAGTTATAAATTCTTTGTAAAGCAGCATGTTGCATATGAGCAGGAAAGTACTTATCAACAAAAGAGTAAGCTAAGTCTTGAGGACTCTTAATGGAACCACATGGGAGTGAATCATACCATGTTTTAGCACCTCCCTTCAAAGAGAAAGGAAGAAGCTTGGTCACATAAAAGTTTCGTATCTTCTCATCCGTGGTAAACAAACCACCCAACTCAGTGAGTTTGGTCAGGTGTGCAATAGCATCATCATTTTCTCTGCCATAAAAGGGGTCAGCTTCAACCATAGGTATAAGTGAAAGATCAACAGAGAAATCATAATCAGGATCATCAATGCATATAGGAGATGTAGCAAATTCAGGATCAGGAACGGTTTTGTTCTTCAAAGAGTGTTTTTCAAACAGCTTCTTAATAACTTCAGGGTCAGATCCGGCAAACTCTGTCAGTTCCCTGCATAAATCTTCATCAAGCATATAGTAATCATCATCAAGGAGTCTCTCCTTGAGTTTACTCAAATCAGGATAATCGTAAGTTCCACTAATAGGGTAGCGAGTAACAGGAATTTCAATTCCAGACTTTTTTGCAGCAGCAGCGATCTGTTTCTCAAGAGCATAACCAAGCGAACTAATATAATCAAAAGTAGTAGAAGCATCATCAAGAGTATCGGACATAGTAACAGATTCAGTAGGAGCATCATGAGGTGGCGGTGAGGCAAACTTACTCATAACAGAAGGTGAATCAAGTGTAGCACTAGTCCTCAAAACAGTACCTCTTCTTGTAGTGGATAGTAAGATCGGAACCTTAGGGTCTCCTTTCTTACCCATAGCGGATGAAGTGCAGCAGGTAGGATACTTCAAGTAGACTTGTAAATATTGCTATGCTCCCCGGCAACGGCGCCAGAAAACGGTACTTGATAACCCTCAACCGTAAGGGATCGAGATAGTCTTCGTGGGTAAGAATAACCCAATTTATTGATTCGACACACGGGGAGCCAAAGAGTATTTATAAGCTTTGACAGTTGAGTTGTCAATTCAACCGCACCTGAAATATACTTACTTGCAACAAAACATAAGTGGTAACGGTGATATGATAGTGATGGTGGTGATAGTAAAAGTAAACAGCAAAAGTAAATAGCAAAAGTGGCAACTAGTAACCAGCAGGATTTAAAACACTGTAGGCTCGGGAGATGGATGGTTGGGCGCTGCATAGATGAGATATATCATGAATCTAACTTCGGGCAAGGCACACGGAAAAGTAATGATCATCTAGGCAAATATCAAACATTAGGCATGTATCCCATAGGTAGTTGTACGTGCTTGCAATAAGAACTTGCACAACATCTTTTGTCCAACCATCCCGCTATGAACGGGGCCAAAAGGAACTTATGGAGATTAAGGTGCTCCTGTCAAAGAGCACCGGAACAAAGCAATGAACTCAATGGATACATGTAATCCTCAAACTACGGACCATCCCCTTTGGTGTCCCAAGCTGTCACTTTTGGGATCGCCGGTTCCAAACCGTAATAGGTGCAAACAACTCATAGATAGGATCAAGAACACAAATATATTCATGCAAACACATATGGTTCAGATATGAAATCATGGCACTCGGGCCCTAAGTGACAAGCATTAAGAATAACAAGTTGAAGCAACAATGATAAACACCATAGTAGATGATAGGCAACATGCCCCCAACGATCTGATAAACTATTACATGATCTAACTCATCCAATCCCTACCACCCCTTTGCCTACAGCAGGGAATTACTCACACATGAAAGGAGAAGTCATGGAGGGAGGATGGAGTGGTGATGATGATGACGATGGCGACGATCTCCCCTCTCCGGAGGCCAAATCAGCCTCCAGATTAGCCCTCCCGAAGAAGAACAGAGGGTGGCGGCGGCTCCGCGACGAAAACTGGGAAAAGAACTTCTGATCTGGGATTTCTCCGTCACGAGCTAAAATACGGGTCAAAGTAGGGCACCAGGGGAGGTGGGGCCCACCCAGGCGGCCTCCCGGCGCGGCCAGGGCGCCTGGAGCCCCCCTGGCCCCCCTCTGGCCCCTCTTCTGGCACTAGGTTCCTTCGGGTGCGTGGATTTTCTGTGATTTTTCGTGGAATTTTCTGAGATACCTAAAAATCCGTTTTCCTACACACAATAAAAACATACAGGCAGCTCTGCTGAAAACAGCGTCAGTCTGGGTTAGTTTAGTTCAAATCATGCAAGAATGAGGTCAAAACAATATCAAAAGTGTTTGGAAAAGTCGATACGTTTGAGACGTATCAGGTCACCAGAATTCTTGTTGTTGTTGTTGGGAGCTCGGATCACTGGAGGAGGTGGAAGCCAAAACTTTTGTTGCTTCGTGACCACTTGAGAAGAAGAGGAGGAGTGAACAGCGTCTCTGATCCTCTTTTTGGAAGCTTCCATCTTGAGCTGGGCTGCCTCTTGCTTAAGTGCCATGTTATAGAATTTATCAAACTCATCAGGCTCGAACAAGGTGAGAGCTAGTTGGAGTTCATCCTTCAGACCACCGCGAAACTGATAGATCTTGCTCTTGGCATCTGGGATGTCTAGCTTGGCATAGCGGGCAAGGTTCTGGAACTTGACATTATATTGGCAGACAGACATTGAGCCTTGCTTCAGGTTGCGGAATTGCTCACGCATACCCTCGATGAAACTTGTTGGAATGTGCTGAGAACGAAAGTCATTGCAGAAGTCATCCCAGGAGATTACACGCCCTGCTCTGGAGTCTTTGTACTGCTGCCACCAATCAGCTGCTTGGTCCTTGAGTTGGAAGGCTGCAAACTTCACATAGTCCTCGGGCCTGACGTTACTGCACTCGAAATGCTTCTTGATATCTGTTACCCAGTCTTCAGCATCTAGAGGGTCCACGCAGTAACTGAATGCCTTTGGTTGATTTGCCAAGAACTGGTTGAGCGAAGCAAAGTGAGGTTGGTTGAACAAATTGCCTTGGCCTTGGTTCCCATGAGCACCCTGATTTGCTTGATTTGCTTGAATGTTCTGCATCATTTGCATAAGCATCTGGGTGTTCTGGTTCGTCGCTTGCAAAATTGCTCTCCAGGCCTCAGACGGAGGAGGAGGGGAAGGAGGACGATCAGGAACCTCTTCACCCTCTGGGTTAGCGTTGGGAACCTTTTTAGGAGCCATCCTGAATGAGATGACAACTATTAGCCATTGATTGAAAGAATATATAAGCTGAATCAACGGCTAGAAATTGCAACATAGTCTTCACAAGAACATTCGAACAAGAATGAACGAATGTAATCGACAGTTTAATAGTAACAACAATCTTCACGAGAACCCACTTGGGAGAACAAAAGGTAAATAAAAACAACAAGTAGCAGATAGAACAAATACAAGATAGAAGCTTCGTTCGACATATTCATGCTGAAAGCTTATGGAACATGTTACAAAAGGGTTTTGCAATCCCCGGATCAGCATAGCCAAGGACCCTTTAAGATGCAACTCCCGATCGGAACAACGGCCATAAAACTACTTCACTCAATGTAGAACCCCGAACTCCATATCATGCATTCGTTGGAAGAATGCCTATGAGCTACTAGATGAACCCACCTATTAATTTCCGAAAGTTTCCAGTTATGCAATCAGGTGTTGGGGATACAGGGGAAGCATCGCGCACTCAACTCTAATCCTACATCCAGCTGTATCCATCCTTCAACACATAACCAGTTATTTCCGGAAACCGTCTACCTCGGAGCTTCGAAACGCATCTACTATACGAGCTATTTCAATACTCCCGAACTACCTCCCCAGTACTCGGTGACGTCGGGGTTATCTTGCCACTAACCGCATAGGAGAGTTTTCGATGTCGGCCGTCTTAAGTATTCCAGAACCGAGGCGTTATTTTTGTGACGACAACACCTCGGAGCTCAACTCCCCGGGACACTGCCACAACCCCTAAATGACAGGAGGCATCGAGAACAATGTTCTCGTCACAAAGACATCGGAACAATCCAAACAATACTCGCGAGATTCCTAAAAAAAATTTGGTGAAATTTTGACAGTAGAAGAGGCAAGAGTAATCGTCAGGAGTCCTCACCAGAGTGAAAAGAGATGAGGAGCAAAAGAATTCCTACTCTCCGATATATATATATATATATATAGGACTCAAAACATTTTAAGTGTGTGCCTAGACTCAACCGTCAACGATTCGATCAATCAGTGGGGGCTTCTAGGTCAGAGAAGGCTCTGATACCAACTTGTAATGCCCAAGATGGGACTATACCTCCTACGTGTCGAGGCACGACTTAAAGGTATAAGCCCATTCTGGAATGATCTCAAGTTCGATATCTTTGCACGATCGACTCATGTAAAAATAGGGATAAAATTGCAAAAGGAGATAGTTGGCTTACACTCGCCACGTCACACAATTCATTACATAAGCAAATCATCATCCAAATAACATCACAACCCGACTACGGGTGAAGATCCAAATGAAAGATACCAAATACATAAAAACCACATCTTCAAATCGCCCCTACACTACTAGGAAAAGGGCTATAGATAGGATTGTTACTAATGGCGCACCAGACATGCGGTGCGCCATTAGTAGTCCCTCCGTTCGGAATTACTTGTCGTAGAAATGGATGTATCTAGATGCATTTTAGTTCTAGATACATCCATTTCCGAGACAAGTAATTCCGAACGGAGGGAGTATATACTAATGGCGTGTAATGCCCTGGATGTAATACTTTCCCTTTTGGGCAATATATGATATCTTTGGCTTCATCTATTCCATTTCGGGTTCTTTTGTTTTTCGGGTTTTCGTCGTTTTGTCATGTTGCGTGTGTTCATTCATTCATATCATGTTGTCATGTGCATCGCATTGCATTTGTGTTGTCGTTTGCATCCGGTCCCACTCATTTCTTTCCGTTGTCCGTTTCGAGTTCCGGTGCTCCCTCACGCGTCCGTGGCATCCCCGAGGCCTACTTTGGTGTTTGGTCGTGTAACGTTTCCGGTTTGGCGTGAGACTTGTCGTGTGTTGTCATTTTGGTGTGTGTAACCCGCCTGTCAAATCTCGTCGCGTTTGGAGTTCGTTTGCTACTCCAACAGTTATTCTCGTGGGCTCAAAGTACCCCCTCTTTGAGGCCCAAGACACCCCTCTAACAGCCCACCAAACCAACCCAAACCCCTCCCTTCATCTAGGCCATCTAATTGTGATCATGTGGCTGAAAACCTCACATCATTTGGACAACCCTAGCTCCTTGTGCCTATATAAACGTCCATCTCCCCCAAATTTTGCGTCCAGAAAACCCTATGCTTCCACAGTGCGCCGCCGGTGCTTCCACCGTTGATTCGTGGTGCTTCCACCGTTGAAAATCCGTGCTTCCGACGTCCCAGGAAACCATGCTTCCGAGAATCTCCACCGTGCTTCCGTAGTTCTGCGACCGTGCTTCCGTTCCGACGTGTGGGCCCCGCAGGGTCCTCTTCAACCTCCAACCGCCGCCGTCTTCGTCAACTCCGGCAGCCCGCCGCCGGCCTCAGGCGAGCTCCCCTCGCCGCGCCATATTCCTCCCGCTGCGGTCCCGCTCCTCCTCACAGCCGGCGCCGGCCGGGCCACTGATACGTCCAAAACGTATCTATAATTTCTGCTTGCTCCATGCCTTTTTTGTGTGATATTGCTATGATATTTATGCACTTCCATACACTTTTGATCATATTTGGACTAACCTACTAATGGTTGCAAAAGTGCATAATGTTCTTGTTTTACACTTTATTGTGTAGGAATTACTTGGAAATTGAGAAAAACGCAAAAGGAGTCGTATTGGAGTAGGACTCTCACTTTCCTGAAATCTGTCTGAGAACATTTTTTAAAGATGGTCACGTTCCGGCCCGAATACGACGTCAAACGGAAAAAGTCTAGTTGCGAAAGTTGTGGGAAATTTTGAGGCGATGCTTCTGGATATAAAATTCGTCCAAATAGGAGTCCGGACGGCCGAGTAAAGCCCGTTTTACTAAGGCCCAAAATCTGATGACGGGAATCCGAGAGTCTATATAAAGAGAGGAAACCTAGGTCACCAAGGACCACGAATTTTCCTCCTCCCGAGCCGCCGTCTTGGAGGGGAGGACCAGCACCATTGCAGCACCATCCACAAGGAAGAAGGGGGGCCAAGGAGCCGCTGCCCCTTAGGGCCGCCGCCGCCCCGAGGGCTGCCGCCGCCGCCTCCGTGGCTGCCGCCGGCCATCTCCTCCTCGCGGGGCTGCACCTCTCCATCAACACCATCATCAACCTCCTCCTCATCATGTCCATGCGTGAGTAGTCTTCTCCGGGGCCGAGGGCTCGTACGTGTAGCTATGTGGTTATCTCTCTCTCTCCCATGATGTGATCTTCGTTGTGATCATAGGCTATGTTAATCTTGGGTGATCCCATGATGTTTCCCCTTCCTCTATGTATTGGATTGATGTACTCACTTGTCTTTATCTAGTATAATCCCCGAGTCCAAGGTGACAGCGGTCTATTGGACATGGATTAGAAAAATATTTTCATGAGTGATTTCCTCTCTTGTGTGTTGATTGAAGATTGAGAGTCTCTTGGTGCTTGTCTTTAACTATCCTTTAGATATGTTGTGGTGATTGTGGGACTCTCTTTGGATGGCCGCGATGACATTGGGAAACCCTTAGATTGAGAACTACGAACTTTGAGGTGTGCTTTTGTAGCCCTACATAATTCTCGTCCTCTCTTGACCACGAAGGAATGACCTCTGGGTGCGTCTCCATTGCATGTTTTATGCGAAATATCATGTGATTCGATTATGTTAATGTTGTTGGGAGTTGCCACTAGTGAAAGTATGATCCCTATGCCTTGTTTCCACCATTGCAATACCATTTGTGCTCACGTTTACCACTTGTTTGCTTGCTGCACTTTTTATTACAGATTTATATTACTTTGTTTTGCCATCCATATCACTTGCCATTTAACATCTCTTCGCCGAACTAGTGCACCTATACATCTAACAAGTGTATTAGGTGTGTTGGGGACACAAGAGACTTCTTGTATCTTAGTTGCAGGGTTGCTTGAGAGAGTCCATCTTCAACCTCAACTTCCCTGAGTTCGATAAACCTTAGGTCATCCACTTGAGGGAAATTGCTGCTGTCCTACAAACCTCTGCGCTTGGAGGCCCAACATAGTCTACAAGAGTAGAAGCGTGTGTAGACATCAAGCTATTTCTGGCGCCGTTGACGGGGAAGTGAGTGCCTGAAGGTATATCTTTAGATCTTGCAATTAAATCTTTTTGTTTCTTGTTTTTATTTCACTAGTTATGTTTATGGAAAACCGCAATCTTAGTTCGTTGCTTGTGGGAAGACGCCCCACACCTGTGGTGGTTGCTCCTCCCCCTACTGAAATTGTGCCCTATAAAATACCCGCTGGTATTATCGATTATGTTTTGGCTAATCGTTATGCAGGAGATAGACATCCCGGTGAACACTTGCTATATCTGTCATAATTATGTTCATTATTTAAGCTTGCAGGGGTATCAAGGGAGTTTGTCATGAGGAAATTGTTCGCCGTATCACTTATAGATAAAGCTTCAGATTGGTATAAGCTTCTCGATAACTCGCACTTGCTTGATTGGCAAGAGCTTATGTCTCTCTTTTATACTAAGTTTTATCCCCTTCATGAAATTCATCGAGACAGGAACTATATCTATAACTTTAGGTCTCGTGACGGAGAAAGCATTGCTCAAGCTTGGGGGAGACTGAAAACGTTAATGCTAAAAAGTCCTAACCATGGGCTCCCCAAAGATGCTTATGTGGAGAGTAAGAGTACCTTTTTGCATGTGGATCATGGTAACAATGCTTTATGTGATGCTTATATTGTTGAGTTTATTCGTGATCCCACTGAAAATTATTATGAGAAGGGAACATATGCTTATAGATATTTCAATAATATCAAGTTCCCTCTCTTTATGTTGAAGGTTTTGAAGCTGCACTTGTTTTGTCTTCCTATGCTTATTGCTTTGTGCTTCAATGAATTATTCTATTGCAATATTCCTATGCATAGGAAGCATGTTAGGCTTAAATGTATTTGGTATTTGCTTCATGATGCTCTCTTTTGTTCTTCAACTCTTATTCCTACGAGAGCATCATTAAAGTCTTAAGCCTATCTTTATGGCAATAAAGAAAGAGCTCTAGGGAGACAACCCTTGTTATCTTTGCTTTCGGTTTGTTCTTTCAGTATTTAGTGGTCTTGATGTTCGTTACTACTGTAGCAACATCATTGTATCTTTATTTTTCAGCTTTGTGCCAAGTGTAGCCTCTGATTGCAAGAAAGTTCAAAAGTTGTGACGTGCTGTCCAGGAAACAGATTCTGTCCTTGGACAGAAAAATTCGTATAAAATCACCAGATCATCTTTTTGGTCTGAATATTTTCGACAGCGTGCTCTATACAATTGGCTTTCGGGCGTCTGTTCTGAGTTTTTTGATTTGATTTGCAGAAGTGCCCCGAAAAAATTATTTACTACCTGCTGGTCTGTTTTTCATAGATTCTGTCCTGTTTTGCCTTTTCTTCGTGTGCAAACCTTGAGCTTGCTTTTTCTTTGCAAAAACCTTTTCGCAATCTTGAGAAACAGTATACCTTCAAGAATATCCTTATTTCCAGCAAGGAAAAATTATTTTATTATGGGTACTAACCTCGCTAATCAGATTATGATGAGTTATGTATGAAGGGAGTTTTCAAGTGTGCGAGGGAAGATGATAAAAAGATTTAGGAGTGTCAAACGCTCAAGCTTGGGGATGCCCCCGTGCACACCCAAGAAATATTCAAGAAGACTCAAGCGTCTAAGCTTGGGGATGCCCCCGTGCACACCCAAGAAATATTCAAGAAGACTCAAGCGTCTAAGCTTGGGGATGCCCCCGAGCATCCCCTTCTCCATCAACAATTATCAGTTCGTCTTTTGTTCCACTATATTTCTATCACTTCATGTGTTATGTGCTATGCTTGGAGCGTCTTGCTTTTAGTTTCCTTTTTAGTTTTCTTTAGCTTTGCTTGCTGTTCATAACGAGTTGGAACCCAGCTTTCTTTGTGTGGGAGAGAAACACGCTCCACTCCAACCTAAAACACAACATAGAATTTTCATGTTTATCTTTGCTGTGTGTGTTCTTTGTCTTTCAATAGCTACTATCATGTTCAGCTCTTAGTTTTCATGCTTATCTTTTTAAAGAGCTTTTGTTTAGTTGGTCGCTGGAACTCTCTTTAGTATCATGCTTATCTTGTTAAGAGAGTTGGCTTTTGTTGCACTGGTTGATATGTCTATGATAAAAATGCTATGTGCATAATGGTGCTTAGTAGTTCATGTTTTCTTATGGTTAGTCTCAAATAGCTGGGGGGTTCTCAATGTGTTATTGGAGTACCAACATGATTTGTTTGCCTATGATGTGGTATGGTTTAGTGATATCTTCCTCCAGGAATTTATTTTGATTGACTTGGCGTATGCTCACGCATATTTAAGACTGTAAAGAAAGTCTATCAAGCCTTGATGATCTTTAATTTCTGAGTAGCGATATAACTTCCATGCCCGATTCAATGTTGCTTTGTCGCTCTGCATGATTATGACCGTCATTGCTCTTTTAGTTGGTCGCTCCCACTCTTTTGCTAACCTTCGCCTGTACTAAACGGACTGACTGCTTGTGCATCCAAAATCCTTTAAACCAGTTATGCCATATGAGTCCACCATACCTTCCTATACATGGTATTTACCTTCCATTCCTAACGAAGACTTTCATGTACCATCTCGAAATTATTCAAAAAAAAGCATTTCTCTTTTGTGCCCTATTTTAGCTCATGAGGAAGTACTAGTTAATTCATGATCTTTTTAAGTTGGACAAGCTTCACCCCGGGATTGCATGTCTAATGTGCAAACCCATAATACGAGAAGGAACTGGCATAGAGTGCGCCCGGCTCATTAAAAAATATACAACAAACAAACCCTCCTTCATGCTTTGTTCATGAGAAATCAGAAAACTTTGGCAGTGATAAACAAAGGAGATTAAGAGGATGTGATCGTCCTCATTCGGGAGCCGTTCCTCGAAACTTGTCCAGCTCAAGAAGTAATTGAGTCATCTGCTAGCATTCGTTGACGAAATATGCATATTCTAAAAAATAATTATTACCTCTGTTTTTAAAACCAAGAGCTTTGGTACATGTTTAGTTTTTGTTTCCGACCACGGGTTTTCAACCTTGTCAACAAAAGCCACGGTTCGAGAGTCTCCACCTTCTTTAAAGCACCAACTATTAAGAGAATGATTGTCATTCTGAGTGTAATGTGCATTGTCCCAAAGTACCATTGTCTTTTGCATGATTATGATATCGTTATTCTGAAATCATTGTATCTAGTCGTCACTTAAACCTTGGAGGTGCCCCTGCATTTATGTTTTGCTTCACTAAAGGGGGCAAGCGAGGTACCACTTTATCATATTTGCACACCATGCTCACTGCAAATCTATTGAGTGTTTCAGTATCATATTGTAAAACTTTCAGTTCTTTGTGATATTCTCATGAGGCAACTTAATTACTACAGATTCATTATCTCAGTAAGCATTTGTCATGTGACTGTGAAAAGTTCTTATATGGTTAATAGCATGTCACCACAGAAATTATGCTTGTTATCATTTACCTACTCGAGGACGAGCAAAAATTAAGCTTGGGGATGTTGATACGTCCAAAACGTATCTATAATTTCTGCTTGCTCCATGCCTTTTTTTGTGTGATATTGCTATGATATTTATGCACTTCCATACACTTTTGTTCATATTTGGACTAACCTACTAATGGTTGCAAAAGTGCACAATGTTCTTGTTTTACACTTTATTGTGTAGGAATTACTTGGAAATTGAGAAAAACGCAAAAGGAGTCGTATTGGAGTAGGACTCTGACTTTCCTGAAATCTGTCTGAGAATGTTTTTTAAAGATGGTCACGTTCCGGCCCGAATACGACGTCAAACGGAAAAAATCTAGTTGCGAAAGTTGTGGGGAATTTCGAGGCGATGCTTCTGGATATAAAATTCGTCCAAATAGGAGTCCGGACGGCCGAGTAAAGCCCGTTTTACTGAGGCCCAAAATCTGATGACGGGAATCCGAGAGTCTATATAAAGAGAGGAAACCTAGGTCACCAAGGACCACGAATTTTCCTCCTCCCGAGCCGCCATCTTGGAGGGGAGGACCAGCACCATTGCAGCACCATCCACAAGGAAGAAGGGGGGCCAAGGAGCCGCTGCCCCCTAGGGCCGCCGCCGCCCCGAGGGCCGCCGCCGCCCCCTAGGGCCGCCGCCGCCGCCTCCGTGGCTGCCGCCGGCCATCTCCTCCTCGCGGGGCTGCACCTCTCCATCAACACCATCATCAACCTCCTCCTCACCATGTCCATGCGTGAGTAGTCTTCTCCGGTGCCGAGGGCTCGTACGTGTAGCTATGTGGTTATATCTCTCTCCCATGATGTGATCTTCGTTGTGATCATAGGCTATGTTAATCTAGGGTGATCCCATGATGTTTTCCCTTCCTCTATGTATTGGATTGATGTACTCACTTGTCTTTATCTAGTATAATCCCCGAGACCAAGGTGACAGCGGTCTATTGGACATGGATTAGAAAAATATTTTCATGAGTGATTTCCTCTCTTGTGTGTTGATTGAAGATTGAGAGTCTCTTGGTGCTTGTCTTTGACTATCCTTTAGATATGTTGTGGTGCTTGTGGGACTCTCTTTGGATGGCCGTGGTGACATTGGGAAATCCTTAGAGTGAGAACTACGAACTTTGAGGTGTGCTTTTGTAGCCCTACATAATTCTCGTCCTCTCTTGACCACGAAGGAATGACCTCCGGGTGCGTCTCCATTGCATGTTTTATGGAAAATATCATGTGATTCGATTATGTTAATGTTGTTGGGAGTTGCCACTAGTGAAAGTATGATCCCTAGGCCTTGTTTCCACCATTGCAATACCATTTGTGCTCACGTTTACCACTTGTTTGCTTGCTGCACTTTTTATTACAGATTTATATTACTTTGTTTTGCCATCCATATCACTTGCCATTTAACATCTCTTCGCCGAACTAGTGCACCTATACATCTAACAAGTGTATTAGGTGTGTTGGGGACACAAGAGACTTCTTGTATCTTAGTTGCAGGGTTGCTTGAGAGAGACCATCTTCAACCTCTACTTCCCTAAGTTCGATAAACCTGAGGTCATCCACTTGAGGGAAATTGCTGCTGTCCTACAAACCTTTGTGCTTGGAGGCCCAACATAGTCTACAAGAGTAGAAGCGTGTGTAGACATCAGAAACCGCCGCCGCCGCGGCCTCCCGCCGGTCAGGCCGCCTCCACCCGCCGGCCCCGCCGCCTAGCTCGCAGGGCCTCACCACCTCGCCGGCGGCCATCCGACCCCGCCGCCCCGCTGCTCCCAGGCCGCCGGGCCCCCCGACTCCGGCCGCCCCTCCTCCTTGCCGGGCCGGGACCCCAAGGCCGCCGCTCCGCCACTTCCTCCCGACGACGGGAGCGAGCCAGGCCGCCGCCGATCGGGATCCTCGATCTCCCCTGCCGCGCCCGATCCGATCTGCCCGGAGGAGCCGAACCCTAACGGGTCAGCCGCCCGACCCGTTAACCCGTGGGCCCGTGCCGCGCCCGATCCGCGCCGCCCGATCCGCCAGGCCACCCGCGGCCCGTTTGACTTCCGCGCCGGATCCGTTGACCAGATCTGCCCGAGGTAGTTTTTTTTCGCTAAGTCCTGTAGATTTTAGTTGTCTGATGCTATTTTGCAATGTGGATAACTTTTTGTGTGCATGTCCGAATTGAGCAAATGATATGTCAAAATGATCGTGGAGACTTGTACTACGTTTTGTTCCATTGTGCCATGCATGTTTGAGGTCATCTAGATGTCTTAATCTTCATGAGAAGAGTGCTACTTGTTATAAACTGCTGTTAGTTGTTGTTTTCATGCCATCTTTGCAATGTGATAACTTGGTGCATGTTTATCCAAATGATGCAAATGACATGTCCACGTGTTTGTCATGAAATGCTCTACATGTTGGGTGCTTTAGCTTGCATGATAGATTCCATCTTGCCATGTTTATCTCCTTTGCAAAGTGCTATGTGGTTGTTATGTCGTTAAACTTGTTACGAGATGCCTCGTAGAGGAACTCGTTGCTATCGTTGTGCTTGTCCCCTTGATGCATGCTTAGATGTTTCGGATTCACCATCATGAAACTACTGTTTTAACACTTAGTGAAATTTCACTAAGTCTGGAATCTGTAATTTCTAGATGCCATGTTTGCTTGTTGTTCTAGGCCAATCCATGATAGTTTTGGGGTGACTCTTGATGATTCCTTGTTGTATATATTGTTGGCTATCCATTCATGCTCTCACATGCTTATTTGAGTGGCTGTAGCATATTTAACTTTTGCTCCCAAGTTGCAACAAATTACTGCTGTCAGGATTTTGTTGTCAAGTTCAATATGTCATAACTTGTTGCTATTGATCCATGGCTCCTTTGGGGGTGCCCTAATGGATTTGTTTGCTGTAGGATATGTCTAGTTTATGTCCATACTCATTGCCATGATGTTTGAGTGCTGTAGCCTATTTATTTATTGCTCCGAAGTTGCTATGTGGCTGTTATTTTCAGCTTGTGCTTGTTTATTGTTTCGGGTGTAACTTTTAGCCCGTTGCTCCGTTTTGAGCAAGTCCTATATGTAACTTGTGTGTTTTTGCATGTAGATTCATATTATCCTATTGGTATCATGTTTTGAAGCATTTTGCTTGATGCATATTGTTGTGCTGTAACACTGTGCTTCCTAAGTAGACTTTCTGTGCTTCCATAGTGCATCAGTTTTGCTTCCATAGTGCATCAGTCATGCATCCAGTAATTTTTCTGCACATTGTATCTTGTTTGATTTGTTGCCTTGTGTTCTTGTGTTTGAGTAGAGCCGGAAGCTGAGACCGAGTACGAGTACGAGCACGACGTTACCACCGAGATTGAGAACGGGGACCCCTCTTACGATCCCATCGACAACTCTTCAGGCAAGATGACCGAACCCCGATAACATTATTATCTTTGCCTATTGTTAGAAGTCTCGATCTATAGTTTTGCCTCGATGCCCATGTTTTTCTTGTCAGCCTCCTATTGTAACCATGAACCTGTTTAACCACCCTACCTATGCAAACCATTGATTGGCTATACGTAGGCTTCGCTCAGCCCCTCTTATAGCATTGTTAGTTGCAGGTGAAGATTGAAGATTCTTGCTTCTTGTTGAAGCTTGTTGGGATATCACACTATATTAATTATTAAATGAAATCATCTACATATTGGTAATGGGTGGAAGGCTAAGCCTTTTGCTTGGTGATTTGTTCCACTCATGCCGCCTTAGGAACCGTATAAACCGGTGTTATGTTCCTTGATTATGCGTTCCTCACACGGTTGGGGTTATGGGACCCCCTCGATAAACCGCTAAGTGCTAAGTCTTTTCGAGCAAGTCCCAACATTGGTACTATTTGCCTAATAACTAAAAAACTTGCATAGGGAGTAATTAACCCTCTTCTTAATCAACAACCCCGAGCCAGTGCTCCACATGAGTGTTGGTCCGAACTGGGGGTTACGCGGGGCCACCTCGAGGGAACTCAAGATCTGGTAAAAACCTGTGGGATCACCCATCCGATCGTGGCCTGAGACTAGATACGGGCGGCTACTGTCAGGGTGTCGGCATGCCGGGAGGATTTGCTGGATTAGCCTTACCTTAGTTGGAGTATCTTGAGCACGGGATTCCGAGGATACTCGGGCCTTCCCACTTTGGAGTTGCGACTTCACAGATCGTGGGCTTGTCATGGGCCAAGTTGGAACACCCCTGGAGGGTTTTGAACTTTCGAAAGCTGTGCCCGCGGTTATGTGGCAGATGGGAGCTTGTTAATATCTTGTTGTAGAAAACATGACACCATGTTCCAATACACTACCAGCGTGAGTACCGTGACGGTCATTTTCCGAAAGGGATTCGGGAGATGAACACGGTGGGGTTATGTTTGACTTGCTTTAGTTAGGATCACTTCGTGATCATCTCTCGACCGAGGCACCTTCTCTTCTCGCTCTCTTTTATGTAACTTAGTGCTAGTGCTGCTGCAACCTCTTGTTCTTTGTTCAGCCTTGTTCCACACCCAAGGCTGGGATAGTCGTGTTACCCGGGAACGGGATTGCTGAGTCCTCTGTGGCTCACAGTTACTTCAACACACTAGATGCAGGTACGATGGTGAGCTACACAGGCGATGGCACTGAGCTAGACTGGATGTACGCCGAGGAGCATAGTCGTTACTACGTGAACTATCCGGTTGATCAGTAGAGCTTCTACTAGGATTCGATCTAGACCTGTGGTTTAATGTTATGTTTGGTATCTTGTCATTTGGATCTTGCCCTTAGATGGGCTGTGATGTTTATTTGAATGATGTTTGGACTTGTAATGAATTTGTGTGACGTGGCGAGTGTAAGCCAACTATCTTTTCAGTTTTCCATCCCTATTTTTACATGAGATGTGCAAAGGTACCAAACTTGCGATCATTCCAGAATGGGCTTATATCTTTAAGTCGTGCCTCGACACGTAGGAGATATAGTCCCATCCTGGGCATTACAAGTTGGTATCAGAGCCTTCTCTGACCTAGAAGTCACCATTGATTGATCGAATCGTTGACGGTCGAGTCTAGGCACACACTAAAAATGTTCTGTGTCCTATATTTATATCGGAGAGTAGGATTTCTTTGTTCCTCATCTCTTTTCATTCTGGTGAGGACTCCTGACGACTACTCTTGCCTCTTCTACTTTCAAAAATTGCACCAATTTTTTTTTTAGGAATCTCGCGAGTATTGTTGGATTGTTTCGATGTCTTTGTGACGAGAATATTGTTCTCGATGCCTCCTGATATTAGGGGTTGTGGCAGTGTCCCGGGGAGTTGAGCTTCGGGGTATTGTCGTCACAAGCATATCGCGACAGTACTAGAATACTTAAGACGGCCGACATCGAAAACACTCCTATACGGTTAGTGGCAAGATAACCCCGACATCACCCAGTACTGGGGAGGTAGTTCGGGAGTATTGCCATAGCTTTGTATAGTGGATGCTTTTCGAAGGTCCGAGGTAGACGGTTTCCGAAAAAGACTGGTTATGTGTTGAAGGATGGATACAACTGGATGTAGGATTAGAGTTGATTGCGCGGTGCTTCCCGTGTATCCCCAACACCTGATTGCATAACTGGAAACTTTCGGAAATTAATTGGTGGGTTCAAGGTTGTCAGAATCGCGATTCTGTTATACGATTCTACGACTTTACGATCCAAACTAACCCATATGATTCTACGATTTTAGTTCATAGAATCTACGTTTCTACGATCCTAATAGTGGAGATTCTACGATTTGCGATCCTACCGTCGGAGCTCCGATCCGATTCAAAATCGCGATTCTGACAACCTTGGGTGGGTTTATCCAGTAGATCGTGGGCATTCTTCCAACGAATGCAGGTTAGCGAGTTCGGGGTTCTACATTGAGTGAAGTGGTTTTATGGCCGATGTTCTGATCGGGAGTTGCATCTTAAAGGATCCTTGGCTATGCTGATCCGGGGATTGCAAAACCCTTTCGTAACGCGTTCATAAGCTTTCAGCACAAAGATGTCGAACGTAGCTCCTATCTTGTGTTTGTTCCATCCGTACCTTGTTGTTTTTCTTATTTATCTTTTGTCTCCCAGTGGCTTCTCGTGAAGATGTTGTTATCATTAAGCTGAGAATTTCATTCGTTCCTCTTGTTCGAATGATTCTTGTGAAGACTATGTTGCATTCTATCCGTTGTTTCAGCTTATACCTTCTTTCAATCAAATTGCTGATTCGTGGTCATCTCTTTCAGGATGGCTCCGAAACGGGTTCCCAACGCTAACCCAGAGGGTGAAGAGGTTCCAGATCGTCCTCCTTCCCCTCCTCCTCCGTCTGAGGCCTGGAGAGCGATTATGCAAACTACAAATCAGAACACCCAGATGTTGATGCAGATGATGCAACAAATGCAAGCAAATCAAGCAAATCAGGGTGCTCCACGGAACCATGGCAATTTCTTCAACCAACAGCACCATGCTACGCTCAACCAGTTCTTGGCCAATCAACCAAAGGCTTTCAGTTACTGTGTCGACCCTCTCGATGCGGAAGATTGGATCACTGATATCAAGAAGCATTTTGAGTGCAGCAACGTAAGGCCTGAGGACTATGTGAAATTTGCAGCCTTTCAACTCAAGGACCAAGCAGCTGACTGGTGGCAGCAGTACAAAGACTGCAGAGAAGGGCGTGTGATCTCTTGGGATGATTTCTGCAAGGACTTTCGCTCTCACCACATTCCAACAAGTGTCATCGAGGGTATGCGTGTGCAATTCTGCAACCTGAAGCAAGGCTCTATGACTGTCTACCAGTATAATGTCAAATTCCAAAACCTCGCCCGCTATGCCAAGCAAGACATACCAGACGCCAAGAGCAAGATCTATCAGTTCCGTGGAGGTCTCAAGGATGAACTTCAAGTTGCTCTCACCTTGTTCGAGCCCGATGAGTTCGACAAATTCTATAACATGGCGCTCAAGCAAGAGGCAGCGCAGCTCAAGATGGAGGCTTCCAAAAAGAGGATTCGAGATGCCGTTCACTCCTCCTCATCTTCTCAAGTCGTCAACAGAAATTTTGGCTTCCACCTCCTCCTGTGATCCGAGCTCCCTACAACAACAACAAGAACTCAGGTGGCCGTGGTTTTTCCCACCCACCCAACCCGAGCAACCAGTCGAAGAATCAGTTTCAGTCTCAAGGTTCCAAGTCAAGTGGTTCTCATTTCCGTCCTCTCTCAGAAGTGGTCTGCAACAAGTGCACTCAGAAAGGTCACTATGCTAACAAGTGCCCCAACCCAAGGCGCCTTCCGCCTCCTCCACCTGTCAGTACAGCTATTGTGAAGCATAATCCAAAGTCTGCAAGGGTGAATCTGATGAATGCAGCGCAAGCGGAGAATTCTTCTAATGTGATTTTGGGTAACCTTCCAGTTAACTATATACCTGCTAAAGTTTTGTTTGATTCGGGTGCTTCATGTTCTTTCATGTCTCAACCATTTGCATCCAAGCACAATGTTGACCTCAAAAGTTTGCCAAGGGAATTATCAGTTGTTTCTCCGGGTAAATTGATGCATTCTCGTATATATGCTCCGGATGTTTCTATTCGCATGGGTGATTATCGATTTCTGGCCTCTCCGGTGGTTCTTGGCAATTCTGACATCGACCTTATCCTCGGAATGGACTGGCTTTCTCAGCATGATGCTCAAATTGACTGTGCACAGAAGGAAGTCAAGATTACTCATTTCGATGAAGATGTGATTATCTTCGCCTCCAGGGATAACACTATCAGGCTTTTCTCTCTCAATGACAAGGGCGAGATGAATGCAATATCTCAAATTCCGGTGGTTAACGAATACGAAGACGTCTTTCCTGAAAAACTTCCAGGCATGCCTCCACACCGTCAAGTGGAATTCGTCATTGAACTCGAGCCTGATACGGAGCCAGCATGCCGACGTCCGTACAAGCTCTCTCCTAAAGAGTTGAAGGAGTTGAAGAAGCAGCTTGATGAACAGGAGCGTATGGGTCTGATCAGGCCTAGTACGTCTCCTTAGGGCTGTGGTGTCTTATTTGTCAAGAAGAAGGATGGCACGGAGCGCCTCTGCGTTGATTACCGGCCATTGAACAAGAAGACAATAAAGAACAAGTATCCGCTCCCCAACATCAATGAACTGTTCGAGCAGCTCAAAGGAGCTAAAGTGTTCTCTAAGCTCGATCTCCGAATGGGCTATCACCAGATTCGCATTCGAGAAGAAGATATCCCCAAGACTGCCTTCAGAACGAGCTACGGCTCATACGAGTATACAGTCATGTCTTTTGGTCTCGCTACTGCTCCACCTACCTTCTCGAGAATGATGCACTACATTTTCTACCCCTACACCGGCGAGTTTGTGCTTGTGTATCTGGATGACATTTTGGTTTTCTCCAAAAATGAAGAGGATCACGAAAAGCACCTCCGTCTGGTTCTCGACAGACTCCGTGAACATAAGTTCTATGCCAAGTTCTCCAAGTGCGAATTTTGGCTCGATAAGGTCTTATATCTGGGCCATATCATCTCCGCTGACGGTATTGCGGTAAACCCCGAGAAAGTTGAAGCAATTGTCAACTGGGAAGCTCCTCAGAATGTCAAGCAACTCCGAAGCTTCCTTGGTCTTGCCAGCTATTGCAGAAGGTTCGTTGAGAACTTCTCCAAGATTGCCAAGCCTCTTTCCAACTTGCTGCAGAAGAATGTCAAGTACTACTGGTCTCCAGATTGTGAAGTGGCATTCAAAACTCTCAAAGAAAAGCTCGTCTCTGCTCCAGTTCTTACTCCTCCAGATGAGTCCAAGCCCTACGAAGTATTCTGTGATGCTTCTCTTCAAGGACTTGGTGGTGTGCTTATGCAGGACAAGAGAATTGTGGCATACACTTCTCGTCAGCTGAAGCCAAGTGAGAAGAACTACCCCACACATGATCTTGAACTAGCAGTTGTGGTACATGCTTTGATTACGTGGAGACACCTTCTGTTGGGCAGAAAAGTCGACATCTTCACCGATCACAAGAGCTTGAAGTACATCTTCACACAGCCGAATCTGAACCTCCGCCATACTCGTTGGGTCGAGATGATCCAAGAGTATGATCCCAGCATTGAGTACACACCTGGCAAGGCGAATGTGAGTGCAGATGCTTTGAGCAGAAAGGCATATTGCAACAGCCTCCTTATTAAGCCGTTCCAGCCTGAGCTTTGTGAAGCATTCAGGAAGCTCAACCTCCAAGTTGTTCCGCAAGGTTTTCTTGCAAATCTTCAAGTTGCTCCTACCTTGGAAGATCAGATCCGAGAGGCCCAACTCAGTGATGCTATGGTGCAGAAAGTGAAACATCGTATTGCAAAGGGTACTCCTAAATACAACTGCTATCGCATTGATGAGAGAGATACCTTGTTCTTTGAGGACAGACTCGTGGTTCCCAAAGGTGATCTCAGGAAGCTCATAATGGAAGAAGCACATGATTCCCTCCTTTCAATTCATCCTGGCAGTTCCAAGATGTACCAAGACCTCAAGCAATCTTACTGGTGGACACGCATGAAAAGGGAGATTGCCCAATTCGTGAATGAATGTGATGTCTGCAGGAGAGTGAAGGCACAACATCAACGTCCAGCCGGTCTTCTCCAACCTCTTCCTATTCCCGAGTGGAAATTCGACCACATTGAAATGGATTTCGTCACTGGTTTTCCTAAGTCCAAGAGAGGGAATGATTCTATCTTCGTGGTGATTGACAAGCTTACCAAAGTCGCTCACTTCCTTCCAGTCAAAGAATCAATCAATGCAGCTCAATTGGCAGAGTTGTACACTTCCAGAATTGTGTCCTTACATGGCATCCCTCAAGTTATCTCCTCAGACCGTGGAAGTTTGTTCACTTCTAAGTTCTGTGACTCCTTTCAGTCTGCCATGGGCACTAAGATCAGGTTCAGCACTTCATTTCACCCTCAGACTAGTGGTCAAGTCAAGCGTGTGAATCAGATTCTAAAAGACATGCTCAGAGCCTGTGTCATATCTTTTGGCATGAAATGGGAAGATTGTCTTCCGTTTGCCGAGTTCTCTTACAACAACAGCTTCCAAGCAAGTGCAGGCAAAGCTCCGTTCGAAATCCTCTATGGCAGAAAGTGCCGTACCCCTCTCAACTGGTCCGAGACTGGTGAACGTCAACTTCTTGGCAATGACTTGATCTCAGAAGCCGAAGAAATGTGCAAAGTCATACGTGAGAATCTCAAGGCCGCTTAGTCACGTCAGAAGAGCTACTATGACGGCAAGCATCGTGATTTGGCCTTCAACATTGGGGATCATGTCTATCTTCGTGTTTCTCCTATGAAAGGCACCCAAAGATTCGGTATCAAAGGAAAGCTTGCTCCTAGATACGTCGGGCCTTTCAAGATCCTTGGCAAAACAGGTGATCTAGCCTATCAACTTGAGCTCCCTTCCAACTTCGCCAATGTTCATGATGTGTTTCATGTGTCTCAACTCCGCAAGTGCTTCAAGACTCTTGAACGCATGATTCCGTTTGAAGAGATTGATCTTCAACAAGACTTGTCCTACCGAGAGCAACCAGTTGCTATTCTCGAAGAAACCGAGCGCAAGACCCGCAACAAGTCCATCAAATTCTTGAAAGTCAAGTGGTCACACCATACCGACCGAGAAGCTACGTGGGAACGAGAAGATCATCTTCGTTCCGAATACCCTTCCTTTTTCCAATCCTAGATCTCGGGACGAGATCTTTTTGTAGTAGAGGAGAGTTGTAATGCCCCGGATGTAATACTTTCCCTTTTGGGCAATATATGATATCTTTGGCTTCATCTATTCCATTTCGGGTTCTTTTGTTTTTCGGGTTTTCGTCGTTTTGTCGTGTTGCGTGTGTTCATTCATTCATATCATGTTGTTATGTGCATCGCATTGCATTTGTGTTGTCGTTTGCATCCGGTCCCACTCGTTTCTTTCCGTTGTCCGTTTCGAGTTCCGGTGCTCCCTCACGCGTCCGTGGCATCCCCGAGGCCTACTTTGGTGTTTGGTCATGTAACGTTTCCGGTTTGGCGTGAGACTTGTCGTGTGTTGTTGTTTTGGTGTGTGTAACCCGCCTGTCAAATCTCGTCGCGTTTGGAGTTCGTTTGCTACTCCAACAGTTATTCTCGTGGGCTCAAAGTACCCCCTCTTTGAGGCCCAAGACACCCCTCCAACAGCCCACCAAACCAACCCAAACCCCTCCCTTCATACAGGCCATCTAATTGTGATCATGTGGCTGAAAACCTCACATCATTTGGACAACCCTAGCTCCTTGTGCCTATATAAACGTCCATCTCCCCCAAATTTTGCATCCAGAAAACCCTATGCTTCCACAGTGCGCCGCCGGTGCTTCCACCGTTGATTCGCGGTGCTTCCACCGTTGAAAATCCGTGCTTCCGACGTCCCAGGAAACCATCCTTCCAAGAATCTCCACCGTGCTTCCGTAGTTCTGCGGCCGTGCTTCCGTTTCGACATGTGGGCCCCGCAGGGTCCTCTTCAACCTCCAGCCGCCGCCGTCTTCGTCAACTCCGGCAGCCCGCTGCCGGCCTCAGGCGAGCTCCCCTCGCCGCGCCATCTTCCTCCCGCCGCGGTCCCGCTCCTCCTCACCGCCGGCGCCGGCCGGGCCACCGCCGCCGCCGCGGCCTCCCGCCGGCCCCGCCGCCTAGCTCGCAGGGCCTCACCACCTCGCCGGCGGCCATCCGACCCCGCCGCCCCGCTGCTCCCAGGCCGCCTGGCCCCCCGACTCCGGCCGCCCCTCCTCCTTGCCGGGCCGGGACCCCAAGGCCGCCGCTCCGCCACTTCCTCCCGGCGACGGGAGCGAGCCAGGCCGCCGCCGATCGGGATCCTCGATCTCCCCTGCCGCGCCCGATCCGATCTGCCCCGGGGAGCCGAACCCTAACGGGTCAGCCGCCCGACCCGTTAACCCGTGGGCCCGCGCCGCGCCCGATCCGCCAGGCCACCCGCGTCCCGTTTGACTTCCGCGCCGGATCCGTTGACCAGATCTGCCCGAGGTAGTTTTTTTTTTCGCTAAGTCCTGTAGATTTTAGTTGTCTGGTGCTATTTTGCAATGTGGATAACTTTTTGTGTGCATGTCCGAATTGAGCAAATGATATGTCAAAATGATCGTGGAGACTTGTACTACGTTTTGTTCCATTGTGCCATGCATGTTTGAGGTCATCTAGATGTCTTAATCTTCATGAGAAGAGTGCTACTTGTTATAAACTGCTGTTAGTTGTTGTTTTCATGCCATCTTTGCAATGCGATAACTTGGTGCATGTTTATCCAAATGATGCAAATGACATGTTCACGTGTTCGTCATGAAATACTCTACATGTTGGGTGCTTTAGCTTGCATGATAGATTCCATCTTGCCATGTTTATCTCCTTTGCAAAGTGCTATGTGGCTGTTATGTCGTTAAACTTGTTACGAGATGCCTCGTAGAGGAACTCGTTGCTATCGTTGTGCTTGTCCCCTTGATGCATGCTTAGATGTTTCGGATTCACCATCATGTGTACTTTGCTGTGGTGCTTACCACTTGCCATGTTTAGCTTTGAGGTGACTTAAACTTTCTCACAAACATGCCATGATGAAACTACTGTTTTAACACTTGGTGAAATTTCACCAAGTCTGGAATCTGTAATTTCGAGATGCCATGTTTGCTTGTTGTTCTAGGCCAATCCATGATAGTTTTGGGGTGACTCTTGATGATTCCTTGTTGTATATATTGTTGGCTATCCATTCATTCTCTCACATGCTTATTTGAGTGGCTGTAGCATATTTAACTTTTGCTCCCAAGTTGCAACAAATTACTGTTGTCAGGATTTTGTTGTCAAGTTCAATATGTCATAGCTTGTTGCTATTGATCCATGGCTCCTTTGGGGGTGCCCCAATGGATTTGTTTGCTGTAGGATATGTCTAGCTTATGTTCATACTCATTGCCATGATGTTTGAGTGCTGTAGCCTATTTATTTATTGCTCCGAAGTTGCTATGTGGCTGTTATTTTCAGCTTGTGCTTGTTTATTGTTTCGGGTGTAACTTTTAGCCCGTTGCTCCGTTTTGAGCAAGTCCTATATGTAACTTGTGTGTTTTTGCATGTAGATTCATATTATCCTATTGTTATCATGTTTTGAAGCATTTTGCTTGATGCATATTGTTGTGCTGTAACACTGTGCTTCCTAAGTAGACTTTCTGTGCTTCCATAGTGCATCAGTTTTGCTTCCATAGTGCATCAGTCATGCATCCAGTAATTTTTCTGCGCATTGCATCTTGTTTGATTCGTTGCCTTGTGTTCTTGTATTTGAGTAGAGCCGGAAGCTGAGACCGAGTACGAGTACGAGCACGAGGTTACCACCGAGGTTGAGAACGAGGACCCCTCTTACGATCCCATCGACAAACTCTTCAGGCAAGATGACCGAACCCCGCTAACATTACTATCTTTGCCTATTGCTAGAAGTCTCGATCTATAGTTTTGCCTCGATGCCCATGTTTTTCCTGTCAGCCTCCTATTGTAACCATGAACCTGTTTAACCACCCTACCTATGCAAACCATTGATTGGCTATACGTAGGCTTCGCTCAGCCCCTCTTATAGCATTGTTAGTTGCAGGTGAAGATTGAAGATTCTTGCTTCTTGTTGAAGCTTGTTGGGATATCACACTATATTAATTATTAAATGAAATCATCTATATATTGGTAATGGGTGGAAGGCTAAGCCTTTTGCTTGGTGATTTGTTCCACTCATGCCGCCTTAGGAACCGTATAAACCGGTGTTATGTTCCTTGATTATGCGTTCCTCACATGGTTGGGGTTATGGGACCCCCTCGATAAACCGCTAAGTGCTAAGTCTTTTCCAGCAGGTTCCAACATTGGTACTATTTGCCTAATAACTAAAAAACTTGCATAGGGAGTAATTAACCCTCTTCTTAATCAACAACCCCGGGCCAGTGCTCCACATGAGTGTTGGTCCGAACTGGGGGTTACGCGGGGCCACCTCGAGGGAACTCAAGGTCTGGTAAAAACCTGTGGGATCACCCATCCGGTCGTGGCCTGAGACTAGATACGCGCGGCTACTGTCAGGGTGTCGGCACGCCGGGAGGATTTGCTGGATTAGCCTTACCTTAGTCGGAGTATCTTGAGCACGGGATTCCGAGGATACTCGTTCCTTCCCACTTTGGAGTTACGACTTCGCGGATTGTGGGCTTGTCATGGGCCAAGTTGGAACACCCCTGCAGGGTTTTGAACTTTCGAAAGCCATGCCCGCGGTTATGTGGCAGATGGGAGCTTGTTAATATCTGGTTGTAGAAAACTTGACACCATGTTCCAATACACTACCAGCGTGAGTACCGTGACGGTCATTTTCCGAAAGGGATTCGGGAGATGAACACGGTGGGGTTATGTTTGACTTGCTTTAGTTAGGATCACTTCGTGATCATCTCTCGACCGTGGCACCTTCTCTTCTCGCTCTCTTTTACGTAAGTTAGTGCTAGTGCTGCTGCAACCTCTTGTTCTTTGTTCAGCCTTGTTCCACACCCAAGGCTGGGATAGTCGTGTTACCCGGGAACGCGATTGCTGAGTCCTCTGTGGCTCACAGTTACTTCAACACACCATATGCAGGTACGATGGTGAGCTACACAAGCGATGGCACTGAGCTAGACTGGGAGTACGACGAGGAGCGTAGCCGTTACTACGTGAACTATCTGGTTGATCAGTAGAGCTTCTACTAGGATTCGATCTAGACATGTGGTTTAATGTTATGTTTGGTATCTTGTCATTTGGATCTTACCCTTAGATAGGATGTGATGTTTATTTGAATGATGTTTGGACTTGTAATGAATTTGTGTGACGTGGCGAGTGTAAGCCAACTATCTTTTCAGTTTTCCATCCCTATTTTTACATGAGATGTGCAAAGGAACCAAACTTGCGATCATTCCAGAATGGGCTTATATCTTTAAGTCGTGCCTCGACACGTAGGAGATATAGTCCCATCCTGGGCATTACATGGCGCACCATGTGTTGGTGCGCCATTAGTATCCAAATACTAATGGCGCACCGTTCACGTGGTGCGCCATTAGTAACAATTTTTTTTTTCATTTTTTTAAAACTACTAATGGCGCACCAGTGGACTACTAATGGCGCACCACATCCACGGTGCGCCATTAGTAATTTTTTTCCAAATTTTGTTTTTATTTTTTTATTTTTATTTTCAAAACTACTAATGGCGCACCACTCCCACGGTGCGCCATTAGTATTTTTTTCATATTTTTTTTATTTTTATTTTTCAAAACTACTAATGGCGCACCACTAATTGAACTACTAATGGCGCACCACTCCCACGGTGCGCCATTACTAACTTGGCCATTATTACCCCCCCTGGACCGCCTTTTCTAATTCAAAATTAAAAGAAAATGATGTAAATGTCAAAAAAATAAAAGAAAATAAGTTTCCCATGTGATATGTGGTCTACTTGTTGGGAAAATTTACAAATATGAATTTTGACTTTATTTGCAAAATATCTCTGGAATTTAGTAAAACGGGCATAACTTTTGCATACGAACTCGGATTAAAAAGTTTTTTATATGAAAAATCATCTACTCGAAAAGTTACATCCAAATTTAACCGGGGAAACCCCATTAAACATTTTCAAAATCCCCAAAAACCTAACAGAAAAAAGTTACGGGGCTTTTAAGATCTAGAGGCAAAAAAATTCAAAAAATTTAAAACTTACTAGTGGCGCACCGTTTGCTAGGTGCGCCACTAGTAACAGAAAAAAATATTTAAAAAAAATTCGAATTTTTTTTTGATTTTTTTTCCAAAATATGATACGTAATATGACCGGGAAGTTTGAAATATATTTTCAAATTTCCATCATACTCATGAACATTAACAAACTCCTAGACATCAAGAAGGGTTAATAGGATTGATATGATAGATATATCAACAAGTGCCTGTGAAGTGAGCTGGTGCTGGGTTGGATAGAACTACAAAGTTAAGCGTGCTCGGGCTGGAGTAGTGTGAGGATTGGTGACCTTATGAGATGTTTGACCACAGAGTGCGATTTGACTTGAGATTAAGCAAATTGACCCCATATTAAGCCATAATTACCTGAGATTAAGAAAAAAAAGTAAAAAAAAATTGATTTTTTTTTGAAAAAAAAATCACTAATGGCGCACTTCTATGTAGTGCGCCATTAGTATGCCGATGCACCTGGGTATATATGGCCCCCTGGGAGGCATACTAATGGCGCACCGTGCCTTATACTAATGGCGCACCAGTGGTGCGCCATTAGTAAAAAATACTAATGGCGTGGTACTAATGGCGCACCAGTAGTACGCCATTAATGGCCAAAACTGGTGCGCCATTAGTAGGCCTTTTTCTAGTAGTGCTAGTAGAAACCACTACTGATCATAGGGATAGTGCACATAGTATCGGCTACGTTCTTCATCGTACTCCCAGTACAGCTCTGTGCCGTCACCTGAGTAGTTCACCTGAGTACCTACATCTGGTGTGGTGTAGAATCTATGAGGCACGGAGGACTCAGCAATCCCTTCTCGGGTAACACAACTATCTAAGCCTTGGGTGTGGAACAAGGCTGAAGAAAGAATAAAAGGGCTGCAGCAGCACTAGCACTAGCTTACGTAATAGAGCGAGAAGAGAAGTGACACGAGCGACAAAGTGATCACGAAGTGATCCTATCTAAGCACGACAAACATAACCCCACCGTGTTCACTTTCCGAACCCCTTTCGGAAAATGACCATCACGGTACTCACGCTGGTAGTGTGTTCTGAACATGGTGTCAAGTTTTCTACAACCGGATATTAACAAATTCCCATCTGCCGCATAACCGCGGGCACGGCTTTCGAAAGTTCAAAACCCTGCAGGGGTGTTCCAACTTGGCCCATTACAAGCCCACGATCCGCGGAGTCGCAACTCCAAGGTGGGAAGGCCCGAGTATTCTCGGAATCCCGTGCTCAAGATATACCGACATAGGTAAAACTAATCCAGCAAATCCTCCCGGCGTGCCGACACCCTGACAGTAGCCGCGCGTATCTAGTCTCAGGCCACGATCGGATGGGACAAGCTACCGGAGGATACCAAATACCTCGGGTTTCCCCAAGGCGGCCTCGCAGGTTGCCCAGTTCGGACCAACACTCATGTGGAGCACTGGCCCGGGGGGGGGGTTGATTAATGAAAGGGGATAGCTAGTCCCTATGCAAGTTTTTAGTTATTAGGCAAATGGAGTACCAATGTTGGGACTTGCTGGAAAAGCCTTAGCGCTAAGCGGTTTATCGAGGGGGTCCAATAACCCCAACCGTATGAGGAACGCAAAATCAAGGAACATAACACCGGTTTATACGGTTCCTAGGGCGGCATGAGTGGAACAAATCACCAAGCAAGAGGCTTAGCCTTCCACCCATTACCAATATATAGATGATTTCATTAAAGAGTTTATATAGTGTGATATCCCAACAAGCTTCAACATGAAGCAAGAATCTTCAAATCTTCTCTTGCAACTAGCAATGCTATAAGAGGGGCTGAGCGAAGCCTACGTAGCCAATCAAAGGTTTGCATATGTTGGGTGGTTAAATAGATTCATGGTTACAATAGGAGGTTGACAAACAAACATGGGCATCGAGGCAATGAGCTAAAGAGCGAGACTTCTAGCAATAGGCAAAGATAGTAATGATATCTGGGTCAGGTCATCTTGCCTGCCGAGTCGTCGATGGGATCGTAAGACGGCTCCTCGTTCTCAACCTCGGTTGTAACCTCGTTCTCGTACTCGGTCTCGGCTTCCGGCTCTACTCAACACAAGAACACACGAGGCACGAAATCAAACAAGGTGCAATGCGCAAACAACAGGATGCATGTATGACGCACTTAGGAAGCACTGCAGATGCACTAAGGATGCACAACATGACAACACAGGAAGCACAGAGAAACAGCACAAGAACAAGACAATATACTCAAACAAGTAGGATGCAAGACAAGTCTATTTGGATGCAACACATGGCAAGGTAGGAAGCACAGAGATACAACACAAAAAATAACAGGTTTAAATGAGGCCGGAAACTAATTAAGACAAATCCGGTAAGTCCTCGTATGCATAGTTTGAAATTAGTCCAGATCTGAACAAACCTTAAGTTAAAGTTGTGAAACAGCAAGTTAACATGCACCATGATGATCTACACGAAAATCTAGTCAAGTTTCATATAAAGTTTGTTTAAAACGGAGCTACGATCTAGAAGATATGATGAAAACAAGATAAGCATGGCAACGGTGCAAGATGCACCCAAACATCAAGCAAACATACTCCAAACATGTTAACAAGATGATATTATGAATCTACATGCAAAAACACACAAGTTTCATGTAGGTCACGCTCAAAACAGAGCAACGGGCTAAAAGATACACCCGAAACAAGAAACAATGCAAAGCTGAAACTAACAGCCACATAGCAACTTTGGAGCAAGAAATATATACTCTACAGCACTCAAACATGGTGACAAGGAGCATGGACATGAAGTAGACATATCCTACAGCAAACAACTCCATTGGAGCATCTCCATAGGAGGCATGAATCAATAGCAACAAGCTACACCATTTTGATCATGACACTAAAACCTGACAGTAATATTTTATAGCAACTTGGGAGCACGAATTAAATATGCTACAGCAAACCAAATGAGCAAGTAAGGGCATGGATGGATATACAACAACATATACAACAAGGAATGATCAATAGCCACCCCAAAACTAACATGGATTTGCCTAGAGCAACAAGCAAACATAGCATCGGGATATGACAGATTCCAGACTTAGTGAAATTTCACTAAGTGTTAAAACAGTAACATTATCATGGCATGTTTGTGAGCATGTTTAAGTCACCTCAAATCATATCATGGAAAATGGTTTGCACCACAGCAAAGAGCACATGATGGGGAATCCAAAACATATGAGCATGTGACATGGGTACAAACACAACAATAGCAACGAGCTCCTCAACTAGGCACGTCGTAACAAGTTACAAAACCTAACAGCCACATGCACTTTTGCAATAGATATAAACATGGCAAATTGAACTCTAACATGCATCCTATAGCAACCAACATATAGAGCATCTCATGATGAACATTTCGACATATCATTTGCTTCATTTGGATAAACATGCACCAAGTTATCACATCTCAAACATGGCATGAAAATAACAAGTAGCAGCAGTTTATATCATATAGCACTCTTGTCATGAAGATTAAGACATCTAGATGGACTCAAACAAGCATGACACTATGGAACAAAACATAGTACACATCACCACGATCATTTTGACATATCATATGCACAAAACGGATTAGCTCACTAAAAGTTATTGCCAATACAAAAATGCATCAGACAACAAAACAACAAATGACTTAGGGAAAATCAACCTCTGAATCAACGCGGGTGCGGGCCGGGTCAACGGTGCGGGTCGCGGAGCGAGCGAAGCTGGTCCGCGGGTCGTGGGCGCGGCCCGTTAGGGTTCAGGCAGCCGCAGCGGATCTGGAACGGCTCGCTCGATCCGGAGCTGTCGAGGGGCGACGAAGCTCTCGATCCGACCGGCGGGAGGCTGGAGGAACGGCGGGCGGCGACCGGCGGCGGAGGCCCGGCGGCGCCCAGCGGCGAGGGCCGGCGGGGCGGCCTCGGGGTCGCGGCGGCAGGCGGCTCTTGAAACTCGGGCGCGGTGGGTCTCGAAGCTTGGCGGCACGGGGGCTGAGGCCCGGCGTCGGGCGGCGGCGGGGCCGGCACCGGCGGCGGAGGACGGCGGCGTTCCGGCGACCGGAGGCGGCGGGGAAGGCGAGCGCAGGGGCGCGGGAGTTGAGCGGAGGCGGACGGGCCCGGAGGGCCGCGGTCAGGCTGGCGGGCCGCGGCGGGGGTGGAGGAAAAAATCTGTCCGGCCCGGGTCGGACACGTCCGCCCCGCACGGATTCCGAGGCGGGGCTGGAGCTAGGAGGAGGCTAGGGTTTTGGACGAAAATGGCATGGGGACGTTTTTATAGACACAAGGTGCTAGGAGACTCCAAATGGGGAGCGGTTTTTGGCCACGCGATCACAAATCAACGATCGAGATGATGGGAAGGGTTGTGCTGGGTTGGTGGGCTGTTGTGGAGGGGGTCTTGGGCCTCAAAGAGGAGGTACTTTTAGCCCACTAGGTTAACTGTTGGAGTATCAAACGAACTCCAAACGCGACGAAACTTGACAGGCGGCCTACACGTACCAAAACAACATCGCACGACAAGTCTCACGTCATTCCGGAAACGTTACACACCCAAACACGAAAGAAGGACTCGGGGATGCCACGGGCACGTGTGGGAGCATCGGAACTCGAAACGGACAACGGGAAGAGACGAGTGGGACTGGATGCAAGTGACAACACAAATGCGATGCAATGCACATGACAACATGACATGGATGAAATGCACACACGCACACGACAAAACGAGAAACCCGAAAAGAAAGAAGAATTCGGAAAGGAAATGATGAAGCCAAAGTTTATATATTGCCATATAGGGAAAGTGTTACATCTGGAGCATTACACGTTTCCACGACAGTATGCCCTCAGACAACAACCCCAGAACGTCCAGTTTCGATGCCCTGATGATCCGAATGGTCGCCGGACCACTGTGTGAATCATGTAGTATTAATCTCTCAAGGCACGGGACGTCCTGGATGAGCAGCTCTTGGCGAGTGATGATATCTTGTTCGTTCCAAGCAGCAGAGAAGCTGAAGCTCCTAAGCGTCGGGGAGCTGATGCAGAGGCGACCAATGCCGATATTTCGGTCCAGCGAAAGGCTTTCCAAGACAGTGCAGCCGGAGAGCATGCTGTGGAGAGAGTCCTCCGAGATGCTGACGAGGCACAGCGTGAGCTTCTTGAGGTGCGGAAATTTCAGGGACGGCATTTCTGCAGTCAATTCAGGGAATTGACAACTGCTGAATTTGGCCACACGAAGCGTCGGCGCGAAGCCAAGAGAGGACGGCGGCAGCGGCGGCTGTGGGAGCCATGCCCAGTCATAGGCGACCTCGAGCTCCTGCAGATTGGCCAGCGATTCGGAACGGAGCCAGCCCTCCATTTCAGCCAAGCTGACGTGAGGGGAGATGTGGCTGAGCGATAAGCGGCGGGCGGGCCGGGATGGTCGGATAGGATCTTGGAGACGACGGTGATGAGCTTGTGGATGTCCGCGCAGAGCCGGTGGTCAGTGGACGTGGATTTTTAGAACATCTGCACCCGGGCTCTGCTATCCTGGCTGTCCAATATTGCTTTAAGATCTGTGCAACACAACTAACTTTTTATATGAAATTTTCTCGTTTTGGTTTCTCTCACATAGAACATGTCTTTAAGTTCAAACCTTTGCAGCGTGGCAAATCTTTCTATCTAGAATCTAGGATAAATCTTTCAGAATTTTTTGTCAAACATAAATATACAAAAAATTATTTTTTAATCTAAAAATTCATAATTTGTATATTTATATTTGACCAAAAAATCTGAAAGATTTATCCTAGATTCTAGATAGAAAACTTTGCCACGCTGCAAAAGTTTGAACTTCAAAACATGTCTTATGCGAGAGAAACAAAAAAGAGAAATGTGTTCGCACGAATCGCGATGCGCAGAATGGATGGCTAGATAGGGAGGGCCTGGGTGCAGGTGTTCTATTATATATTTTCGGGTGGTCGGTCGATAGATTGAGCGGCGCCACGGACGAGCGCCACAGTGGACGCCACCGGGTGAGAGAAGCTGCGTGCGCGCGCCGTCCTTGGTGGGGAGGAGGGAGATGACGGCGCCGAGGAGGTCATCGGGAGGCGGCTGATGAGATCGTCGAGGCTCCTCTGCTGCTCCCAGCGGCCGGTACTTCCACGCGGCGACGGCTCGGGCGGATCTATCCCTCCCGGCGGCGTGCGTTCCGAGGGTGGCCGCCACAGCCGCCACGTGCTCCATGGGCGGCGGTTGGCACGCATGAGGGTTTCGCGGTTGCAGGCAGCCGTGGTAGAGCAGTGTGGGGGATTGGGAACGTCGAGGGCGTAAAACGGAAGGCAGCAAAGCATACGCAGCAGATGGACGGGCCATCTTTAACCTCGAACATTTGGATCGGCTCCCGACGAGAGTCCCTTGTTTTGTGCAAAGTCGATCGTGTACACGATGTAGCATACGCTACTTCATTTCAGTCTACGTCCTGCGGTAGTATACGCGATTGGGGTCGTCCTGTGTAGTGTAGTATACGTGCTGCTTGGCCTACGTCCTTGTTTTAGAGAACTTCTCTTAATTAATTGTGGTCAGCAACGTTTCTCAAAAAAAAAAAAAACGTTTCTGAATTGTGTTTCACTCAGTCTGGGTGATCGGTCCCTGCCTCCCTGGAGGTGTCGCTCAAAGATTTAGCAATTTCAGAGATTTCGATAGACTGACTTAGGAATTAGCAGAAAGATTCTGAAGGAAGATGGCCCTGTTTTTTTCTCAGAGATTTAGATAAACTGACTTAGGAATTACTAGAAATTAGCTCTTCGTGGGCGACACGGGCGGCGGCGCCGTTCCCCAACCTCACCTCTCCTCCAGTCTTTCCCTCCCGCCATTGCTGGAGGACGCCGCCGGCTGCCGGCGGCCGACGGCGGCGGCGGGGCTGTTAACCCCCCGAGGTCACAGAGCGATTGAATCAATTCTACCTAGTTTTTTTTTTCAGAAAAAGAGGAGGACCCCCGGCCTCTGCATCTGGGCGATGCATGCGGCCACTTTATTAATTATTCTCACAAGACCTTACAAAGGCATATAACAGTAAGACTAAAACCTCCATCTAAGCAACAACTGTCACTACACCTATCCAATTGATGAAGGGACGCTGATAGCCTGGGCCTAATACCAAACAGACATCGTAGCCAGACCTAACATCTAAGACCTGAGGTCCCAACCAGGACGCCTGCCGGGTATGGGCACCCATCAGTCCGACGTGCTCCTCAACCAGGACGCCTGCCGGGTATGAGGCCGCCGCAACCACTTGCTACCAATCCATCTTCAGAGCTGTACTGCTGCATTTAACTTTGACCGGTGTAGTTGCTGCCGACGCCACCACGACGCCTGACAGCGTCGACCTCCTGTGCGTGTCCATCACCACACATCTGACGCCAAGCCTCCGCTGCTCCATGCCGCCAAGAGTCGTCGCCATGAATATGTAGAAAGAAACACCGCTCCACCGAAGAAGCCATCCGCTGGTCCCTCAAGCCCGAGTGCATCTCCAAGAATGCCGCCCCCAAGGGGGTAACGACACATGAATGCCGCCGTCATCCGATCAACTGATCTAGGATTTCCCTCGGAGGTATTGGGTGGATTTGAGATTTGTACCTCGATGATGCCTTCATGAAGGAAACAATGATAAGGGCATCGTCATCACCGGCTCCGACCAATGACCGAAGACCAAGTTTTCACTCAGATCCGTCCCAAGAAATCCACCCGACAACATGTGCACTGTCTCGAGAGTCTTCAAAGCCCCAGATCTAGCCGCCTAGATCCGGCGACCAACCGCAACAGCAGTGCCACCGTAGGAGCCCTGGCACACCGGCCACTGCCTGAATGTGCCACCACTGGAGCCTGGGAGGAGGAATCCCACCCCACCTCACCAAACCGCAAGAGCCGCCGAGATGGAATCCCGCACACTCATCACCATCTCTGATCGGAACCAATCCTTGGCAAAAGCACGAGATCGCCGATTCAGATCCGCCTTGGATATGGACTACACCACGCCATGCCATCGCGGGAAGCCCGAGCTTCACTCGCTGCCGCCGTCCAGGGCCGCCGCCCCGGGATCCTGATCTGGCTAGCCCGGACCTCCACGGCGCCCTCTTCATGCTGCCGCCGCCGGCTCGCCACCAGGCAACCGAGCCGCCGCCCAAGGTCTCCGCCTAGAGCATGACGTCGCGCCACCATGGATCAGATCACCGCCGCGCCATCACACGCGTGGAGGTCCCGCCCCACCCCCTCCGACGCGATCCAAGGAGGAGAGCCTCCGCCACCGCCGTCGGCCCCCGGGCTTAGCCCGGCGGCTGATACGTCTCCAACGTATCTATAATTTTGATTGTTCCATGTGATTATTTATGAAGTCTTGGATGTTTAATGGGCTTTATCATACACTTTTATATCATTTTTGGGACTAACATACTCCCAAAGGCCCACTCCAGATTGCTGTTTTTTGCCTGTTTCAGGATTTTGCAGAAAAAGAATATCAAACGGAGTCCAAACGGAATGAAACCTTTGCGAGAGATATTTTTGGAGAAATCACGCACAGGGAACTTGTGAACCACGTCAGGGGAGCATCGAGGCACCCACAAGGGTGGGGGGCGCACCCCCTACCTCATGGGCCCCTCGAGCGTCCCCCGGTGTCCTCCTTCTTCCTATATAAGTCTACGTACCCCGAAACCTTCGACAACAGAGAGAGAACCCTAATTCCACCGCTGTAACCTTCTGTTCCCGTGAGATCCCATCTTGGAGCCTGTTCCGGAGCTCCACCGGAGGGGGATCCATCACGGAGTTCTTCATCGTCATCATCATTGCCCTCACCATGAGTTGTGTGTAGTTTACCACAGACCTTCGGGTCCATAGCTAGTATCTAGATGGCTTCTTCTCTCTCTCTCTGGATTTCAATACCAAGTTATCTTTGGTCTTCGAGGAGATCTATTCGATGTAATCTCTTTTTGCGGTGTGTTTGTCGAGATCCGATGAATTGTGAGTTTATGATCAAGATTATCTATGAGAAATATTTGGTTCTTCTCTGAACTCTTTATGTGTGCTCATAATATCCTTGCAAGTCTCTTCGAATTATTGGCTTGGTTTGGCCTACTAGATCTATAGTTCTTGCAATGGGAGAAGTGCTTGGCTTTGGGTTCAATCTTGAGGTGTCCCTTCCCAGTGACAGTAGGGGCAGCAAGGCACGTATTGTATTGTTGCCATCGAGGATAAAAATATGGGGTTTATATCATATTGCTTGAGTTTATCCCTCTACATCATGTCATCTTGCTTAAGGCGTTACTCTGTTCTTATGAACTCAAAATACACTAGATGCATGCTGGATAGCGGTCGATGTGTGGAGTAAAAGTAGTAGATGCAGGCAGGAGTCGGTCTACTTGTCTCGGAAGTGATGCCTATATAAATGATCATGCCTAGATAGTCTCATAATTATTCCCTTTTCTATCACTTGCTCAAAAGTAATTTGTTTACTCGCCGTAGAATATCACTATCATGAGAGAAGCCACTAGAGAACACTATGGCCCCCGGGTCTATTCTCAACATATCAATCTACATCTACTTTACTTTTATCGTTTCTATTTGCTGTTCTTATAAACCAAAAATACCAAAAATATAAACTATCATCTCTATCAGATCTCACTGTCGTAAGTGACCGTAAAGGGATTGACAACCTCTTATCGCGTTGGCTGTGAAGTTCTTATTTGTTTGTGCATGTGCGAGGGACTCGCGCGTGGTCTCCTACTGGATTGATACCTTGGTTCTGAGGGAAATACTTACGCTACTGTGCTGCATCTCCCTTTCCTCTTCGAGGGAATACAACACAAGCTCGAGAAGTAGCAAGAAGAATTTCTGGCGCCATTGCCGGGGAGGCTTACGCAAAAGTCATATACCAAGTACCTATCACAAACCCTTATCCTTCGCATTACATTTATTTGCCTCTCGTTTTCCTCTCCCCCACTTCACCCTTGTCGTTTTATTTGCCCTTCTTCTGCCGTGCATTTATCATTCACTTGCTTCTTGTTTGCTTGTGTCTCCATGTGCCTTCTATGTGCTTGCATCTTTGCTTGCTAAAAATCTATTGTTATGGATCACCTTAAAGTGTTCTATCTGGATCATATTCGATCCTTATGGGCTCGTGCTGAAACCCCAACTAGCCTAGTTGATGGGAAATCTTTAGATGAGCATGCTCATTTGTGCGTCACCGTTTGTCTGAAAAGGAGAGACTCTTGTGGGATCAAATAAACAGATTGCTATGTTATGCTTGGAATCTTTGTGAAATTTGTGATTTTATTTGTTGCTCTAAAAACCCTAAAAAACACCTCCCCTACCTATGTGAGTTTAATGATAATGAAATCTTATCCTCTTATGCAAAGGGTGTTTATAGTTACTACAATATCGAAAAAATTGAAGAATTTGTTGCTTTTAAGGGTGCTTATGAAGTTGCTTCTTTGATTGAAAAGTATGATACTACTCTCTACAAATCTGAAAATTTTGACATACTTAAATATTGCTTCGAAAACTATGCTCATAATGTCTATGTCAAAGAATTTATTGAAAGAATGACCGCTGCTTTGAAAGAAAATAATGATATGCATGAATCTATAGATAATTATGATTCCGATGATTTGAGTGAAATATCCCTTGATGAACATGACGCTTGCTATACTTGTGGCCTTGATGCCAATATTTATGAAGATGAATTTGCTATAGTTCCTTATGTTAAACATGAGATCGTTGCTATTACACCCATACTTGATAGTTCCTTCGATGAAAAGCATGATTGCAATGATGTTATTATAAATTCTCTTAATGCCAATTGTGTTAATGATATGCAAAACCCTAAGCTTGGGGATGCTAGTTTTGCTATGACTACTATTTCTTGCAATGATCATGATTGGGGTGATTCTTCTTATGATGTTGAAAATTTATTTAAGCCCCATGGTGAATATGAGGTTGATAATAATGTTCGCAATAATATTAATAGTGGGTTTGGAGAGGTCATGACTTTAGTCAATGTTAATCCCACTATTTTGGAAGAGTGTCAACTTTGCATGCATATGGATCGTGTTGAGAATATGTTATGTGATAGCTATTTTGTTGAATTTGATCATGATCCTACATGCAATTATTATGAGAGAGGAAAATATGGTGGTAGAAATCTTCATGTTACTAAATTACTTCTCGTTATGTTGATATTGCTATTGTTTCTTGCTTCTTCCTTGCATATGCTAGATCTTGCTTGCCTTGCTAATTTGTTTGCTTATAAGATGCCTATGCATAGGAAGTATGTTAGACTTAGATGTGTTTGTCACATGTCTCATGATGCTCTCTTTGTGCTTCAATCCTTGTCTTTCATGTGAGCATCTTCGAAATTATCGTGCCTAGCTAGGGGCGTAAAACGATAGCGCTTGTTGGCAGGCAACCCAATTTTATTTTCTTTTTCTTTTTTTTGCTGTTAGGGAATAAATATTGCATCTAGCCTCTGATTATATGTGGTTTCATGTTTTTTTAGTGTTTGTGCCAAGTAGAACCTTTGGGAAGATTTGTGTGAAGTTTATGTGATCTTGCTGTGAAAACAGAATCATTAGCGCTCGCTAAAGTAGTTGTCAGATTTTACTGGAACGTGATATTTAGTTGATTCTTTTTGCAGATGATTAATAGACAAATTCCTCAAATTTACCAATTTAGTTTGAATTTTTTGGAGTTCCAGAAGTAGGCGAAACCTGCAGATTACTGAAGACTGTTCTGTTTTTGACAGATTCTGTTTTTCGTGTGTTGTTTGCTTATTTCAATGCATTTATGAGTAGTATTGGCAAATATGAACCATAGAGAAGTTGGAATAAAGTAGTTTTAACACCAATATAAATAAAGAATGAATGCATTGAAGTACCTTTGAGTAGTGATTTGTTTTCTTATACTAACGGAGCTCACGAGAATTCTTGTCTAAGTTTTGTGTTGTGAAGTTTTCAAGTGTTGAGTATTGCTTTGATGGACTATGGAACAAAGAGTAGCAAAGGCCTAAGCTTGGGGATGCCCATGGCACCCCAAGGAATTCAAGGATAATCAAAAGCCTAAGCTTGGGGATGCCCCGGGAAGGCATCCCCTCTTTCGTCTTCATCCATCGGTAACTATACTTGGAGCTATATTTTTATTTGCCACATGATATGTGTTTTGCTTGGAGCGTCTTGTATAATTTGAGTCTTTGCTTGTTAGTTTGTCAAAATAATCCTTGCTGGACACACCTATTTGAGAGAGTTAAATATGGCCTAGGAATTGTTAGAACACTCTATGTGCTTCACTTATATCTTTTGAGTTGAATAGTTTTTGCTCTAGTGCTTCACTTATATCTTTTAGAGCACGACGGTGGTAATATTTTGTAGAAATTGTTGAACCCTCATGCTTCACTTATATATATTTGAGAGTCTATTAAAACAGCATGGTAATATGTTTAGGCTAAGAAACTAGTCTTCACATGATAGACATCCAATGTCAATGTAGTAAAAAAAATCACACTAAGTGCATTGAATATGATGAGATGTTGGATGCTTGATAATTGTTTTGAGATATGAGGATAGTGATATTAGAGCCATGCTAGTGGAGTTATTATGAAATGAAGAAATACTTGTGTTAAGGTTAGTAATTCCTGTATCATGCACGTATGGTGAACTACTATGTGACGAAGTTAGAGCATGAGGTATTTGTAGAGTGCCAACCTTTGTGTGGAGGTCGGGGATGGTTAACTCCTACCAACCTCCACCCTAGGAGCATGCGTTGATTGCTTTGTTTTGATGACTCGTAGATTTTTTCAATAAGTATATGAGTTATTATGACTAATGTTGAGTCGGATTATACGCACTCTCACCCTTCCACCATTGCTAGCCTCTCTTGTACCGCGCAACTTTCGCCGGTGCCATAAACCCACTATATATCTGTCGGGGGAAACTGTCCTCCCACGAGCACCTATGGGACCGGAGCCCCTTTCTACGGTACGGCAAGGGAGCGGAGGGAGCACGAAGAGCGGATCGAGGGGCACACGCGAGCAGTTTACCCAGGTTCAGGCCGCGCGGACGCGTAAAACCCTACTCCTGCCTTGGTTGTATTGAGTTCTCGGGCTCGGGAGCTTGAAGATCTACAGTGCTAGCTACACCGAGCGTGAGAGTGGTTTAGTTTCTGGCATCGAACCCCCTCTACGTTTGCATGGGCCTCCTTTTATAGTTCAAAGGGGTTCCCGACAGGTGTCAACGTAGAGGAGGGTAAAAGTGTAAATTTGGTGGTGGTGGTTGTAACAGTGCATGAACAGTGTATGAACAGTGGTCTTCACCTAACTCTGACGATGGGGGACAAGGGCATTGAATGCCCGTCGCCGTCACCCCAAAAGCGCCCGTCCATGCGTCTCCGTTCGCCACGGCGATAGTCTCGTCACCACGGCTTGCCACCATGTACCCCAGGCTGCACAGCCATCTGCCACGCGCCCCTGGAAGGGCCCCAGGGCGACGCGTGGCCAAATGAGCTGGAGCGCAGGCACACAGTGTAGGCTGTCCCCGGCAAGCACCTTGCCGGGGCTGCTATCTTGCCGGGCCCGGAAGCTTGCCGCTCCCCAGGTCCTGCCGGGGCGCACGATGCGCCACGATATATCTTCTGAAGCGTTATTCTTTGGCCTTCCTGGCAAGCTCCTCTTTCCAGGGTCTTGTGCTGGAATGATAACCTTGAGCCTGGTGCGGCCTTCCCGGCAAGCTCCTCTTGCCGGGGTCTTGTCTCTTTACTTGAATACTTTATTCTTGAATGGCTTAAAAAGGGTCTAGAGTGGGCTTTGGCGGGGGCGTGGTGAGCAAGACCACGGGACGCTGCTACTGCCCGTGCACAAGTCGGGATACTAAGGTACCCCTCCTTTAGTACACCGACAGGAGCCCCCGGGCCTGGGCCACACACGGTGCCGAGCGCTGTTGGGCCAGGCCCATAACAGTGCACGGGCACACGCGGCCCACGGCGCGCCGTTTCCCACTCCAGATTCGCCGCATCCCTCCCTAACGGCACGCGTCGATTGCGGCGTCGTGGGAGAGATCGTGGCCTGCTTCTTTAATGGGGAAATGCGGAACGTCCCCCACTTCCCCCTTAAAAGCAGAGGAAGCAGGGGCAGTTTCCCCCATTGCTTTCATTGTGCCTTGAATCTCCAGAAACCCCCGCCGCCCTCTGCCTCCCCTCAGGTTGACAGAGAGCCGAGCTCCACCCTTCCTCCGCCGTCCCCAGCATCCGCGGCGCCGTCGACCTTCCCCCCC